>CM058229.1:76349139-76689643 GCA_030180135.1 Orychophragmus violaceus
AAGAGGTTGATTCATCAAAGGAATCAGATGATTCTCTAACCGAGAAGAAACGAAAGGTACGTAGCACAATCATAATGAGTGTTACTCAAAAAATCATTAGAAAGATCATCAAAGAGAAAACGGATGTAGGAATGTTGAGGATATTAGACTCCTTGTACATGTCTAGATCATTGCCGAATATGATGTATCTCAAGAAGAAACTCTATGGATTCAGGATGAACGAGTATTAGTTAATTGAAAACAAAATAAATGAGTTCTTGAGAATCATAATTGATCTAGGAAATGTCATGGTGGAGGTTTCTGATGAGGATCAAGCCATTCTATTGTTAATGCCCCTTCCAAAACAGTTTGAGAACATGTGTGATACATTGAGATATAGAAAGGATACTTTAACATTGAATGACGTGATGAACTATATTCGGTCAAAGCAACTAGAGTTCATGAATGTTAAGGTGAACAAGACTCAGGGTGAAATGTTGTATTCAGGAAACTCAAACCATAAAGGAAAGAGTACATGAAAGGACTCTAGCAAGTTTAAACAGAAGAACAAGCCAAACTCAAATTCAAAATATAAAGGGGTGTTAACTTGTTGGATATGTGGAGGACAGGGACATTTCAATAGAAATTGTCCAAAGAAGGAATCGCAGGAAGGTGGTGAAAGGACTCAACAAAGAGGGGAGTCATATGTTGTAATAGGGGTTGATTACATTGAATCTTTAGTCGTGTCTGAGGCGAATGTGACAGAAAGTTGCGACTTCAACGAAGTTTGGATCATGGATGCTGGACGCACATTTATATGACATCAAGGAAAGATTGGTTGGTTGATCTAAAGGAATGTGAAGGACGAGCAGTGAGAATGACATATGAATCAATATTGTCTGTAAAGGGTACTGGAAATATTCGTCTGCAAGTCCCTGGTGGAAATTACGTTCAGATCAGCAATGTGAGGTATATTCCTCAATTCACAAGAAATATTCTATCTTTGGGAACGTTTGAGGAACAAGGTTGTAAGGTTACATCTGAGAATGGAGTTCTAGAGATCAAGAAAGAAGGCATGCCTATCTTAAAGGTTGACAGAAAAGGAAAGCTGTATTTATTGAGGGGAAAAGTCATGTTGGGGAACATATGACACTTTTACTTTCCTTGGATTTAGTTCCGGTAACGCTCCACACAACTTTTATATCTCTTTAAAAAATCGCTTGGTAGTCGGAAAGCCTGCAACCAAAAGTTTATTATCCTGACACTAACCGACTGTAGAAGTTGAAGTCTTCCCGCATATGAAAGGTGTCTATTCCTCCAACTGCCCATCCTTTGCTTTATCTTATCTACCAGAGGCTTACAGTCAGTTGTATACTCATCCGCTTTGTCAGTAGAGGAAGACCCAAATAGTGTATCCGTAGCTTCCCCTCAGCAAAATAAAATTGTGTCGTGATTGATTCTCTTTGATTTTAAGTCATCCCAGCAAGATAGAGCGTTGATTTCTCAATACTTTTCTTTAAACCAGAGAAACATGCAAACTCGTCAAAAAGTTTTATGATCTCTTCTATCGATCTTTTTCCATAACCAAATATCATCAAATCGCCAACAAAGCATATGTGTGTGATTTGCATATGCTTATATTTCAGATGGTATCCTATTCTTCGAGTTTCTGCAGCTCTATCGATCATCCTTAATAAAACATTCATGCATATGACAAAAAAGTATGAAGAGAGTTAGAAACACTGTCTTAAACCTCTCTTGCTTCTTAAAAACCCGGCCAGTTCCCCCATTAACTTGGACTGAGAAAGATGCTGATGAGATACAAAGAGAGATCCAGTGGATGAAAGGCTATGGCATGTTAATCTCTGATAAGATATTTAGCAAAAAATCACACTGCACAGAATCAAAATCCTTCGAGATATTGATTTTCACTACGGGCTGAACATTAGAATGAGTCAAGGATAAACTTTAGAAAGAGTTGGCTAGTATTCACTAACAGCCAACTTTATGTTGCCATTTCTAGAGTAACATCAAGAGAAGGTTTGAAGATTTTGATAACCGACACAAAAGGGGGTTATGAAGAGAAAAACAATGAACATTGTTTATAGAGAATTTTTTGCTAAAGGTTTTTTAGTTATTTTGGTGTTCTTGAGATATTTGTTAATCAATTTAGTTTTGAACATGGAACATCTTTTATTAGTTTATTATATTTTAATTAATAAACATGTTTGGTAATAGAATTGATTACGTCTTTGGAGTCCGTGCATGGTTTTCTAAACCCTGAGAATGAAATTTTCTAATATTGTTTTTTTTAAAAGAATTTTGCTAATATTGTTATCAATTTATTACAAGATAATTACAAAATTCATTTTGTTTAGATAACTTTTTGATATATCGTTTGAATTTTGAGGTGCTTATCCATTGGTTTTTTCCCTAACTTAACTAGAAATTCTTAGTGTAGATTTTCGGATCCACATAACTCTTTCCCGATTGACTTCTAGGTTTGCATGGGAGATCGAAACCCATAATCGCTGTGGATATAACCCTAAATAAGAAGATAATAAAACAATGTTATTTTGTGGAAAAACATTTTGAATAAATTAAACAGGTACAAAAGGGGCTATTCGTCTACTTGAGGCATTCCTTGTTTAATAAACTGGTTTAAAGAGGCTGGCTCATTTAATTTTTAAGTTTTTTTTCCATAAACGGGCATAAACGGATCAATTTTATATATTGTAATAGATTCGTTTTTAACGCTTATACAAATTATGAGAACTATTACAAGGAAATTTTTACAACTAATAATACTTCCATTCCACGAGAATCCAGGACCATGATAAACGGCTCCACCTGCTCCACGAGAATCCATGACCACGATGAACGGTTTCACCTGTTCCACGCTGAAAATTTCCTTTTTAGGTTACCTCCATTAATCAGTAGAAATTGCACATTCTGGAAATCACACTCGAGACCTGCTAGTGTAAAAGCATTAATGAACCATTGGTCAACCAATGGACTAAAGGGGATTCCACGTAATAGATTCGTTTAGGCCCGCTAAATTCAGACCCTAGTTAACATATTTAGTTGTGGTATATAGAGTTTTTGTTTGAAAAGGACTATAGATCCTGATTTTTTAGACGGATTTGACGTTTTTAACCATGGGTTTTAAATATAATGTTATAAGTCTCTTTTAACTATCATCATAAAAAGATAAGGATCGCTAGAATTTGGCGTTTTCTCGGAAATTATAGGTTGGATGCATGGTGTCTTTCCACTGTTCAAATTTTGTAGTCCACGGTAAGAATTGCTGAGTCACACTTTCCTCTACTTACGGGAGCAGTAGGTCAATCCATAGATTACTTTAGTGACATTCTACTTTTCAGACACTTTTAGGAGACACTCGTGGTCCTTTCTCGAATGCTCGGGGAAGTATGACCGATCACTCAAACTAAAATTGGTAAATAGATTTCTATGGGTTGTTGTCGATTATTTTTGATGGATCGAGTTAACGAGGGTGTTCAGCCAACCATCAACAATTTTCTTTGAGATCAAATTTCTTATAGTGAGTTTTTTTTCATTTCTATTTTCCATTTTCGTATTTTCTTCGTTTTCACCTTTTTAATATATACTCTATTATTTTAAAAAATACCAATGAAAATTAATAACGTCGTGCAAAAATAACCAAACAAACATGAGAGGGCACTTTTGGAGTTATATTTACCCTTACTTATCTCAACTCTTCCCATTTTTTATTTTATTTTAACTCTATGTCTCTCTCTTTTTCTCGTCTCTCACTACTTTTTCTCTATTTTCTTTCTTTCTTTCTCCCTAATTTCTCTCTTATTTTATTATTTTTAAAACCATAAATAATTTTTATACTATAAATTTAATTTTTTTTCTCTATATTATGAGACCCTTTTGATATATTTTATAAATTTTGGATCAAATTTTATGGACGTCAACAAATTATGGCATGAACAGTATATATGATTCAGATCCAATGGATACGTATAGAGTGGACGCATATGTAGAATTGATGTTAAATATTATAACTTATGGATCAGATTTTGTGGACGTCAAAAAATTATAGTGTGAATGGACACTTTATTTATCCACATCCATGTCAACATATTTCTATGTACATTTGTATATTAACACTCTTTCGGATGTTGCATTGTAGAATAAGCATACGAGTAACATCGACACCGTAGTATGGACAAGTTATTGTGTACAATTTTATTGGACCAATGTTAGTTTAAGGTGGTCTTCCAATTAGCGTTATCCACATGAATATAATGGTTATACCAGTTAGCGTGGATATCTAGATATCATTGATGCATATAAAATGAAACTTCTGAACATGATGTTTATATTTGTCCACCATATTGTTATTTCCTAAATTTGGGTGTAAAAACTATGATAAACCATTTGGCTACCATTATACAAATTGTTTTTGCATAGTCTATGTTCATGTAATCTACCTTCACTCTATATATGTTTATCTCCATACGTCCATGCCGACACGTTCTGTGTACATTTATATGTGTTTCCAATTTTTTTTTTTTCTTTTTAACAGACATGAATTATGGATATGATTCATATTCAATGGATAAGTATAGAGTGGATGCATATGTATGAAACACATTCAAGATATTGGTCTAATTTTCACCGAGTTAGTATTTATGTTGGACATTATATTATCGAATGAGCATTTACGAGAACGTGGAATAAGCATAATGGACGAGTATGTTTTAGAAAAATCAACGTGGACACTGTTAAGAGACTTTGATATCAACATTTGTCCATATTACTTTGTCCACAGTGTCCTAAATGGTACTTCCAAAATATGATATACAACATTTTGTAAGATGGTGTCCACGTTGATTTGTGGAATGAGTATTTACGGGTAACATGGATAAATTACTATGGAAAAGGTTTAGTCGCAACTTTTTAACATCCACAAGATTTGATTTAAAAGTCATTGAAGTTTATCAAAATGGGTGTTATAATATAGAGAGACAAAAATTATTACTTATAGTACAAAAATAAATCAATATATATTTGTAAAAAACTTAGAAGTTAAATAGAAAAAGAGGAGAAAAAGAAATAAAATAAAAAGAATGTAATAAAAGAAAGGAAGAGAAAGCGAAAGAGAGAGAGAGAGAGAGAGAGAGAGAGAGAGAGAGAGAGAGAGAGAGAGAGAGAGAGAGAGAGAGAGAGAGAGAGAGAGAGAGAGAGAGAGAGAGAGTGTTTCTGAAAGAGAGAGAGAGAGGAGGTATTTGAGAGCTGTTTGGGAATTATTGGCCGTGAAAATTTTATAGTGAGCAAAGTGTTTTTTCTATTAGATTGAAAAGTGAGAGTGATTTAATATGTAAATCACTCAACAAACATACTTGGATAATGAAGGTCATCTAAAAATATTTAAAAAGGATTTAAACTGACTATCCGTTTATTTGAGACATACATTGTCTAATAAAAGTTGGTCCGTTTAAACTCTTTGGCCTTGATTGGTAACCTGCGGAATGGCGGAATTGCATTTAAAAACGCGATTCCGTAAGAATTTTACCAATCAAGAAATTTGTGGAATAGAAAAAAAACGTGAAAACACATAGTCTGCGTTTTCGCTTAAAAATACAAAAGAAAAGTCATTAAGTGGAAAAGTGAATTTTAGGTAGATTATTTGTGGAATCTTTATATTTCGTCATTCCGCAAAACCTATCCAATCACACAAAACTTATTCCACAGCTTTTATTTAGCAGATTTTAAATTATTTATGCACCTTAATTTTGTTTTTCACCATTTCGTGATTCCACAAGTACCAAATGAAGCCTTTAAGTTTTGTTTTCTAAACGGGGATCCAATTTTATATAACAAATTCTTTATATTTTTTAGATGGACTTGACCATGGGTTTTAAATATAATGCTATAACAGCATTTCCAATGTGGATTTCTAAACTATAAAATCATGTTAAAATTAAAACAAAAATAATTAAAAAATATTTTTTTGAGAAACTTTGGCTACGGTTCTCAAATGAGAACCCTTGAGAAACTCTCTCTTTTACCCATATCACTTTCTGACTAATTCACAATTGTTTTGTGATAAATCAAATACTATATAGTTTGTAATATTAATTAAATACTTTATATGTTGTTATTCTTAATTTTTAATATTTTTAAAAATAAAAAAATAAAAGTATCTATATTTCAAGTTCCATTATGCATAAATTTTAATTATATTATAATATTATTTTTAATTGATGTTTGTTAAGCTTGATAAATAATACTGAATTAATTTTATTTTAGTTAATAAGAATATAATGTTAGAAAACAATTCTTAGTTTAAAAAAAAAAGTAAAAATATAAATTCTGAGTTTTTTAAATACTCCATACATTTTGTACATTGAAATAATTTTATTGAGTTATAAAATATAAATTTTTATTAGAATATTAATATTATATTAATTAGATACTCATAGAGTTTTTCACCAGTGGAGGTATAATTTTAGGATGAGGCTTTTATAAAAAATATTAGTATTATACTAGGAATCGTCCACCAGGTTAGTTTATATTTATGTAGTTTATATCATGTTTTTATTGTCATTCATGTAACCTAAATAGATGTATTGAAATTTTCTTTATTTCTTTTATATGCAACTCTAAATATTTTGTTTGATCTCATCTAAAAGATCATGAGATTCGTTTTGCGTAATGAATTTTATAGTTTATCTTCTCGGAATTGAAATGTCTAATTGTTATTATAAGGTTTTTAATAATAAATTTAATATAAATCTGTTTGAGTAAATATTTAAATTTATGATTTTGGGATTTAATAATTTACAAAGTGGCAGTAAAGGGGGGGGGGGGGAATGTTGATATAATTATTTGTATGGTGTATTTTTAAAATGTTATTGTGTTAATATTGATCGCATATAGTTAAATATAACACAATAGTTAAATATAATTATTTACTTCCAAATTATAAAAATCGTTATTTTAAACTTTAACCTTGACTAAAGTTTATTTTAGCAAGTGATATATCGTTTCTTCCGTATAATATTTTAGGTTATTGATGAAAAATACATTTCCACCACATCTTGTATATTTTCCCTCCCAACTTTAATTCTTTCTTTGGTCTTGTTTTTTTTTGTCAACAATAACTCTCTATATTAAATCAAAGTTACTTATATCGGATTATCACTCCGAATAATTAACCGATCCGACTCCTTATAACTTACATGAGAAAAGATAACACTCCGTGCTCTAGCATATTTTTCACGAGAATCGGCATGAACACTTTCACTCCTATGAATTAAAATTATTTTTTGTCGACAATATAAAGAGCTAGAATGGATCAATTATCCAATTTGGTGGATCGGGTTCTACATAGAAGAGATAAGACAATTGAATTCGGACACTCCGTGCCAAAAGATCCGCCTTTGTGTTATGCGCCTGTGGGATATGGGTGATAACAAACCCCGTCAAGAATTCCTTCCTTAACGCATATTCCTCTGGATGAATTGCAAAAGTTGGCCACTTCATGGGTGTAGACACTATCTTCACCAGTTCATAACAATCGGTTGCAAAAGGGACCTCTTGTTGGTTCCATCTCTTCATGCACTCCATGGCCTATACTAACGCTTCGAACTCGACATGTAGCAGTGATAGAATCCTCCTTATGTTCCTAGCTCCCATCATAACATATATGTCTCCTTCATAGATGCTGAACCAACATTGGCCTGAGGAGTTGTCACCTTCCTTCCATGAACCATCTAAGAAGCACTATCATCCCTGTATTTTTGTATTTATTTCCCTTGGTATAACTATCATATCCACCCTTCTTTGTGGATCTATTAAAACCATTTCATCCAACTTTGCGCCTCTTCCCACCCATGTGCTTCAGATTCGGCTATCTTTAAATTGCCATTTGGATCTCTATCAATATATTGTATAAATATTCATTCCTGCCTTCCAAATATACAGATTACCCATGGAAAATGATTGTTTCTATTGTCTTTTGGCAATCTCCAGAAAAATAGTCCATGTTAGCAAAAATCGAAGACCGTGGAAAATTTTCCGAGTTAGAGGGGATTGAGGATAATTCCTAAGTATGTACCGATGGGGGAGCATTCAAAAAGAACGTGATTTATTGTCTCCTCATATGCCCCACATCTGATACAACGATTATCATATTTAATTCCTCGGTTTCTCAAATTATTGGTAACCATTACGCACCCTGATATAGACTGCCAAATGAAATGTTATCTTTGGTGGACATTTTTCTGGATACATCATAAAGAGGGCTTTTCTGGATACATCATAAAGAGGGAATTCCAGACTTCCTCTTCCATCGCAGGAGTCGTAAGATTGGCCTTCATTTGGTATGTTATCAGAGACGGAATATCCTGTAAAAATTCCTCAAAATTTCTGGGTTGTGAAGAGGTGAAAATTTCTTCGAAGTAGTCTACTGTTACTTTTCCACAGCCTTATATCTGTTATAACCCGTTCATTATCCGATTTATGTAAACCCACGATCCGATTTCTCGCCTTGCGCTGTTTTGTCAATACTTTATAGTATTTCGTGTTACGATCCCCTGATTTGTATCATAAATTTCTACTTTTCTACTTTCAATAAAGTTCCTCATCCATATATGCATCTTTCAGTTTCTGGGTAATATATAAAACCTCATCAAAAGTGTGATTGTCAACATTTCAGACCTCTTCAAGTGCTTGTTGTAACTCGTTGATTTGTTCCTTTCCACAAGGCGGGTTATTTTTCCTCCACCTAGATATTTCATGACGACAATTTTTTTATCTTATTCACAAAATCCTATCATCCCGTCCCGTCCTATCTATCGTTTGTCAAATCTAAATTGACCCCTTCTCCTTGGAGATTTATCTTCTATGGTTGCCACTACTGGTCTGTGGTCTGATCCTACCATAGCTAAGTATTCCACAAAAGAGTTTGGGAATAATGCATGCCAATCCTCATTCGCTATAGATATATCCAACAAACACTTGATTGGTTTCTCTCCTCTCCAGCCTCTCAATGATATTGAATTTTCTAGAAACAGAATGTCCACTAAACCACAGTTTCGAATCATATTGTTAAAATCTAAAAAGGTACCCGTATGGCGAAGCTTTCCGCCTTGTTTTTCATGATTGCTTGTAATATCATTTAAATCTCCAATAGTGAACCATGGCTCTGTACGTTATATACCAATTCATACAATTTGTTCTCATACCTGATTTCTTAATTTTTGAACTGGTTCATCATAAATAATGTGAGGAAAACCTTTTTCCCTGTAGTTCCATCTCTATATCAATAATTCTATTGCTAGAATAAATAATGTTTGCTTTGTATCATGAGTTATCGTAGTAGAGAGCTAAACCTCTGCTCAAACCCCTTGGTTCTACCATGTGTATATTATCATATCCAAACCTCTGCTCAATGTCAATGATTCTTTGCATCGTAAATGATGACTAATATAAAGAGAATCCAACCCGTTGGTCTCCACTCGAATCCATGAAGATTGTTCAGCAACTAGACAAAAGAGCCTTTGTTGCTTCTTGTATTTATGTGTTGCCTCAAACCATTTTCCTCCCCCAACAAGGTTAAACACCTTTAACCATATAGAACCATCTTCACTGTCCTTAAACACAAAACATTTTATGATGTTTCTTTTCTCCTTAGGTTCTATGATGCCTGAAAAATCCATGCCACTGACCACTGCAAAATAGATAAAAGGAAACCAAATAGTTAGACCAAAGAGTATCAAAATCTCTAAAGAAAACCCATACCAAGTCTAACCGAAATTAACCCACACCAACTACACATCTTTACTCTGTGTCGAATAGACATTTCCTTATGAGACATGCGAGTTAGTCTATCTGAAACGCATGGATAAGAAAATAAACCAAAATAAAATGTACCCTTCAACAAGACAGGCTCGTTTGTTTCAAGATAAACACTTAAAGGTTAAGACTTCTCTAAAAAATTTGATCCGGTCCAAGCAGTTAGTCTCGAACATCACTGCCAGTATCCCGCCTTCTAAAAGGTAAGGCATAAGAAGGGTTTATTGCTCTTTGTTGGGATTTTAATACTCTTTTGGGATTTTTTTTATGTTTTAAGATTTTTCTTTTGACAATGAATTAAATAAATAACTGCAAGAGTGGCTATACGCTTACACTTCTACAACAATCAATTGAAATTTTGTTAATATATATTTCTTATTTGTAGATTTAATTATATTATGTACTCTATATTTCATCTCAATCTTTCTTGTGGTTTTAAGAACCTCAATTACTTACATGTGGTGTGCATGAAATAATTCTCATATAAAATACCACAAAATATTATTTTGCTATTACAATATACAATTCATATTTTTATTTTTCTCTATTGAATGACATTATTACTTTATTGTATTTCTTTCAAGACTATCATTGTTCCATATAAATATTTTACAGTTATTTATATTTTTATAATCAATACTTTCTTATATATTTATAGTCACGAGTGTTGTATTTTTTTATTAACAGTTATTAATATTTTTAAGATATATCTTTTATTTTTGTTTGTTTCTTTTTTCAAGAATTTATATTTTCGAAAATATTGAAATTTGAAATTTCATTAATATATATATATATATATTAAATTTTAGATATAAATTCATGAACTATTGAAATTTAATTTAGTTTTATTGTTAAGTATGTATTTATTTCAATGATAGTAAACAACTATTATAAATAAGCATTAATTGTTTTGAAATTAAGAATTATAAAAATAAAATAATTTAGTGCTGAGGTGGAACTCTAGGAGGACAATACAAACTCTCGGAGTTTTATGCGTTTCTGAGTTTTAAATTTTTTTTATTGTTATATTTTTCCATATTTTATGTATTTTAATTAATATAATATTTTTCCGTTTTTTCATCTTTGTCGAACAACTCTTAATTATTTATTTGTATCTATATTAGGTCTTTTTTATATAAACATTACACATTTGATAATTTTTGTTATTCAATCCTATTTGAAATGCCTCCTTAATATAAATTAACTATGTATTGATTTTAGTTATATGATTTTTGTTCAATTTTGGAAAAACATTTATGTTTGGACCGTATTCATAATATCTTGTTTGGTTGATCCACTTAGTAGGTTAATTATCCTTCATTTGTAGTGTGGAATTTTTTTTGTAACATGTAATATGAAATGTTTTTAATTTTTTTTTTGATTATATATCTAGACTTTTCTTTTTATTTTCTCAAAAATATTTCCATTGTGGTTTTCTATATTCACTTATATAGTTTTTTCTAAGAAATTATTTCATTCTAATTTCGTTGGCATTCATTTAACATCATTATTTTATTTTATTTTATTTATATTTATATTTTCTTTAATCTTCGATTCTGAATATCTTTTGATATAATCTAAAAAGTATATCTTGATATGCATTATAATCTCACAATTAATATCTTATAGGAATTGAAATATATAACTACTATTATAATTTTTTAGTAATAAGATTAATATGAGCATAGATAATTAGATTTTATGATTTTTATATTTAATAATTTTTTAAATAGTTGACATTAGTGGAAAATAATATTAATAATTTTTTGTAGAAATAAAAAATTGAATTAGTTAATATTTTATAAGATTAATAACATTTTGATGACGTGGATAGTCTAGATAGAAAAAATGTATGTTATTATATATATAATTGGTGAAAAACCCACATGGTATCTCATGAATGGAGTTGCTCTAAGTCTCTCTTAAGCATCATTAGACCACTAGTCCCTCCTTTTGACTGTGAATGGGTTTGGCATTGCCACAGGCTTAACCCGGTAAATCATTGCCACATGGTCCATGATGAGTCAGTTTTGTAACTGATGCTTTGATTGTATAATATTTGTTTTTTTAAAGGTTTTGTAACCGATGCTTTGTTTTAATAAAAGGTTTTGTAACTGATGCTTTGTTTTCAGTGTCTGTTTTTAAGTGATATGAACCTAGAAAGAAGTGACAGTAAAAGCCGTTTTTGTAGTGATAAGTGATGCATGGGTCTCACCTAGTAGTCTTAAAAACCCTTAGCTAATGTAGGACAATTGGCAAAAATAACGTCTCTTTTTGTGTTTCGCACAAAAATAATTAAATAGAAACCACTATATATAGATGCATTTGAAGCCCTTCTCTCAAACGCAAAACAACTTCTTCACCAGAGAAAAATTCCCCTGAGCTATAGTTTGAATTCTTTCTTCTTCATACTTTTGCAAAAGAAGTTTTCAAAATCGAAAGGAATGGAGAAAGAAATGGTGCAGAAACTGGAGTGGCTTGAAGCACAGAAGATAGAGATAAGCATTGACCTATTTGCTGCAGCCAAGCAACATCTTCAGTTCCTCGGAGCTGTTGACCGGAACCGGTGGCTCTACGATGGTCCTGCACTCGAAAGAGCCATCTACAGGTAAAATCAACTTGGTTTGCATTACACAATATCTTTTTTAAAATAACATTTATTTAATTTAATCTTTATGAAAAAATAATCTAGAGTTAAAATAGGCGGAATATTCTTTTTTTGACGTCATAAAAAAATTGGCGGCATATTCTACGTAATCTTATTTTTTTTAAATTAGTGAAAGACAATTTTATTACAATAAATCTAAGTTAAGGAGCAAACTGAACCAGCTGGAATCTAATAAGTTAGTTTTTGTTTTTCCTTTTACAAAACTCTCAAATGAGTGATTTTGTGAATTGTTTTTTCAGATACAATGCTTACTGGCTTCCTTTGCTAGCCAAATATTCCGAGTCTTCCCCAATCTGCGAAGGACCACTAGTCCCTCCTTTTGACTGTGAATGGGTTTGGCATTGGCACAGGCTTAACCCGGTAAATCTAAACATTATATATCTTTGCATACAATTCACATATGCAAAAGCAAACTATCGAGTTCGAACTCCAGTCGTGACACATACGGTAGCAGACTAGTGAACACCGAAGCTCATTATTTTGTTAATCATCCAGGTGAGGTACAAGTCTGATTGTGAGCAATTCTATGGGAGAGTTTTTGACAACTCTGGCATTGTATCTTCAGAAAATGGAAGCTGCAAATTACAGACTGAGAATTTATGGAAGAGATTGTATCCTATGGAGCCCTATGACCTTGATTTGGATAATGCAGTCTCAGGGCCGAAGGATATTTCAACTCTTGAGAAATGCACGACCTATGATCTTGTTTCAGCTATCAAGAGGCAAAGCTCATTTTATTATGAGGTAACAATAAAGAACTTTACATAATTAAAGTTAATTACATGTGTTTTACAAGTTTGAAATTTGAATATTTTTACATGATTTATATGGATTTTGAGTATTTTCTGATATACGCATGCATTTATAAAATTTTATCTAAATGTAAGTATTTTGAAATTTATTTCAATACTTTCAACATATATATATATATATAATGTCTGTGTGTTACAAAGTTTCTAATCGAATTGTTGGTGTATCTTTGATATAGGTTTCAAGAGCTAATGTGGACAGTGACATTATTATGGAAGAAGCTGTCAGTAGATACAAAGCATTTCTCTACTTAATCAGGCGAAACCTCGAAAAGTCGATCGAACTAATCAGTGTTCCGACTAACGATATTGATTTGATCTGGCATACACATCAGCTTAACCCTTCCTCTTACTACAAGGATACGGAAAATATCTTTGGTAACATCTTACAGCATGATGATACAGACTCTGACACAAGCGAAGGTAAGAAGCTCGACACTGTTTTCTCTGGAACTACTGCTCAGTGGGAAGAAACATTTGGTCTAAGGTATTGGAAAGGTAGCACGGATACGAATCCACACACTCCAGTCGTGCCTGTGACTGAGAAGAGCGGTGGGGGTGCTAGATGCTTTGCTGAGGCTGCTGAGAAGCGCGGTGCGGGTGCTAGGTGCTTTGCAGTGGCGGCTAAGAAGAACAGTGCAAGGTGCTTTGCGGTGAAGGCTGAGAAGAACAGTGCAAGGTGCTTTGCAGTGGCAGCTGGGAAGAACAGTGCAAGATGCTTTGCGGTGGAGGCTGAGAAGAACAGTGCAAGGTGCTTTGCATTAGCAGCTGGGAAGAACATTGCAAGGGGCTTTGCGGTGGAGGCTGAGAAAAACATGGCAAGGTGCTTTGCGGTAGAGACTGAGAAGAACAGTGCAAGGTGCTTTACGGTGGAGTCTGAGAAGAAAAGTGCAAGGTGCTTTGCAGTGGCAGCTGGGAAGAACAGTGCAAGGTGCTTTGCAGTGGAGTCTGAGAAGAAAAGTGCAAGGTGCTTTGCAGTGGCAGCTGGGAAGAACAGTGCAAGGTGCTTTGCGGTGGAGGCTGAGAAAAAGAGTGCAAGGTGCTTTGCGGTGGAGGCTGAGAAGAAAAGTGCAAGGTGCTTTGCGGTGGAGGCTGAGAAAAAAAGTGCAAGGTGCTTTGCGGTGACCGATAAGAATAACAATGTAAGGGGATTTGTTGTGGCTGATGTGAAGAACAATGGAAGGTGCTTTGCGCTGGCAGCTGAGAAAAAATGTGGATGTGGTAGTTTGATGAAGAACAATGCAAAGGAAAATGCTCCATTAGCAGAATCTTTAGAAGGCGCCATTCCAGCTTAATTACTCAACTGCAGAACTTCTAATGTGTAATACAATGTAAAATATGTAATATATGATCGAAAAATGCGATAAAACTAATGAGATGTTTCTAACGTTGCATGTTATAAACATGTACGTGCTAATGTAAATAAATAATTTTTATGTAATATATGTGCTTGTTTATGCTTCATATATTTGATATGTAATATATATATTGGAGTGGTGCGATAGGGTCGAATAGAGAGGATCGGACCGTGAGAAGGATCCATTCACACGAACATCGGATCCAGTTTAGATTTGGGTAAAAACCAGTGTGTATATTTGACAAATTATATCCACACCATCCATTTATTTATCTACTTTCTTCCTAAACTCTTGTTAATCATTTGTTAAGTTTTTTTTTTTTTTTAACAACCTTTCAAGTTTCTTTCTATTGTAGTTTCATCTAATAAGAGTGTAGTACCAGCAAGTTTTGTTTTGTTTTTAACGTTGTTTTATTATTACTGATTTGATACAAATTACATCATTGAAGAAGCTAGATGTATGGAATATCATCAGAATCTATTGATCTTTCCCAGCTGCATATGGGTGAAGACAACAAACCATGATACAATAGCGATACCATACATAAAGTATTTTTGAGACAAAGTAAAATTAGGATGTTCCCGAGCCTACACTAGCAGGAGGTCTTCCATTATTTTAACTTCCAATACCTTTATCAACGAGAATACTCGCAAATGAGATAAGTTTCTTCTTCAAACGTCTTTATCAACTTCCTCCGGATTAGCTTCTGTAGAACCACCGTCGGAAACCTTGAATGACGATTACAAACCATAGATATGTAGGATTGACAGCACTTCCCAATAAAACGCAAACCACAAACTAAGAAAAATCTCCAAACACAATGAACATCAACTCAAGTCGAAACATTGGACTATCAAAACCAGGAAGCCGTAGATCAAAAGGATCCGTATTTTCCAGTGGCTTAATCCAAATTAAAGATCGACAATAAGCCTAAACAAAGAGAGATATTTATCTCTTCAAGATAATCAAAGACACAAAACACCTAACAATATCAGAAGGATTGTGAACTAGTCACACCAAAGATCAAGAAGATCCGGACCTTTCAGCAAGATTTTAGGTGTAAGGAAGACAAGATAGCCCGTAGCAAAAGTCGGAGAGAATCTTGTTGATAGCAAACCCAGATCTGAAAACACAAGTAATTAATAAAACCTAAAATACCAAAATCAAGACCTTAAAAATGACATTAACAACCCACCACCAATCACGTGCACGAGCAATGCAGATCGGGAAGGATGAGATGGGAGACGAGCCGGCGATGTCGAGCTTCACCGGAAGACTTTCAAAGACCACCAGAACCGTAGCAGCACTAGCCATCATGACGTCATAGGACCGACGCCTAAACCACCATAGAGCTGGTCGTGACCGAGTGGAGACGGAGAGGAAAAATCAGATTGGACCCGACCAGGAGAGTATGACTGGCTACCTTAACCGGAGAAAGCGGATCTAAGAACCGGGGAGAAGGCGACTTGTCCAGAAAGACCAGATCCGACACGGACGATCGACGAGGACTTCAAAAGGCCGGCGGAAAGGAGAGGGGGTACAAAAAGAAGAAGGGGAGGCCCTCTCCGGCGACGAGGCGGCACCGGACGCGCCGGAGAGGGCCTCCCCTTCTTCTTTTTGTACCCCCTCTCCTTTCCGTCGGCCTTTATTGTTAAGTATGTATTTATTTCAATGATAGTAAACAACTATTATAAATAAGCATTAATTGTTTTGAAATTAATAATTATAAAAATAAAATAATTTAGTGCTGAGGTGGAACTCTAGGAGGACAATACAAACTCTCGGAGTTTTATGCGTTTCTAAGTTTTAAATTTTTTTATTGTTATATTTTTCCTTATTTTATGTATTTTTAATTAATATAATAATTTTTTTTTCCATTTTTTCATCTTTGTCGAACAACTCTTAATTATTTATTTATATCTATATTAGGTCTTTTTTATATAAGCATTACACATTTGATAATTTTTGTTATTCAATCCTATTTGAAATGCCTCCTTAATATAAATTAACTATGTATTGATTTTAGTTATATGATTTTTGTTCAATTTTGGAAAAACATTTATGTTTGGACCGTATTCATAATATCTTGTTTGGTTGATCCACTTAGTAGGTTAATTATCCTTCATTTGTAGTGTGGAATTTTTTTGTAACATGTAATATGAAATGTTTTTAATGTTTTTTTGATTATATATCTAGACTTTTCTTTTTATTTTCTCAAAAGTATTTCCATTGTGGTTTTTCTATATTCACTTATATAGTTTTTTCTAAGACATTATTTCGTTCTAATTTCGTTGGCATTCATTTAACATCATTATTTTATTTTATTTATATTTTATATTTTCTTTAATCTTCGATTCTGAATATCTTTTGATATAATCTAAAAAGTATATATTGATATGCATTATAATCTCACAATTAATATCTTATAGGAATTGAAATATATAATTAATATTATAATTTTTTAGTAATAAGATTAATATGTGCATAGATAATTAGATTTTATGATTTTTATATTTAATAATTTTTTAAATAGTTGACATTAGTGGAAAATAATATTAATAATTTTTTGAAGAAATAAAAAATTGAATTAGTTAATATTTTATAAGATTAATAACATTTTGATGACGTGGATAGTCTAGATAGAAAAATGTATGTTATTATATATATAATTGGTGAAAAACCCACATGGTATCTCATGAATGGAGTTGCTCTAAGTCACTCTTAAGCATCATCAGAAAAAATAAGAACGGCTAGAATTTGAAATTTTCATTTGTTTAACAAAAAGCCAAATGATTTACATTTGGTCCATGATGAGTCAGCTTTGTAACTGATGCTTTGAATGTGTGTTTTTCAACTTAGTAGGTTTTGTAACTGATGCTTTAATTGTATAATATTTGTTTTTGTAAAGGTTTTGTAACCGATGCTTTGTTTTAATAAAAGGTTTGTAACTGATGCTTTGTTTTCAGTGTCTGTTTTTAAGTGATATGAACCTAGAAAGAAGTGACAGTAAAAGCCGTTTTTGTAGTGATAAGTGATGCATGGGTCTCACCTAGTAGTCTTAAAAACACTTAGCTAATGTAGGACAATTGGCAAAAATAACGTCTCTTTCTGTGTTTCGTGCAAAAATAATTAAATAGAAACCACTATATATAGCAACATTTGAAGCTCTTCTCTCAAACGCAAAACAACTTCTTCACCAGAGCAAAATTCCCCTGAGCTATAGTTTGAATTCTTCTTCTTCATACTTTTGCAAAAGAAGTTTTCAAAATCGAAAGGAATGGAGAAAGAAATGGTGCAGAAACTGGAGTGGCTTGAAGCACAGAAGATAGAGATAAGCATTGACCTATTTGCTGCAGCCAAGCAAAATCTTCAGTTCCTCGGAGTTGTTGACCGGAACCGGTGGCTCTACGATGGTCCTGCACTCGAAAGAGCCATCTACAGGTAAAATCAACTTGGTTTGCATTACACAATATCTTTTTTAAAATAACATTTATTTAATTTAACCTTTATGAAAAAATAATTTAGAGTTAAAATAGGCGGAATATTCTTTTTTGACGTCATAAAAAAAATAGGCGGCATATTCTACGTAATCTTTTTTTTTTTTAAATTAGTGAAAGACAATTTTATTACAATAAATCTAAGTTAAGGAGCAAACTGAACCAGCTGGAATCTAATAAGTTAGTTTTTGTTTTTCCTTTTACAAAACTCTCAAATGAGTGATTTTGTGAATTGTTTTTCAGATACAATGCTTACTGGCTTCCTTTGCTAGCCAAATATTCCGAGTCTTCCCCAATCTGCGAAGGACCACTAGTCCCTCCTTTTGACTGTGAATGGGTTTGGCATTGCCACAGGCTTAACCCGGTAAATCTAAACATTATATATCTTTGCATACAATTCACATATGCAAAAGCAAACTATCGAGTTCGAACTCCAGTCGTGACACACACGGTAGCAGACTAGTGAACACTGATGCTCATTATTTTGTTAATCATCCACGTGAGGTACAAGTCTGATTGTGAGCAATTCTATGGGAGAGTTCTTGACAACTCTGGCATTGTATCTTCAGCAAATGGAAGCTGCAAATTACAGACTGAGAATTTATGGAAGAGATTGTATCCTATGGAGCCCTATGACCTTGATTTGGATAACGCAGTCTCAGGGCCGAAGGATATTTCAACTCTTGAGAAATGCACGACATATGATCTTGTTTCAGCTATCAAGAGGCAAAGCTCATTTTATTATGAGGTAACAATAAAGAACTTTACGTAATTAAAGTCAATTACATGTGTTTTACAAGTTTGAAATTTGAATATTTTTACATGATTTATATGGATTTTGAGTATTTTCTGATATACGCATGCATTTATAAAATTTTATCTAAATTTAAGTATTTTGAAATTTATTTCAATACTTTCAACATATATATATATATATATATATATATATATATATATATATAATGTCTGTGTGTTACAAAGTTTCTAATTGAATTGTTGGTGTATCTTTGATATAGGTTTCAGGAGCTAATGTGGACAGTGACATTATTATGGAAGAAGCTGTCAGTAGATACAAAGCATTTCTCTACTTAATTAGGCGAAACCTCGAAAAGTCGATCGAACTAATCAGTGTTCCGACTAACGATATTGATTTTATCTGGCATACACATCAGCTTAACCCTTCCTCTTACTACAAGGATACGGAAAATATCTTTGGTAACATCTTACAGCATGATGATACAGACTCTGACACAAGCGAAGGTAAGAAGCTCGACACTGTTTTCTCTGGAACTACTGCTCAGTGGGAAGAAACATTTGGTCTAAGGTATTGGAAAGGTAGCGCGGATACGAATCCACACACTCCAGTCGTGGCTATGACTGAGAAGAGCGGTGAGGGTGCTAGATGCTTTGCTGAGGCTGCTGAGAAGCGCGGTGCGGGTGCTAGGTGCTTTGCAGTGTCGGCTAAGAAGAACAGTGCAAGGTGATTTGCGGTGAAGGCTGAGAAGAACAGTGCAAGGTGCTTTGCAGTGGCAGCTGGGAAGAACAGTGCAAGATGCTTTGCGGTGGAGGCTGAGAAGAACAGTGCAAGGTGCTTTGCATTAGCAGCTGGGAAGAACAGTGCAAGGTGCTTTGCAGTGGAGGCTGAGAAAAACATGGCAAGGCGCTTTGCGGTGGAGACCGAGAAGAACAGTGCAAGGTGCTTTACGGTGGAGTCTGAGAAGAAAAGTGCAAGGTGCTTTGCAGTGGCAGCTGGGAAGAACAGTGCAAGGTGCTTTGCGGTGGGGTCTGAGAAGAAAAGTGCAAGGAACTTTGCCATGGATGCTAAAAACAAAAGTGCAAGGTGCTTTGCGGTGGAGGCTGAGAAGAAAAGTGCAAGGTGCTTTGTTGTGGCTGATGTGAAGAACAATGGAAGGTGCTTTGCGCTGGCAGCTGAGAAAAAATGTGGATGTGGTAGTTTGATGAAGAACAATGCCAAGGAAAATGTTCCAATAGCAAAATCTTTAGAAGGCGCCATTGCAGCTTAGTTACTCAACTGCAGAACTTCTAATGTGTAATACAATGTAAAATATGTAATATGTGATCTAAAAATGCGATGAAACTAATGAGAGATGTTTCTAACGTTGCATGTTATAAACATGTACGTGCTAATGTAAATAAATAATTTTCATGTAATATATGTGCTTGTTTATGCTTCATATATATGATATGTAATATATATATATATATATATATATATATATATATATATATATATATATATATATATTGGAGTGGTGAGCACGATAGAGTTGAATAGAAATGATCGGACCGTGAGAAGGATCCCTTCACACGAACATCGGATCGAGACTAGATTTGGGTAAAAACCAGTGTGTATATTTGACAAATTATAACCACACCATCCTCTTTTTTTGGGTCAAAATCCACACCATCCATTTATTTATCTACTTTCTTCCTAAACTCTTGTTAATCATTTTTAAGTTTTTTTTTTTTGAACAACCTTTTAAGTTTTTTCTATTGTAGTTTCATCTAATAAGAGTGTAGTACCAGCAAGTTTTGAACCTGATAACTTGGAATTAATTGGCAAGCAAAAAAAATTGTATATTTTCTAAATTATTTTATTTTTAAAACAATATTGAAATAATGGACTATTTATTATCAGCTTTATAAATGTTTGATTTGGATCTTTTTAAAACGTGAGGATTATAAAATATGAAACGATAGAAAATGTATATTCTACCTAAAAATTATTTAATATTCATAATCAAATCAATTTAAATAATAAAAAATCAATACCGCATAATACAAAAAAAATCATAAAAAGTAAAAAAGCAAAACTAACAGCATTGAAAACATACATTAAGAAACAAAAAGATGCTTTTCATTTTCTTACAAAGTTATCATCTACTCCACCATTTCTATCTACAAAAAAATATTTCCGTTTCTTTGTTAACATTTTATTTCCTCTGCAATTTTCAGAACACTAAGACCCACACCAATTCTCTTTTTCATTTTCTGTCACGTAAAATAGTCATTTACATTTAAACAATTATCTTTTACAGAATTTATAAATCAATAACTCTAAGTTATAGAGCAAAGAATTCCAATATATAATTGATTACATATAAAGATATATGAATATATATATATATATATATATATATGAATACTCTCACCTAATCAATTATCTTAAATATATATATATATATATATATATATATATATATAACTTGAATGCTTAAGAATTTAAAATTAAGGGGAATCCGATGTGACACATACTGTGTAAGGTGCGGAGCTGAGGAGTCAGTAAACCATGTCTTGTTTGAATGTCCACCGGCCCTGCAAACATGGGCCTTGTCACGAATTCCTACGAACCCAATATGTTTTCCTACGGAGGCGTTGTATACAAATATGGATCATTTATTTTGGAGGCTGCCACCACATGATACTAATGACCAGTTTCCCTGGATACTATGGTATATCTGGAAAAGCAGAAACGATATGGTATATAATAACATCGATCGGGATCCAAATGAGACTTTGCGGTTGGCGGAAACAGAATTCTTGTCATGGGAAGGAGCCCAAGAGAGTAATGAAGATAATACTCAGAGGCATCTGGGAAAACAAGGTTCTGATATGACTACAGAGATACATAACGGCCAATGGTGCTTTGTAGATGGATCTTGGAAGGAGGGGGATGTGTTCACTGGTCAAGGATGGTATAGTTGTTTTGAAGGAGGTGTAAACATATTAATGGGAGCTAGGAATATCAGACAGAGTCTCTCGCCGCTCCACGCGGAGTTCGAGACACTGATATGGGCTATGGAAAGTATGAAGTTCTTCAATCAAAGACATATAACTTTTGCAACAGACTGTTCAGAAGTAGTGAAGATAGTCTCTGACCCGGAGAACTGGCCAGCATTTTCTGTTTATATTGAAGAGTACGAGCGCAGGAGATCATTCTTCACGACGTTTGCTCTCAAGCACATATCCCGCACGAAGAATCAGACAGCAGATAGGCTAGCACGAAGTGCTAGGCTCAGGCAGTCATCAAGCACACATATTGGACAGGAACCACCGATATTGATGATAGAAAAATAGTGTTCTATTTTATTTTGTTGTCAAAAAAAAAAAAACTTGAATGCTTAAGTTTTCTCAATAATGTGTTTCTAATAAAATAGTCATACACGTTTCAAAGACATACTCCCACCTATTGAAATTAACACAGTCCCATAGATTATTAGGTCAAGCAAAGTAAATAAACGATGGATTAAATTCGAAGGGCATTGAAACCTTAATCTAGGGTTTTTTTTTACCTTCCTAGTCGAGCAGATCGAAGCAAACGCCGATGGAGTTTAGACAAAGCACTAACCAACCGGAGCCGCCTCGTTGAGAAAGAGAAGGAGAAGGCCGAAAGAAGAAAATAAGATCTAGAGTAGGGGTAAGGAGGACATGAAGAAATTCGGGTTAGGGTTTTGGATCCATGGATTTCATCAAAGGGAGTTGGAATCCGGTGATTGAATCTGACATAGGAGACTGAAAGGCTAGAGATGAGTTTTTTTTCTATGGGAGACTTGTCTAAAAAAAGAATATATCAAAACAATAGGATTTGATTAAGAGGGAAACAAAATTTTAAGTGTAATGGAGGTGCCTCTAATTTTTCGCCTAAGTGTTTAAGAGGGAAACAAAATAATATTAGAAACCAGATTCTCAAAACTCATTTTCGCTTCCCGCTTAGTGAATTTACGAAACAGTGTAAATATAATGTTGTAATAGAGCACCTCACTTCGTCATATTCTCTACAATAGCACTTAGTGAAATCATGCTATCCTAAAGTGCTATCAATACTCATATTTCTTGTAGTATCATTATCATCTACACAACTATCTTTTTCAATATTTCCAACTTTTAGTAGCATCACTTCGCCGATGATCATTGAGTTGCACGCAACGGATAAGGTTGTTTATTACTACAATATTGTCTTATTGATACACGAGTTTAAACCATATCAGCTACTGCAAGTGCACAGAAAATGCGTTATAGTATTTGGGGTTGAATCCAACAGAGACCAAAGTTGCATATGATTCGTTTCAATCAAAATCGAAGCTAACACAGTGATAATAAGGCTGTGATTTTAATCATAACAACGAGAATCGGAAAAAATGGTAAAATAAGAAATAAAGAAAAGCGTTGGGTCAAGGGTGTTTCGCAGGAACTAAATCATGAACCAATCAATTATTCAGGGAATAAATCAACACAGTCTCGAACACAAACATAAGTTTTTAGCCTACCAACTGTTGTTGTCCAAACTACTTTGTTTATCAACCTAACTTTCGCTAGCGTCATAAACAAGAATTATTCGTTCGAGTTTGATATGTTCAAAAATCACAATAACATCAAATTTCGTTGGTTAAAGACAATTTGCTCATCTATGTTCTTTCAGGTAATCTAACAAATTGTCGTTGAGCTAAATTATCCTAGAAAAGAAAACTATGTTGTCAATCAAGTTTCAGTATTAAACACAACAATAGATGAAAACATTCACTGATAATTCCCTATCTATGCCTAGTTCATTGATTCGTTGATTCCCTTGAGAACCCTAGACCCAACTAAAATTTTACTTAGACATGGCAGAGAAAAGACAGAGAGAATAACAGAATTGCATAATGATATTAAAGAGAATAGGGTTCGGAAATATTCATAGTGCGGTGAGGATGACGTCTTCTCACTTGATCTTACAAAAATCTCTCTCTCACAAGTGTTTCTCTCTCAAAAAGTAGAAAAAAGAAAATAAAAATACCTTAGAATGAATTGTGTCTAGCCTCTGATGGTTGGGATAAATATATATTAAGTTCTGGAATAAATTAGGGAAACTAGGGTCTTCCCTTCTTTTTCCTCTGGAGTAGGAGGTCTAACTGTTGGAGCGGGTGCTTTGTCTTGAAGAACTGGGGATCGATCGATCCTGCTTTGGGAGAGGGTGATCCTCTTCTGGACCGGGTGGTCTGGACTTCCTTCCACCAAAAATGCATTTTCCACGAGTTAAGTATTTTTGCCTCCAACACCCCAAGCTTCATCATAAACCGTCTTTCGACCTGGAATGACTAGAAATGGACTTAAAAATCGATAAAGACTCGAAAACATACTGAAAACATGGGTTATAATGTGGTCAAAACGCAGTCTATCAACTCCCCCGGACTTAGAATTTTGCTTATTCGCAAGCAAACAGAAAGACAAAGCCCAAGGAAGAAGTTTTGAAAAACACATAAACTCTCAAGTCATCAGACCACATAAGACAAAGAATGAGCAACACATTCCTTCCAAAATCCCACCAAACTCTTCTCAACCCCAATCCATACTTCTGAGGATATTTAGAAAGCTCTGAAACCATTTTGCTAAGTTATTATTGTCGTTAAGACATTCTAACCAAATGTATATATTTGATATTTCTTAACGTTATAAAAAAAAAATTTTAATTTTAGTTATTTTTAGTTTTCTGATTGTTGCTAAATTAATAAAAATATAAAAAAAATCATTAGAAAGACAAGATATATTTTATTAAATTTTTAATTACGAATAATTTTTATAATTTTATAATCCTAATTGCCGTTCTCGTTCCCAAACCAATTTCCGATCTCTGTCTCGTTCCAATTTGCAATCATACGGCTCCACTCCATGATAGGAATCCATGTTGGTCTTGAGACTCCTCTTTGCCACAAAAGCTTCAACCGCCGTATTTTGGTCTGAAAAACACGCCAAGCTGTTTTGTAGAATTCCCGCCAAACTTGGCTGATTATGTTCGGGATAAAGTTAAAGTAAGCCGGAAATTTTTAAAACAAAATTAATATTGAAAACAAAAATTTGAAAAACTAATTTAACTAAAAAATTAAACTTACCAAAAAATCCTCGAACCAAGATGCTTTCATACTTATGGAAACATTACCGTAAGTGAGCCAGTTCCCGGACCTGCGATGTTTGATAACATTGCTCATGACCCAGGGTATTGTCTCGTTACAACCGAACCAAATGGCCCGGTTTTGGTGGGACGGGTGAAGAATAGGAAGATGTTCCCAACTCGGGAGCGTGATTACCTGAACAATGAAAGCTCGGTTCTCGGGGGACAAGTAGACAATGTCCATATTTGGAAATATGTTTTTTAATGTATTTGTGGTTTTGAAGATGAAAAACCACGACATATGAGATTTTCCTCTTTAGCTCGGAGATTCCTTGATCTTCACTTCTTTTATTATCTCCTTCCTTTTTCCGTTAAAACTTACATTTTATTTCGGATTTTCCTCTTTAGCTCGGAGATTCCTTGATCTTCAATTATTTTAGTTTATCTACTTCCTGAATATTTTCTCGATATGTATCATTAACCACCTGAGCGGTACCTACACCAAAATCTACTTCCGCACTATAAGGTTCGCTAGAACTACCATAAGGTTCCCTACTACTAGTACTACCATAAGGTTTTCTACTACTACTTTCATAATCCGACGTTTCCCCATGAAGATACCAAATCTTATAATCCGCCATAAACCCCACTGAATACAAATGATGCCATCCTTCGTCAATCGTAGGATTTCTAACATTTCGGCGCTGAGTACACGGACATTTTAACTTACCGGTTTTCTGCGTATGTGATTGACGACATGCTACCGTCATGAACTCCATAATACCGAGTGCATACTCGGTGTTCAATAAGTTCGTCGCCGGATCAATCCTCATACTGTCCATCCACGATATGTAATAATTAGAAGAAGACATTTTTGTAATCAAGAATATTAAAGTGAGAGAGAGAGAGAGAGAGAGAGAGAGAGAGTTAGGGAGGGATTGGTGTGGAGGAGAAGAGATCGGCCGTTTGGTATTTGTAAGAAACTATCCAGCAGAAAACCGACGGAAATAGTCTATATCCGTCGGAAATCCGTCGGTTTCTGGTCGGTCCAACGGATACATCAATGGCTATATTAACGGATCTATTAACGGTTACTTTGAACCGACGGATTAATGACAGATAACGGATTCCGTCGATAATCTGTCAGGAATTACCGGCGGAACTGATTTTCGTCGAAAATTACCGACGAAACCCCGTCGGATATATCACCGTCGAGGATCCGTCGATTTCCCCTCGGTAATTTCCGACGGATACTTGTTCCGTTGGTAAATCTGTAGATAATTGGCTTGTTTTCTTGTAGTGTCAGTTCATGGAGTCAGTCCCTTATGCAAACGCAGTGGGGATCATGATGTATGTTATGATTGGGACTCGACCATATCTTGCTTATCCAGTTGGAGTAATAAGCAGATACACGGGAAATCCTAGAAAGGAGCACTGGAATGCAGTCAAATGGGTGCTTAAGTATGTTAAGGGATCAACTAAGATGAACTTTAAGTTTCAAAAGAATACAAAATTCATAATGTATGGATTTTGTGATGCAGATTATGCGGCTGACCTTGATAAGAGAAGGTCATTGTCATGCTATTCTTTCTAAGCATGAGGAAATGTGATAATTTGGAAGTCCACTCTGCAAAAGGTCGTCGATCTATTCTTTACGGAGTTTTGAGTATATCTCACTATCAGAAGCATCTAAAGAAGTTGTGTGGATGAGAGGGTTAAGTGCAAAGTTTGGATATCCACAACAGAATGTGGAAATTTTATGTGTCTCTCAAAGTTTATTGGCACTACAAGAAACAATGTGTTTCATGAACGGACTAAGCACGTTGAGGTGAAGTATTATCACATCAGAGACCATATTAAAGCAGGAAAAGTTAAAGTCACGAAAGTGCATATAAGTGATATCCATCGGATTTATTCACTAATGTTCTGCCAATATGTAAGTTCAAGAAACTCTTGAGCTTGCTTGGCGTCTCTCAAGGATAAGGAGAGCGGAAAACGAGGATCGATTTCTATGGAAGGAACATGGTATGTGATAGGCTCAAAGTTTATCCCTATACTAAACTGCAAGTGAACAGCAATGTCAAAGTAGTATATAGGGCTATCGAATCCACAGGGACACTTGGTCTCAATAGATACAGAAACGTAGAGATTAATACTAGAAATAAGCAGATGGTGAAGTAAATAAATTGCGAAGCAAGAAAGTAAACAGTAGCAGAGATTAACGGTTGAGAAGCAATAAACTAAAAGCGTCAAGCCTAGGGTATTCTCAGGAAATCAGACAAGCAGACAGTTCATTCAGCAAGGATCTAATTAAGCACAGTTCTAGAACTCAAAACACAGATGTAGAATTAACCAAATTCCTTTGCGATAATTCTCTAAGTCTAAGTGCAGCAAACCAAACTTTCGGTTGCGAGAACTAACAGATTAAACTAGCATTAATCCCAAGTTTGATATGTTCACAATTATCCTAAACCAAACTTCCGTTTGCGCAAAGTTTAATTGCCCAATTTAATTAGTTCAGATTCCTAAACCCCACTTCCGTGACGTATTTAGCAACCTAAGATCTAGATTCTAATTGATCAGGTTAGAACTAGCTTTAAGCACAATTAAATTGAAGAACATATATAGTTATGAATCCTTAACTGAATTTGAACAAGTCTAGCAAGTCATGAAATCCTATGTGAGAAACCCTAAACTCAACTATGGATCTACTCAGACATGATTAATGAAAACATAATCAAAGAGATAATAGATTGCATATAAGAAATTAAATAGATAAAGGGGTTCGAAATCTTCTCCAAAATAAGTGAATACAGGAAATAGATCAGCCCCAAAAGCTCTAGAAATCTCTTAGCTATTAGTATCAAAGCGTAATGTAAAGCGTATCTAAATTAAACACCAAAAACTAGTATATATAGGCATAATCTCGGATGGGGCTTTTGTGTAAATACTGGAACTATTCTGGGCCTCTTTGCAAATCTTCATAACTTGTTAAACCGACGCGTACGGCCCATCTCGCTAGTGTATCGACCGATGCACAAGGTGTGTCGGTCGATGCATGATCAATAAATCGGACAGTGAGTTAATCTCTCGGCCAAAACGTCCCAAAAGTCCCAAAATGCTCCAAATATCTCCAATTAGCTCCAAACTTGATTAAACCTGTAAAAGACTCTAAACAAAGACAAAAGACACTAAAAACACATCTATATCATGGTCTAAAATGGGTAAAAACCATGATATATCAACTCCCCCACACTTAGCCTTTGCTTGCCCTCAAGCAAAACATAGAACTAAAACATGGTGAAGAGGTTTGAAAACTCTTCAGAAACTCATTTCATCCTAGAAGCTACAATACTCAGATTCCCCTTAGTAAACCACTGCAAAAATCAATCACAGGATATCAAGACCACAATGTACTTCCCCCACACTTAGCAACTGTCCTAGGTAAACTCCACAATCACATTCAAGCATTCAAATTCTCCCTACTGACTTCTGCAAGTATTTAAGTGCGGTCTCACCTAAGGATTATCGATCAAAGGGCACATGGATTCTTACCTTATCAGCTCTAGACCACCATACTATCTTTCTCTAGTCCCTTTCTTCTCTTTCCCTTCTTTAACAACTGATTTTTCCCCACTGGGTATCATTTTATTTTTTTTATCAGTGTTCTTCCCGTTATGGGGTGTACTTTGGACACATTCCATGGATCACATGAGAGATAATAGTGTTTGCTACTATTCCCATGACCACTTCGGAGTTACTAACTCATCCTCAGTTTATTATTATTTTTTATTTTTTATTTTTTATTTTTACAGAAGGGGAAAAGGGAACTAAATAGGACAGGTTTACAGGCTGTGTCAGAACTAACAAGGGAATCCGACACAAAGTATACCAAGCCCTTAGGTGAGAAATCTAAGTCAGTATTAAATTGAAGTCAGTAAAAGGATCCTCTGATACCTGAAGTGATGTGGGTGTTCCCAGTAGGTTGATCTGTGATGGGGTTTTCTAATAGTCATAGATAGATCCTGCAACTTCATCCCAATGGTTACTTAAGTTCCTGCAAGTATTGTAAATCTTCTCAGAAAATCATAGTTTCTTACTTAAACAATTTTGACTCAATAAAACAAAATTTTTGAAAAACGGACTGACTCTTAAGAAAACAGAAAACAAAAGTCAGTAGCACCTCCCCCACACTTAAGACACACTGTCCCCAGTAGTGTCCAGCGAAGGATCGGTAAAAAGAAAATAAAAAAAATTGAAAAGATTAAATTATGTCTGTCGGGTTACCTCTGTCGCTCAGGCATCGACCGTTGCACTAAGTGCATCGACCGTTACTTGGCGATTTTCGTGTATGGTCGATCGTTGCCCAAGAGCGCAACGATCGCTGCAATGCGATTCCTTTCGTGTTGTGACGATCGACACAGAAGTGCGTCGATCGTTGCACTGCGAATTTGTCCGAGACCTGCAAACATAACTGCACCAAAAACAAAAACAAACGTAAAATCCTAAAAAAAACACCAAAAATTAAGTAGAAAAACACCAGTACCTAATGGTGGGTTGCCTCCCACCCAGCGCTTGTTTAAGGTCAATAGCTTGACCTATCAGAAAGAGATTGGACTCATGGCGGTTTCAACAGAGACTTTGAGTGTCTCTGTGAATGTTTCCTCATCCAAGGTGGCGTATAAGCATTCAGATCATGAGATCTTCCAAGGAATGAGTAATCAGAACCAGGGCGGGAGCGAAGCTTGGGCGGTCTACTGCGTTGTCCTGCATTCAAAATAATGTGGTCAGAAGGTTTAAGCTTAGGTGATTTGTACCTTATGTTTGGAGCTTTCTGCTTATGAGCAGTTGCAGGTACTAAAGATGTTAGAGCAGGTTCAAGAGGAACCGCCATCTTCTTTTCTCTACTATCAGATATTGTAGTTCCACCAATCTGAACTTCTTCTTTTAGATGACCATCAGTGGAGATCATCTTCTTTGCATGAACTCGCGAAGTTTCAACTGGTGGTGTTTTATTCACCTTCTTATCCATCACTTTTATGCAGTTAGCCACTTCTAGCTCTTGTTTGGAGGGTTTAGGAACCTTAGGATATGGCATTGGGGGCTTGTAGACTCGTTCTGGTACTGTTGCAGTTTTCTGGTTATGTCTGCGTTCTGTGTCGATCGTTGCATGATGTGTGTCGATCGATGCAAGGCGATTCTGTTTCTCGAAAGAACTCGAAATTGCCGTCAGAATGGCGTGTCGATCGTCACTGAGGGGGTGTCGATCGGTGCATGTATCAGGCAGACAATATTCATCCAGAAAATCCGAGATTATGCTCTCTTCTTCACCTAGCAACTCAATCTCATCCCTTATGTTCACAGCATTGATGTGCAGCTTCCGTTCAGCTCTCTTAGCTTCATTCTGCCTCTCTATTGCTACATCTCTTCGTTCAATTTTGATATCCAGCTCCTCCATATGCGTTCTCAAAGATTCAAACTTCTCATTCAAGTCTTCATACAAAGCATCCATCTTTGAGTTGAAGGACCTATCAATCTGTTGTTGTCTCTCAAGGTACTGCTCCATCATGATTTCCATTCTGCTCTCATGAGCTGTAGGTGCAGGCGGTACTTGGTAAGAAGAAACACTACAACTCCTTGTAAAGGGTTTCTGAAAAGCAGATCCGTGACTATAGAATCCAGTTCCTTCAACGCAATGGTTAGCTTCTTGTGCATACTTTCCAAGTAGAAGACTATGCAGAGAGTCAACTTGGTTCTTCAACCCAGCTATCTGTGAACTGTCAATCCCTGAGCTGAAAATATCATTCCGACACATCGTCCTGATGATCTCTTAGTGTTCTTGGTGATTCAGCGAAGTGTGTCGATCGATGCAAGAAGGGCGTCGATCGATGCAATGCGAAATCAGAGAAAACAGAAAAATAAATCAGCAAAAATAAAAAAATAAATAAAAACAAAAACGAAAAGAAAAAGAAAAATCCTAGTAAAACCCTAGGCTCGAAGCTATCGAAGACTCAAAGAGTCCCTGGCAACGGCGCCAAAAACTTGATAGGCTCAAAGTTTATCCCTATACTAAACTGCAAGTGAACAGCAATGTCAAAGTAGTATATAGGGCTATCGAATCCACATGGACACTTGGTCTCAATAGAAACAGAAACGTAGAGATTAATACTAGAAATAAGCAGATGGTGAAGTAAATAAATTGCGAAGCAAGAAAGTAAACAGTAGCAGAGATTAACGGTTGAGAAGCAATAAACTAAAAGCGTCAAGCCTAGGGTATTCTCAGGAAATCAGACAAGCAGACAGTTCATTCAGCAAGGATCTAATTAAGCACAGTTCTAGAACTCAAAACACAGATGTAGAATTAACCAAATTCCTTTGCGATAATTCTCTAAGTCTAAGTGCAGCAAACCAAACTTTCGTTTGCGAGAACTAACAGATTAAACTAGCATTAATCCCAAGTTTGATATGTTCACAATTATCCTAAACCAAACTTCCGTTTGCGCAAAGTTTAATTGCCCAATTTAATTAGTTCAGATTCCTAAACCCCACTTCCGTGACGTATTTAGCAACCTAAGATCTAGATTCTAATTGATCAGGTTAGAACTAGCTTTAAGCACAATTAAATTGAAGAACAGATATAGTTATGAATCCTTAACTGAATTTGAACAAGTCTAGCAAGTCATGAAATCCTATGTGAGAAACCCTAAACTCAACTATGGATCTACTCAGACATGATTAATGAAAACATAATCAAAGAGATAATAGATTGCATATAAGAAATTAAATAGATAAAGGGGTTCGAAATCTTCTCCAAAATAAGTGAATACAGGAAATAGATCAGCCCCAAAAGCTCTAGAAATCTCTTAGCTATTAGTATCAAAGCGTAATGTAAAGCGTATCTAAATTAAACACCAAAAACTAGTATATATAGGCATAATCTCGGATGGGGCTTTTGTGTAAATACTGGAACTATTCTGGGCCTCTTTGCAAATCTTCATAACTTGTTAAACCGACGCGTACGGCCCATCTCGCTAGTGTGTCGACCGATGCACAAGGTGTGTCGGTCGATGCATGATCAATAAATCGGACAGTGAGTTAATCTCTCGGCCAAAACGTCCCAAAAGTCCCAAAATGCTCCAAATATCTCCAATTAGCTCCAAACTTGATTAAACCTGTAAAAGACTCTAAACAAAGACAAAAGACACTAAAAACACATCTATATCATGGTCTAAAATGGGTAAAAACCATGATATATCAGTATGGAAGATCAACCAAGAAGGAGCTTGTTGAGAATTGGTTGAGTCTTAACCATGAAGAAATTCAAATCGAGTGTATTTGGATTAAACCGAGCATCAGAATTTCGGTTTGTGTTATGGGTTATTGCTGGTTTAGAGTTTAATGAAGACGACGACATTTGAGAAAGTCAACATTGTTAGCTCGAGTCAACTCGGAGCTGAAGCGTGAAGACCGTTAATGGTGGTGTGTGTCACTCTCTGAAGATTAGTTACAGTTGTTATAATCGGTGAGTGTTTACGGTTGCTAGGGGTGTGGGTTGGTGAGTGACTATCTTGAATTATACTTTCGGTGAGATATTATGTTCAAGGGAGCTTGAGAGAGAGATAGATAGAGAGAGAGAGAGAGAGAGAGAGAGAGAGAGAGAGAGAGAGAGAGAGAGAGAGAGAGAGAGAGAGAGAGAGAGAGAGAGAGAGAGAGAGAGAGACTGGCGAGAGTTTTTGGTGAGTGAAAGCGAGGTTTCTCGGTGGTTCTTCGGTGAGAAATTAGTTGTCTTATGTATCCAAACATGTTCTGATTATTAAATTCTGAGCTCGATCCTCATTCATACGTAGGATACATTTTGTGCATGAACTGGATAACATTTACATGTGTCTTTGTCTTTCATTACAATCTCTTCTTCTCCTCAAATCAAAATCGAGAACACTTAAGAAACGATAAAGCACAGAGGTTTACAACAGAAAGCTTCGTACCTAAAGAAAAGTAAGAAATCATGCTCAAGAAAAGAAGAAACCCATCAAAAAGAAGAAGAAAAGATCCGAATAAATCGGAATTCATACACAAACAAATCCGGCATAGCCGAAAAGGATTTCCCGATGAGAGTCAGAAATCACCCTCTCATCTCTAAAAGATTAGAGGAACTATATAATTTTGTAGGTTATATAGAAAAAGTCATATTCAAAAATGAAAGAAATTATAAAAATAATTATGTTACATAATTGACAACAGAATTAGGATGGAATAATATCTAAATAAAAAATATATATATGTGACTATATAAAAACCACAATAAGTAGATCTGTGGAAAAAAAACACAAAAGTCTAGAGGTGGAATCAAAAATAATTAAACATTTTACGTCGTATGCTACAATTTGAGGCCACAAATAAATAAAAATGAACCTATTGACTAAGTAAACCAAAAAAGATATTATAAATACGGCATAAACAGAAATATTTTTCCAAAAACTGATCCAACCCTAGATAACTAAAATCAACACATAGTAAAACTATATTAAAGAGACATCTTAAATATGAATAAATCACAAAAGAACTTAATATGTAATGTTTATATAAAGAAAAAAAAACAAAATAAAAAAAACAAAATAACTAAAAATTGTTCGATAAAAAGATAGAAAACAAATAAATTAATATTATATTAATAAAATACAAAAATATGGAATAAAAATATTAAAGTTAGAAAATAAAATATTTAAAACACATAAAAACTATGCGCTTGTGCGGGGTTAACAATTTCTAATAATAATAAGTAACAAATAGACTATAATATTTGATTGAATCTAACACTAAAGCAGGGAGCTCTGTGTGGCGTTTGCTGGTTCTTCCTACCACGCCTTTCTGATGATTTCAAGATTATTTATGTGCTTATTTTTACTCGAATTTTATGTTTTCAGTTATAAAAGAGTTCTTCAATTTTTTTGTTTGTTTTCAGATGTGTATTTTTAATCGGTTTGAACTCTCTTTAAAATTTAAGAACTTATTTTTTCGTAAAACTTTTAGGCTGTAATTTCAGTTTATTCAGTTTTGTTGTAAATTTTGGTTTTGGTTTATATGTAATATAAATATCATAAAGTGAAAGAAAAGCACTATCAAAACAAAAGTAAAACTTTATTAGAAAAAACAAAAACAAAACCAAACAAAAAACAAAAGTAAATCAGTGTATACATGCTTCTCTCTTTTCTCTCTCCCGTATTTTTGAGAGAGAGGAGGCGATTCTCTTCTTCCGACCTTCTGATGTCGGATCTGTTTATATCTTCTTCCCCTTTGTATCAAATCTCTCTTTTTGTTTTGCTTAGCTTCCTATTGGATTATCTCTTTGCAGATTCCAATTCGGATAATAAGGTTCCAATTTGGTGTTCACCAAACTGGATTTTTGTTTTTGTTTCCTACCCAGTCCAAGCAGATTTACTCCGGCAAGTAACTAACGGAGATTTCATTTAGCCGCAGCTGGATTTTCGGTTGCAGGAAGGAGTAATATCTTCGTCGTTATGCCGATTTCTGGCAGGCCTCGTACGGTCACAAGACGGAGATTTCTTTGGCGATTTCGAATTGAGGTGAAGACTTCGTTTCCATGTGTATTTTACAGCAGCAGCATTGAGTATCTTGTGGCTATGCGAGAGTCGGAACTCGCACGGTCGATTCTTGTACAGTAAACTTTTAGGGAACATAAGATTCTAAGTAAACAACATGAAAAGAGATCTGGAGAATATTTTTATCGATTTGTTTTACAGGAAACAGTGTACAAAAGCGTAAAAGCCAAAGAAAAAGTTTAAGCGTTTATGTTATGGTTTTCAGCGTGTCTTGATCATAGGAAGCTCTTCTCTTACATAGTCGCGGCGAGTCAGTTTATAAGAAATTTTCCTGCAAGATTTCCGGATATCTTCATGTTATCAAATCTTCCATTTTCGTTCGGATTTACTTTTCTGCTCGGATTTTCCTCTTCTTACTCGGATTTATCGTCCTCTTTTCTTGTTCGAGTTTATCTTCCTATTTTGTATTTATCTTTCCGTGACTTAGCCTTATCTTCCGAGTTGGCGAAAAAGGACGATCCGAGTCCGTTAAGCATATGCCTTCTTAGTCCGGCCCAAAGTCTATAGAATACGAACCTTACGAGTTTGGACCAAGTCCGTATTTCCTATAGCTTATTCGGTAATTCTATCAACGGCTAGTAATTTCAAGTATGTATAAATTGTCGTTATGAAGATGGGTTGCGGCTAGTCGCGCATTCAGAGGAAGGTATCTGCAAGTGTCCGAGCAGTTAGTCCAAGCAATTTGTCTTGCATGGAACCCGAGGACTCTTCTCCTCGGAACATCCAAGGACGGTTCTGCTCGGAACATCCGAGGACTGTTCTGCTCGAAACATCCGAGGACTGTGCCAATACTTGTCGTGCATACTGAGAAATTTTCCGAACATTTAAAGTTAAATTTTGTGCGGTTTGTACAAAAATCTAATTGCCTAGCTGTGACGGAATGATCGTGTTAGCGTTAGGATTTTGTTTTTCCGAGAGGAAATCTCACATGGAAAGTTTTCAAAGCGTTTCTTGTGATGTTAGCGAATCGTTTTAGCCTTGAAAGGCTGTTTGGAATTTTTGATGAAGTTCTAGTTCCGTCTAGCTCTAAGAAGCTGTTTAGGTGAGGTTATCGTTGTTATCAAGCAGTTTAGCTTTGAGAAGTTGTTTAGGCGTTTTTACTGAAAAGTTGACGAATGTGAGATGAACACTTTGATGCAGAGATGCATAGAGATTTATGAATAAGTTTCAAAAATCGTGCAAGGTGCGGTGCTCGGCTTTTTCTACGAAAGAAAAGGAATGGTTGTGAGGCTTATATATGCTTGGCATATCTGTCATAAGTCATTGAATTGCTTCGAAGTAAGTTCTCGTAGATGAGAGTAGTCAAGATAATTTCTCGTTAAAGGTAATATAGTCAGGAGTTGTTAAAGTGTTCTTGTTTTCGAGTTGTTCTGACAAACTTTTGTCGAGATGTTTTCGTCGGAAGTTGTCAAAATGTTTTTATGTTGCTCTGTGGAGACTGATCGGACGCCGAGCAGGTTTAATTGGGGAATAAATGATATATCATGGTTTTTACCGGTTTTATGCCATGATATAAGTCTGTTTTAGAGTCTATTTGTGTTTCTTTAGAGTCTTTTGCAGGTTTTATTAGGTACATGCACGTTTGGAGCTAATGTGGTGATTATGGAGCTTATTGGAGTGATTTGCAGATTTGGTCCGAGAGAATGAACTCACTGTCCAGTTTTGGGATCTTGCGTCGATCGTTGCACACCTGCATCGGTCGACACAACTAGCGAATGGCCCAGAATCTCGGCGGTTTATGAAGTTATCAAATATTGCAGAAGAGCCCAGAAAAGTTCCAGATATTACACAGAAGCCCCAGACGTGATTAGCTATATATATTAGGATTTTGGTGTTTATTTTAGATTACGCTTTCATAATTAAGAGCAGAGAGTTTTTAGAGCTATTGGGGCTGATCTAATCCTGTACTTCAACTTATTTTGGAGAAGATTTCGAACCCCTTTATTTATTTAATCTCTTTTATGATTTCTATTTATTCTATGATTTCTGTTTCATTAATCATGTCTGAGTAGATTCATAGTTAGGTTTAGGGTTTCTCATTAAGGATTTCATGACTTGCTAGACTTGTTTAATTCAGTTAAGGATTCACATGATTAGAATGTTCTTCGATCTAAATTGTGCTTAATGCTAGTTCTAACCTGATCAATTAGAATCTAGATCTTAGGTTGCTAAATACGACACGAGAGTGTGGTTTAGAATCTGAACTATTTAGGTTGAGCAATTAAATTATTCGCAAAGAGATTTGGCTTAGTTTAATTGTGAACATATCGAACTTGAAATTAATGATGGTTTAATCTGTTAGTAATTGCAAAGAGATTTGGATTACTGCACTTAGACTTAGAGGATTTTCGCAAAGAGATTTGGTTAATTCTAATACCGTGATTTGAGTTCTAGAACTGTGTTTAATTAGATCCTGACTGATTAACTTGTCTGCTTGTCTGATTTCCTGAGAATACCCTAGACTTAGCGCTTTTAGTTAATTGCTTTCACAACCAATCCTGCTACTGATTTATTTTCTTTCCTTGCTTTTAATTTACTTCACATCTGCTTTCTTCTTAGTATTAATCTCTACGGTTCTTATTCTATCGAGACCAGAGTCTCTGTGTATTCGATACCCTATATACTACAATCACTTAACTGTGCACTTGCAGTAGAATAGGATTAAAACCTGACCCCTATCAAGTTTTTGGCGCCGTTGCCGGGGACTCTTAGAGTCTTCGATAGGACCGAACTTAGGGTTTTTACTAGGAATTTTTCTTTTCTTTGTTTTTGTTTATTTTATTTTATTTTTATTTACTGACTTTTTCTCTGTTTTCTCTCTGTCGCAGGTACCGATTTCGCCTTGCGTCGATCGTTGCACCTCTTGTGTCAATCGTCACTAGGCGATTTTGAGATTGAATCGATCGTTGCACTGATAGCATCGATCGTTGCTTGACGATTACATACAGTTTATGCAGACACGTGAAACTCGAAGTAATCCGAACCTGAACCTCGTTAATCTCGAACTTGAAGAACTTGTACGTCTAGAGAGAACTAACAGAATAGAAAGAAGAGCAAGAATGGCACGTGAACGACTGATTCTGATACCCGATGCTCAAGGGACCCTGAGGGATCCACAAAACAACTCGTACAATGCTGCTGGGCAAAGGGTTGATGCTGAAGGGAATATCATCCCTGATCCTCCTGAGAAACCGCAACAGGATCAGAACCAAGGTCAAGGACAAGCCCAAGGTAGAGAGATGGTTGTCCATGAAAGGACTTTAGCTGACTACAACAGACCGGATGAGTTTCATGCAAACCGGTCAGCTTTAGTGATTCCTGGCTTTGAGAGGAATGATTTTGAGATTAAGACCATCTACTACTCGCTGATGAGACAGAATGCATTCCATGGTTACCCCACCGAGCAGCCTATGGATCACATTGATCAGTTTGAGGACATAATCACTGGCATGAAGTATGATGGAGTTTGCCAGGATTATCTGTTCCTTAATCTCTTTCCACACAGTCTCGCTGGAGACCATGTGGTCGAAGGTCTCGAACTAATCCTCTCACCATCTCGTCACGACCTTTCGATCTCTTGCATGATGTCTTCCATGTGGTCGAAGGTCTCGAACTAACCCTCTCATCATCTCGTCATAATCATTCGACAAACTCCTAAAAGGAACTACGAATGGCTTGATCCCTTTCCGAAGGGTACGTAGGCAGCCTTTTACAAGGTTCACCTATAAAACCTAATTCCCTTTATTCCGATTTACCGGAACGCCAATCTTACCACCTCCGCCGAGCTAGGTTAAAAGACTTTGAAGAATCCCTAATTAAAAACCCTAAAATTCTTGCTATCTTCGGATATGCAGAATTGAGATCTTACAATGACAACGTTTGAGAAAATCAACAATGTTAGCTCGAGTCAACTCGGTGTGTGCCAGGCTCTGAAGATTAGTTACGATTGTTATAATTGGTGAGTGTTTACAGTTGCGAGGGGTGTTGGTTGGTGAGTGACTATCTTGAATTGTAATTTCGGGTGAGAGATTCTGTTCTGGGGAACTTGAAAGAGAGAAAGAAGCTAGTGAGAGTTTTCCGCTGAGTGAAAGCGAGGTTTTACGATGGTTCACCGATGAGCGATTAGTCGTCGTCTATATCCAAACATGTTCTGATTAGTGAATTCCAAGCTCGATCCTCGGCCAGACACAAGGTATATTTTGTGCCTAAACTGGATAACATTTGCGTGTGTCTTTGTCTTTCATTATTTTTACGATCTTTTCTTCTCCTCAAATCAAAATCGAGAAAGCTAAAGAAACGATAAAGTATAGAGGTTTACAAAATTGGTATCAGAGCGTAGGTCGGGAAGACTGGGACCACGCTAATATGTTCTATCGTTGTATTGTGATTCTTTGATTTTTTTTGGGTTGATCCTCCCATCATCGCGATGACCTCTGCAAATATCGAGGTGGATAAATTCAATGGAGTGATCGGCTATAATATGTGGAGAAGAGAGAGAGAGAGGGAGAGAGAGAGAGAGAGAGAGAGAGAGATAAAGAGAGAGAGAGAGAGAGAGAGAGAGAGAGAGAGAGAGAGAGAGAGAGAGAGAGAGAGAGAGAGAGAGAGAGAGAGAGAGAGAGAGAGAGAGAGAGAGAGAGAGAGTGCTTGCGAACTTGGATCTTTTAGGTCTAATAGATGCTCTAAACAAGCACGAAGAAGAAATGGCTAAAGATGTCTCATCGGTGAAAGATGAGGAGAAAGGAAAGGCTCAAGAGGTTGATTCATCAAAGGAATCAGATGATTCTCTAACCGAGAAGAAACGGAAGGTACGTAGCACAATCATAATGAGTGTTACTCACAAAATCATTAGAAAGATAATCAAAGAGAAAACATATGTAGGAATGTTGAGGATCTTAGACTCCTTGTACATGTCTAGATCATTGCCGAATATGATGTATCTCAAGAAGAAACTCTATGGATTCAGGATGAACGAGTCTTAGTTAATTGAAAACAAAATAAATGAGTTCTTGAGAATCATAATTGATCTAGGAAATGTCATGGTGGAGGTTTCTGATGAGGATCAAGCCATTCTATTGTTAATGCCCCTTCCAAAACAGTTTGAGAACATGTGTGATACATTGAGATATAGAAAGGATACTTTAACATTGAATGACGTGATGAACTATATTCGGTCAAAGCAACTAGAGTTCATGAATGTTAAGGTGAACAAGACTCAGGGTGAAATGTTGTATTCAGGAAACTCAAACCATAAAGGAAAGAGTACATGAAAGGACTCTAGCAAGTTTAAACAGAAGAACAAGCCAAACTCAAATTCAAAATATAAAGGCGTGTTAACTTGTTGGATCTGTGGAGGACAGGGAAATTTCAATAGAAATTGTCCAAAGAAGGAATCGCAGGAAGGTGGTGAAAAGACTCAACAAAGAGGGGAGTCATATGTTGTAATAGGGGTTGATTACATTGAATCTTTAGTCGTGTCTGAGGCGAATGTGACAGAAAGTTGCGACTTCAATGAAGTTTGGATCATAGATGCTGGATATATTTCATATGACATCAAGGAAAGATTGGTTGGTTGATCTAAAGGAATGTGAAGGACGAGCAGTGAGAATGACATATGAATCAATATCGTCTGTAAAGGGTACTGGAAATATTCGTCTGCAAGTCCCTGGTGGAAATTACGTTCAGATCAGCAATGTGAGGTATATTCCTCAATTCACAAGAAATATTCTATCTTTGGGAACGTTTGAGGAACAAGGTTGTAAGGTTACATCTGAGAATGGAGTTCTAGAGATCAAGAAAGAAGGCATGCCTATCTTAAAGGTTGACAGAAAAGGAAAGCTGTATTTATTGAGGGGAAAAGTCATGTTGGGGAACATATGACACTTTTACTTTCCTTGGATTTAGTTCCGGTAACGCTCCACACAACTTTTATATCTCTTTAAACAATCGCTTGGTAGTCGGAAAGCCTGCAACCAAAAGTTTATTATCCTGACACTAACCGGCTGTAGAAGTTGAAGTCTTCCCACATATGAAAGGTGTCTATTCCTCCAACTGCCCATCCTTTGCTTTATCTTATCTACCAGAGGCTTACAGTCAGTTGTATACTCATCCGCTTTGTCAGTAGAGGAAGACCCAAATAGTGTATCCGTAGCTTCCCCTCAGCAAAATAAAATTGTGTCGTGATTGATTCTCTTTGATTTTAAGTCATCCCAGCAAGATAGAGCGTTGATTTCTCAATACTTTTCTTTAAACCAGAGAAACATACAAACTCGTCAAAAAGTTTTATGATCTCTTCTATCGATCTTTTTCCATAACCAAATATCATCAAATCGCCAACAAAGCATATGTGTGTGATTTGCACATGCTTATATTTCAGATGGTATCCTATTCTTCGAGTTTCTGCAGCTCTATCGATCATCCTTAATAAAACATTCATGCATATGACAAAAAAGTATGAAAAGAGTTAGAAACCCTGTCTTAAACCTCTCTTGCTTCTTAAAAACCCGGCCAGTTCCCCCATTAACTTGGACTGAGAAAGATTCTGATGAGATACAAAGAGAGATCCAGTGGATGAAAGGCTATGGCATGTTAATCTCTGATAAGATATTTAGCAAAAAATCACACTGCACAGAATCAAAATCCTTCGAGATATTGATTTTCACTACGGGCTGAACATTAGAATGAGTCAAGGATAAACTTTAGAAAGAGTTGGCTAGTATTCACTAACAGCCAACTTTATGTTGCCATTTCTAGAGTAACATCAAGAGAAGGTTTGAAGATTTTGATAACCGACACAAAAGGGGGTTATGAAGAGAAAAACAATGAACATTGTTTATAGAGAAATTTTTGCTAAAGGTTTTTTAGTTATTTTGGGGTTCTTGAGATATTTGTTAGTTTATTATATTTTAATTAATAAACATGTTTGGTAATAGAATTGATTATGTCTTTGGAGTCCGTGCATGGCTTTCTAAACCCTGAGAATGAAATTTTCTAATATTGTTTTTTTTAAAGAATTTTGCTAATATTGTTATCAATTTATTACAAGATAATTACAAAATTCAATTTGTTTAGATAACTTTTTGATATATCGTTTGAATTTTGAGGTGCTTATCCATTGATTTTTTCCCTAACTTAACTAGAAATTCTTAGTGTAGATTTTCGGATCCACATAACTCTTTCCCGATTGACTTCTAGGTTTGCATGGGAGATCGAAACCCATAATCGCTGTGGATATAACCCTAAATAAGAAGATAATAAAACAATGTTATTTTGTGGAAAAACATTTTGAATAAATTAAACAGGTACAAAATGGGCTATTCTTCTACTTGAGGCATGCCTTGTTTAATAAACTGGTTTAAAGAGGCTGGCTCATTTAATTTTTAAGTTTTTTTCCATAAACGGGCATAAACGGATCAATTTTATATATTGTAATAGATTCGTTTTTAACGCTTATACAAATTATGAGAACTATTACAAGGAAATTTTTACAACTAATACTACTTCCATTCCACGAGAATCCAAGACCATGATAAACGGCTCCACCTGCTCCACGAGAATCCATGACCACGATGAACGGTTTCACCTGTTCCACGCTGAAAATTTACTTTTAAGGTTACCTCCATTAATCAGTAGAAATTGCACATTCTGGAAATCACACTCGAGACATGCTAGTGTAGAAGCATTAATGAACCATTGGTCAACCAATGGACTAAAGGGGATTCCACGTAATAGATTCGTTTAGGCCCCCTAAATTCAGACCCTAGTTAACATATTTAGTTGTGGTATATAGAGTTTTTGTTTGAAAACGACTATAGATCCTGATTTTTTAGACGGATTTGACGTTTTTAACCATGGGTTTTAAATATAATGTTATAAGTCTCTTTTAACTATCATCATAAAAAGATAAGGATCGCTAGAATTTGGCATTTTCTCGGAAATCATAGGTTGGATGAATGGTGTCTTTCCACTGTTCAAATTTTGTAGTCCACGGTAAGAATTGCTGAGTCACACTTTCCTCTACTTACGGGAGCAGTAGGTCAATCCATAGATTACTTTAGTGACATTCTACTTTTCAAACACTTTTAGGAGACACTCGTGGTCCTTTCTCGAATGCTCGGGGAAGTATGACCGATCACTCAAACTAAAATTGGTAAATAGATTTCTATGGGTTGTTGTCGATTATTTTTGATGGACCGAGTTAACGAGGATGTTCAGCCAACCATCAACAATTTTCTTTGAGATCAAATTTCTTATAGTGAGTTTTTTTTCATTTATATTTTCCATTTTCGTATTTTCTTCGTTTTCACCTTTTTAATTTATACTCTATTATTTAAAAAAAAATACCAATGAAACTTAATAACGTCGTGCAAAAATAATCAAACAAACATGAGAGGGCACTTTTGGAGTTATATTTACCTTACTTATTTCAACTCTTCCCATTTTTTATTTTATTTTAACTCTATGTCTCTCTCTTTTTCTCGTCTCTCACTACTTTTTCTCTATTTTCTTTCTTTCTTTCTCCATAATTTCTCTCTTATTTTCTTATTTTTAAAACCATAAATAATTTTTTATACTATAAATTTAATTTTTTTTCTCTATATTATGAGACCGTTTTGATATATTTTATAAATTTTGGATCAAATTTTATGGACGTCAACAAATTATGGCATGAACAGTATATATGATTCAGATCCAATGGATACGTATAGAGTGGACGCATATGTAGAATTGATGTTAAATATTATAACTTATGGATCAGATTTTGTGGACGTCAAAAAATTATAGTGTGAATGGACACTTTATTTATCCACATCCATGTCAACATATTTCTATGTACATTTGTATATGAACACTCTTTTGGATGTTGCATTGTAGAATAAGCATACGAGTAACATCGACACCGTAGTATGGACAAGTTATTGTGTACAATTTTATTGGACCAATGTTAGTTTAAGGTGGTCTTCCAATTAGCGTTATCCACATGAATATAATGGTTATACCAGTTAGCGTGGATATCTAGATATCATTGATGCATATAAAATGAAACTTCTGAACATGATGTTTATATTTGTCCACCATATTGTTATTTCCTAAATTTGGGTGTACAAACTATGATAAACCATTTGGCTACCATTATACAATTTTTTTTGCATAGTCTATGTTCATGTAATCTACCTTCACTCTATATATGTTTATCTCCATACGTCCATGCCGACACGTTCTGTGTACATTTATATGTGTTTCCAATTTATTTTTTCCTTTTTAACAGACATGAATTATGGATATGATTCATATTCAATGGATAAGTATGGAGTGGATGCATATGTATGAAACACATTCAAGATATTGGTCTAATTTTCACCGAGTTAGTATTTATGTTGGACATTATATTATCGAATGAGCATTTACGAGAACGTGGAATAAGCATAATGGACGAGTATTTTTTTTAGAAAAATCAACGTGGACACTGTTAAGAGACTTTGATATCAACATTTGTCCATATTACTTTGTCCACAGTGTCCTAAATGGTACTTCCAAAATATGATATACAACATTTTGTAAGATGGTGTCCACGTTGATTTGTGGAATGAGTATTTACGGGTAACATGGATAAATTACTATGGAAAAGGTTTAGTCGGAACTTTTTAAAATATGATATACAACTTTTTAAAGTAATAACATCCACAAGATTTGATTTAAAAGTCATTGAAGTTTATCAAAATGGGTGTTATAATATAGAGAGACAAAAATTATTACTTATAGTACAAAAATAAATCAATATATATTTGTAAAAAACTTAGAAGTTAAATAGAAAAAGAGGAGAAAAAGAAATAAAATAAAAAGAATGTAATAAAAGAAAGGAAGAGAAAGCGAAAGAGAGAGAGAGAGAGAGAGAGAGAGAGAGAGAGAGAGAGAGAGAGAGAGAGAGAGAGAGAGAGAGAGAGAGAGAGAGAGAGAGAGAGGAGAGAGAGAGAGAGAGAGAGGAGAGAGAGAGAGAGAGAGGAGAGAGAGAGAGAGAGAGAGAGAGAGAGAGAGAGAGAGAGAGAGAGAGAGAGAGAGTGTTTCTGAAAGAGAGAGAGAGGAGGTATTTGAGAGCTGTTTGGGAATTATTGGCCGTGAAAATTTTATAGTGAGCAAAGTGTTTTTTCTATTAGATTGAAAAGTGAGAGTGATTTAATATGTAAATCACTCAACAAACATACTTGGATAATGAAGGTCATCTAAAAATATTTAAAAAGGATTTAAACTGACTATCCGTTTATTTGAGACATACATTGTCTAATAAAAGTTGGTCCGTTTAAACTCTTTGGCCTTGATTGGTAACCTGCGGAATGGCGGAATTGCATTTAAAAACGCGATTCCGTAAGAATTTTACCAATCAAGAAATTTGTGGAATAGAAAAAAACGTGAAAACACATAGTCTGCGTTTTCGCTTAAAAATACAAAAGAAAAGTCATTAAGTGGAAAAGTGAATTTTAGGTAGATTATTTGTGGAATCTTTATATTCCGTCATTCCGCAAAACCTATCCAATCACACAAAACTTATTCCACAGCTTTTATTCAGCAAATTTTAAATTATTTATGCACTTTAATTTTGTTTTTCACCATTTCGTGATTCCACAAGTACCAAATGAAGCCTTTAAGTTTTGTTTTCTAAACGGGGATCCAATTTTATATAACAAATTCTTTATATTTTTTAGATGGACTTGACTATGGGTTTTAAATATAATGCTATAACAGCATTTCCAATGTGGATTTCTAAACTATAAAATCATGTTAAAATTAAAACAAAAATAATTAAAAAATATTTTTTTTGAGAAACTTTGGCTACGGTTCTCAAATGAGAACCCTTGAGAAACTCTCTCTTTTACCCATATCACTTTCTGACTAATTCACAATTGTTTTGTGATAAATCAAATACTATATAGTTTGTAATATTAATTAAATACTTTATATGTTGTTATTCTTAATTTTTAATATTTTTAAAAATCATAAAATAAAAGTATCTATATTTCAAGTTCCATTATGCATAAATTTTAATTATATAATAATATTATTTTTAATTGATGTTTGTTAAGCTTGATAAATAATACTGAATTAATTTTATTTTAGTTAATAAGAATATAATGTTAGAAAACAATTCTTAGTTTTTTTTTTAAAGTAAAAATATAAATTCTGAGTTTTTTAAATACTCCATACATTTTGTACATCGAAATAATATTATTGAGTTATAAAATATAAATTTTTATTAGAATATTAATATTATATTAATTAGATACTCATAGAGTTTTTCACCAGTGGAGGTATAATTTTAGGATGAGGCTTTTATAAAAAATATTAGTATTATACTAGGAATCGTCCACCAGGTTAGTTTATATTTATGTAGTTTATATCATGTTTTTATTGTCATTCATGTAACCTAAATAGATGTATTGAAATTTTCTTTATTTCTTTTATATGCAACTCTGAATATTTTGTTTGATCTCATCTAAAAGATCATGAGATTCGTTTTGCGTAATGAATTTTATAGTTTATCTTCTCGGAATTGAAATGTCTAATTGTTATTATAAGGTTTTTAATAATAAATTTAATATAAATCTGTTTGAGTAAATATTTAAATTTATGATTTTGGGATTTAATAATTTACAAAGTGGCAGTAAAGGGGGGGGGAATGTTGATATAATTATTTGTATGGTGTATTTTTAAAATGTTATTGTGTTAATATTGATCGCATATAGTTAAATATAACACAATAGTTAAATATAATTATTTACTTCCAAATTAGAAAAATCGTTATTTAAAACTTTAACATTGACTAAAGTTTATTTTAGCAAGTGATATATCATTTCTTCCGTATAATATTTTAGGTTATTGATGAAAAATACATTTCCACCACATCTTGTATATTTTCCCTCCCAACTTTACTTCTTTCTTTAGTCTTGTTTTTTTGTCAACAATAACTCTCTATATTAAATCAAAGTTACTTACGGATTATCACTCCGAATAGTTAACCGATCCGACTCCTTCTGACTTACATGAGAAAAGATAACACTCCGTGCTCTAGCATATTTTTCACGAGAATCGGCATGAACACTTGCACTCCTATGAATTAAAATTATTTTTTGTCGACAATATAAAGAGCTAGAATGGATCAATTATCCAATTTGGTGGATCGGGATCTACATAGAAGAGATAAGACAATTGAATTCGGACACTCCGTGCCAAAAGATCCGCCTTTGTGTTGTGCGCCTGTGGGATATGGGTGATAACAAACCCCGTCAAGAATTCCTTCCTTAACGCATATTCCTCTGGATGAATTGCAAAAGTTGGCCACTTCATGGGTGTAGACACTATCTTCACCAGTTCATAACAATCGGTTGCAAAAGGGACCTCTTGTTGGTTCCATCTCTTCATGCACTCCATGGCCTATACTAACGCTTCGAACTCGACATGTAGCAGTGATAGAATCCTCCTTATGTTCCTAGCTCCCATCATAACATATATGTCTCCTTCATAGATGCTGAACCAACATTGGCCTGAGGAGTTGTCACCTTCCTTCCATGAACCATCTAAGAAGCACTATCGTCCTTGTATTTTTGTATTTATTTCCCTTGGTATAACTATCATATCCACCCTTCTTTGTGGATCTATTAAAACCATTTCATCCAACTTTGCGCCTCTTCCCACCTATGTGCTTCAGATTCGGCTATCTTTAAATTGCCATTTGGATCTCTATCAATATTATTGTATAAATATTCATTCCTGCCTTCCAAATATACAGATTACCCATGGAAAATGATTGTTTCTATTGTCTTTTGGCAATCTCCAGAAAAATAGCAAAAATCAAAGACCGTGGAAAATTTTCCGAGTTAGAAGGGATTGAGGATAATTCCTAAGTATGTACCGATGGGGGAGCATTCAAAAAGGACGTGATTTATTGTCTTCTCATATGCTCCACCTCTGATACAACGATTATCATATTTAATTCCTCGGTTTCTCAAATTATTGGTAACCATTACGCACCCTGATATAGACTGCCAAATGAAATGTTATCTTTGGTGGACATTTTTCTGGATACATCATAAAGAGGGCTTTTCTGGATACATCATAAAGAGGGAATTCCAGACTTTATCTTCCATCGTAGGAGTCGTAAGATTGGCCTTCATTTGGTATGTTATCAGAGACGGAATATCCTGTAAAAATTCCTCAAAATTTCTGGGTTGTGAAGAGGTGAAAATTTCTTCGAAGTAGTCTACTGTTACTTTTCCACAGCCTTATATCTGTTATAACCCGTTCATTATCCGATTTATGTAAACCCACAATCCGATTTCTCGCCTTGCGCTGTTTTGTCAATACTTTATAGAATTTCGTGTTACGATCCCCTGATTTGTATCATAAATTTCTACTTTTCTACTTTCAATAAAGTTCCTCATCCATATATGCATCTTTCAATTTCTGGGTAATATATAAAACCTCATCAAAAGTGTGATTGTCAACATTTCAGACCTCTTCAAGTGCTTGTTGTAACTCGTTGATTTGTTCCTTTCCATAAGGTGGGTTATTTTTCCTCCACCTAGATATTTCATGACGACAATTTTTTTTATCTTATTCACAAAATCCTATCATCCCGTCCCGTCCAATCTATCGTTGTCAAATCTAAATTGACCCCTTCTCCTTGGAGATTTATCTTCAATGGTTGCCACTACTGGTCTGTGGTCTGATCCTACCATAGCTAAGTATTCCACAAAAGAGTTTGGGAATAATGCATGCCAATCCTATTCGCTATAGATCTATCCAACAAACACTTGATTGGTTTCTCTCCTCTCCAGCCTCTCAATGATATTGAATTTTCTAGAAACAGAATGTCCACTAAACCACAGTTTCGAATCATATTGTTAAAATCTAAAAAGGTACCCGTATGGCGAAGCTTTCCGCCTTGTTTTTCATGATTGCTTGTAATATCATTTAAATCTCCAATAGTGAACCATGGCTCTGTACGTTATATACCAATTCATACAATTTGTTCTCATACCTGATTTCTTAATTTTTGAACTGGTTCATCATAAATAATGTGAGGAAAACCTTTTTCCCTGTAGTTCCATCTCTATATCAATAATTTTATTGCTAGAATAAATAATGTTTACTTTGTATCATGAGTTATCGTAGTAGAGAGCTAAACCTCTGCTCAAACCCCTTGGTTCTACCGTGTGTATATTATCATATCCAAAATAGGATTGAAACATTTGTACAAATGTAAATTTTTATTTTGTTTGTGAGAGAAACAAAAGGCCGGTTTATGTTTACACCTCATTTCCCGCAAAAACCTATGGTCCTATCACTTCAAAATCCTTGAAAATTCCAACTTGTAATCCGAACTTTAAATATTTTTGTCGTTGAATAGAAATCTGGGTTTAAAGAGCCTTAATAAAGACAGTAAATGTTTGGAAGACCGTTTCCTTACACCTTCGAAATTTTTTTTTTTATAAAAGATAACATAGTAATCTCCAATCTCTTCTTGGGCTAATTTTGTGTGAAACCTGTAGTGATGGGTATTACAATAGCACAGGGATTCATATGATGAATTCCAAATAAAATGCGTCCTTTAAATACATCAATGCTATCATCAATAGGCGTCGACTCATATAAATTAATGTCCATTCCTTCCGCCATATCATTTGATTCATCACCGTAGATTGGCTCGTTACCAACTAATATGAAGCGTTTAGCCTTTTGGGAGTTCCTTTCCTGATCCTGAATGCCACTAAATTCGTACCTATAAAGTAAATACCGGAAGTTAAAATTGATAACTGTAGACTGGGAAATACAGAAAGGTCTTAATTATTTCAAAACAGCGGATGTATTTAGTTTCACCAGCACATACCATGTATTGCCAAACAAGTAAAATATCTATACTACTATATGCACAAGCCTCGTTACCAACTATTACTGTGATGAATCCAACAATGAGGTATTTCCTACTTCTAACTAATGTTAAGCCATTCCTTGTGTAATGAAAAAAATCATGATACATACCAGGGTATGTGGTTGTGTGACCAGGATACAAATCATGAAACAAAACCAAATTCCCAGTCGATATCAATGACCAACGCACTTTCATCGGAAAACCTCCTATAATTTGTCTCTGGAAAATTTGTTCCTTAATGGTTGATGTCACCATAGGCAGAACCGTACATGATATCACCAACATAATAAAATCCTTCCTGAACCTCAATGTCAATGATTCTTTGCATCGTAAATGATGACTAATATAAAGAGAATCCAACCCGTTGGTCTCCACTTGAATCCATGAAGATTGTTCAGCAACTAGACAAAACAGCCTTTGTTGCTTCTTGTATTTATGTGTTGCTCAAACCATTTTCCTCCCCCAACAAGGTTAAACACCTTTAACCATATAGAACCATCTTCACTGTCCTTGAACACAAAACATTTTATGCTGTTTCTTTTCTCCTTAGGTTCTATGATGCCTGAAAAATCCATGCCACTGACCACTGCAAAATAGATAAAAGGAAACCAAATAGTTAGACCAAAGAGTATCAAAATATCTAAAGAAAACCCATACCAAGTCTAACCGAAATTAACCCACACCAACTACACATCTTTACTCTGTGTCGAATAGACATTTCCTTATGAGACATGCGAGTTAGTCTATCTGAAACGCATGGATAAGAAAATAAACCAAAATAAAATGTACCCTTCAACAAGACAGGCTCGTTTGTTTCAAGATAAACACTTAAAGGTTAAGACTTCTCTAAAAAATTTGATCCGGTCCAAGCAGTTAGTCTCGAACATCACTGCCAGTATCCCGCCTTCTAAAAGGTAAGGCATAAGAAGGGTTTATTGCTCTTTGTTGGGATTTTAATACTCTTTTGGGATTTTTTTTTATGTTTTGAGATTTTTCTTTTGACAATGAATTAAATAAATAACTGCAAGAGTGGCTATACTCTTACACTTCTACGACAATCAATTGAAATTTTGTTAATATATATTTCTTATTTGTAGATTTAATTATATTATGTACTCTATATTTCATCTCAATCTTTCTTGTGGTTTTAAGAACCTCAATTACTTACATGTGGTGTGCATGAAATAATTCTCATATAAAATACCACAAAATATTATTTTGCTATTACAATATACAATTCATATTATTATTTTTCTCTATTGAATGACATTACTACTTTATTGTATTTCTTTCAAGACTATCATTGTTCCATATAAATATTTTACAGTTATTAATATTTTTATAATCAATACTTTCTTATATATTTATAGTCACTAGTGTTGTATTTTTTTATTAACAGTTATTAATATTTTTAAGATATATCTTTTATTTTTGTTTGTTTCTTTTTTCATGAATTTATATTTTTTAAAATATTGAAATTTGAATTTCATGAATATATATATATATATATATATTATTAAATTTTAGATATAAATTCATGAACTATTGAAATTTAATTTAGTTTTATTGTTAAGTATGTATTTATTTCAATGATAGTAAACAACTATTATAAATAATCATTAATTGTTTTGAAATTAATAATTATAAAAATATAATAATTTAGTGCTGAGGTGGAACTCTAGGAGGTCAATACAAACTCTCGGAGTTTTATGCGTTTCTGAGTTTTAAATTTTTTTATTGTTATATTTTTCCATTTTTTATGTATTTTTAATTAATATAATATTTTTTCCATTTTTTCATCTTTGTCGAACAACTCTTAATTATTTATTTTTATCTATATTAGGTCTTTTTTATATATAAACATTACACATTTGATAATTTTTGTTATTCAATCCTATTTGAAATGCCTCCTTAATATAAATTAACTATGTATTGATTTTAGTTATATGATTTTTGTTCAATTTCGGAAAAACATTTATGTTTGGACCGTATTCATAATATCTTGTTTGGTTGATCCACTTAGTAGGTTAATTATCCTTCATTTGTAGTGTGGAATTTTTTTTGTAACATGTAATATGAAATGTTTTTAATTTTTTTTTTATTATATATCTAGACTTTTCTTTTTATTTTCTCAAAAATATTTCCATTGTGGTTTTTCTATATTCACTTATATATTTTTTTCTAAGACATTATTTCATTCTAATTTCGTTGGCATTCATTTAACATCATTATTTTATTTATGTATATTATATATTTTCTTTAATCTTCGATTCTGAATATCTTTTGATATAATCTAAAAAGTATATATTGATATGCATTATAATCTCACAATTAATATCTTATAGGAATTGAAATATATAACTAATATTATAATTTTTTAGTAATAAGATTAATATGTGCATAGATAATTAGATTTTATGATTTTTATATTTAATAAATTTTTAAATAGTTGACATTAGTGGAAAATAATATTAATAATTTTTTGTAGAAATAAAAATTGAATTAGTTAATATTTTATAAGATTAATAACATTTTGATGACGTGGATAATCTAGATAGAAAAAATGTATGTTATTATATATATATATATATATATATATATATATATATATAATTGGTGAAAAACCCACATGGTATCTCATGAATGGAGTTGCTCTAAGTCTCTCTTACGCATCATCAGAAAAAATAAGAACGGCTAGAATTTGAAATTTTCATTTGTTTAACAAAAAGCCAAATGATGAGTCTGTTTTGTAACTGATGCTTTGAATGTGTGTTTTTCAACTTAGTAGGTTTTGTAACTGATGCTTTGATTGTATAATATTTGTTTTTTTTAAAGGTTTTGTAACTGATGCTTTGTTTTAATAAAAGGTTTTGTAACTGATACTTTGTTTTCAGTGTCTGTTTTTAAGTGATATGAACCTAGAAAGAAGTGACAGTAAAAGCCTTTTTTGTAGTGATAAGTGATGCATGGGTCTCACCTAGTAGTCTTAAAAACACTTAGCTAATGTAGGACAATTGGCAAAAATAACGTCTCTTTCTGTGTTTCGTACAAAAATAATTAAATAGAAACCACTATATATAGCAGCATTTGAAGCCATTCTCTCAAACGCAAAACAACTTCTTCACCAGAGCAAAATTCCCCTGAGCTATAGTTTGAATTCTTCTTCTTCATACTTTTGCAAAAGAAGTTTTCAAAATCGAAAGGAATGGAGAAAGAAATGGTGCAGAAACTGGAGTGGCTTGAAGCACAGAAGATAGAGATAAGCATTGACCTATTTGCTGCAGCCAAGCAACATCTTCAGTTCCTCGGAGTTGTTGACCGGAACCGGTGGCTCTACGATGGTCCTGCACTCGAAAGAGCCATCTACAGGAAAAATCAACTTGGTTTGCATTACACAATATCTTTTTTTAAATAACATTTATTTAATTTAATCTTTATGAAAAAATAATCTAGAGTTAAAATAGGCGGAATATTCTTTCTTTTTTTGACGTCATAAAAAATAGGCGGCATATTCTACGTAATCTTTTTTTTTTTAAATTAGTGAAAGACAATTTTATTACAATAAATCTAAGTTAAGGAGCAAACTGAACCAGCTGGAATCTAATAAGTTAGTTTTTGTTTTTCCTTTTACAAAACTCTCAAATGAGTGATTTTGTGAATTGTTTTTTTAGATACAATGCTTACTGGCTTCCTTTGCTAGCCAAATATTCGGAGTCTTCCCCAATCTGCGAAGGACCACTAGTCCCTCCTTTTGACTGTGAATGGGTTTGGCATTGCCACAGGCTTAACCCGGTAAATCTAAACATTATATATCTTCACATACAATTCAGATATGCAAAAGCAAACTATCGAGTTCGAACTCCAGTCGTGACACACACGGTAGCAGACTAGTGAACACTGAAGCTCATTATTTTGTTAATCATCCAGGTGAGGTACAAGTCTGATTGTGAGAAATTCTATGGGAGAGTTCTTGACAACTCTGGCATTGTATCTTCAGCAAATGGAAGCTGCAAATTACAGACTGAGAATTTATGGAAGAGATTGTATCCTATGGAGCCATATGACCTTGATTTGGATAAGGCAGTCTCAGGGCCGAAGGATATTTCAACTCTTGAGAAATGCACGACCTATGATCTTGTTTCAGCTATCAAGAGGCAAAGTTCATTTTATTATGAGGTAACAATAAAGAACTTTACATAATTAAAGTTAATTACATGTGTTTTACAAGTTTGAAATTTGAATAGTTTTACATGATTTATATGGATTTTGAGTATTTTCTGATATACGCATGCATTTATAAAATTTTATCTAAATTTAAGTATTTTGAAATTTATTTCAATACTTTCAACATATATATATATATATATATATATAATGTATGTGTGTTACAAAGTTTCTAATCGAATTGTTGGTGTATCTTTGATATAGGTTTCAAGAGCTAATGTGGACAGTGACATTATTATGGAAGAAGCTGTCAGTAGATACAAAGCATTTCTCTACTTAATCAGGCGAAACCTCGAAAAGTCGATCGAACTAATCAGTGTTCCGACTAACGATATTGATTTGATCTGGCATACACATCAGCTTAACCCTTCCTCTTACTACAAGGATACGGAAAATATCTTTGGTAACATCTTACAACATGATGATACAGACTCTGACACAAGCGAAGGTAAGAAGCTCGACACTGTTTTCTCTGGAACTACTGCTCAGTGGGAAGAAACATTTGGTCTAAGGTATTGGAAAGGTAGCGCGGATACGAATCCACACACTCCAGTCGTGGCTGTGACTGAGAAGAGCGGTGGGGGTGCTAGATGCTTTGCTGAGGCTGCTGAGAAGCGCGGTGCGGATGCTAGGTTCTTTGCAGTGGCGGCTAAGAAGAACAGTGCAAGGTGCTTTGCGGTGAAGGCTGAGAAGAACAGTGCAAGGTGCTTTGCAGTGGCAGCTGGGAAGAACAGTGCAAGATGCTTTGCGGTGGAGGATGAGAAGAACAATGCAAGGTGCTTTGCATTAGCAGCTGGAAAGAACAGTGCAAGGTGCTTTGTGGTGGAGACTGAGAAAAACATGGCAAGGTGCTTTGCGGTGGAGACTGAAAAGAACAGTGCAAGGTGCTTTACGGTGGAGTCTGAGAAGAAAAGTGCAAGGTGCTTTGCAGTGGCAGCTGGGAAGAACAGTGCAAGGTGCTTTGCGGTGGAGTCTGAGAAGAAAAGTGCAAGGTGCTTTGCAGTGGCAGCTGGAAAGAACAGTGCAAGGTGCTTTGCGGTGGAGGCTGAGAAAAAGAGTGCAAGGTGCTTTGCGGTGGAGGCTGAGAAGAAAAGTGCAAGGTGCTTTGCGGTGGAGGCTGAGAAAAAAAGTGCAAGGTGCTTTGCGGTGGCCGATAAGAATAACAATGTAAGGGGATTTGTTGTGGCTGATGTGAAGAACAATGGAAGGTGCTTTGCGCTGGCAGCTGAGAAAAAATGTGGATGTGGTAGTTTGATGAAGAACAATGCCAAGGAAAATGCTCCATTAGCAGAATCTTTAGAAGGCGCCATTGCAGCTTAATTACTCAACTGCAGAACTTCTAATGTGTAATACAATGTAAAATATGTAATATATGATCGAAAAATGCGATAAAACTAATGAGATGTTTCTAACGTTGCATGTTATAAACATGTACGTGCTAATGTAAATAAATATTTTTCATGTAATATATGTGCTTGTTTATGCTTCATATATATGATATGTAATATACATATTGGAGTGGTTCAATAGGGTCGAATAGAGAGGATCGGACCGTGAGAAGGATCCATTCACACGAACATCGGATCCAGTTTAGATTTGGGTAAAAACCAGTGTGTATATTTGACAAATTATATCCACACCATCCATTTATTTATCTACTTTCTTCCTAAAATCTTGTTAATCATTTGTTAAGTCTTTTTTTTTTAACAACCTTTTAAGTTTCTTTCTATTGTAGTTTCATATAATAAGAGTGTAGTACCATCAGGTTTTGTTTTGTTTTTAACGCTGTTTTATTATTACTGATTTGATACAAATTACATCATTGAAGAAGCTAGATGTATGAAATATCATCAGAAGCTATTGATCTTTCTCAGCTGCATATGGGTGAAGACAACAAACCATGATACAATAGCGATACCATACATAAAGTATTTTTGAGACGAAGTAAAATTAGGATGTTCCCGAGCCTACACTAGCAGGAGGCCTTCCATTATTTTAACTTCCAATACCTTTATCAACGAGAATACTCGCAAATGAGATAAGTTTCTTCTTCAAACGTCTTTATCAACTTCCTCCGGATTAGCTTCTGTAGAACCACCGTCGGAAACCTTGAATGACGATTACAAACCATAGATATGTAGGATTGACAACACTTCCCAATAAAACGCAAACCACAAACTAAGAAAAATCTCCAAACACAATGAACATCAACTCAAGTCGAAACATTGGACTATCAAAACCAGGAAGCCGTAGATCAAAAGGATCCGGATTTTCCAGTGGCTTAATCCAAATTAAAGATCGACAATAAGCCTAAACAAAGAGAGATATTTATCTCTTCAAGATAATCAAAGACACAAAACACCTAACAATATCAGAAAGATTGTGAACTAGTCACACCAAATATCAAGAAGATCCGGACCTTTCAACAAGAGTTTAGGTGTAAGGAAGACAAGATAGCCCGTAGCAAAAGCCGGAGAGAATCTTGTTGATAGCAAACCCAGATCTGAAAACACAAGTAATTAATAAAACCTAAAATACCAAAATCAAAGTCTTAAAAAATGACATTAACAACCCACCACCAATCACGTGAACGAGCAACGTAGATCGGGAAGGATGAGATGGGAGACGAGCCGGCGATGTAGAGCTTCACCGGAAGACTTTCAAAGACCACCAGAACCGTAGCAGCACCAGCCATCATGACGTCATAGGACCGACGCCTGAACCACCATAGAGCTGGTCGTGACCGAGTGGAGACGGAGAGGACACATCAGATTCGACCCGACCAGGAGAGTATGACTGGCTGCCTTCACCGGAGAAAGCGGATCTAAGAACCGGGGAGAAGGCGACTTGTCCAGAAAGACCAGATCCGACACAGATCGACGCCAGAAATCAACGCAAACAAGCCCTTTCAACCGTGACCCACCCCGAAACGCCGAAGAGAGGAAGGCTGGACGATCGACGAGGACTTCAAAAGGCCGGCGGAAAGGAGAGGGGGTACAAAAAGAAGAAGGGGAGGCCCTCTCCGGCGACGAGGCGGCACCAGACGGCGCCGGACGCGCCGGAGAGGCGAGATGGAGAGAGGTTGACGGCGGCTAGTGAGAGAGTGAGAAAATGCTTCTCGGATGCGTGTTTAATGCGTCTCGGATACCAGCAAGTTTTGAACCTGATAACTTAGAATTAATTGGCAAGCAAAAAAAAATTGTATATTTTCTAAATTATTTTATTTTTAAAACAATATTGAAATAATGGACTATTTATTATCAGCTTCATAAATGTTTGATTTGGATCTTTTAAAACGTGAGGATTATAAAATATGAAACGACAGAAAATGTATATTATACCTAAAAATTATTTAATATTCATAATCAAATCAATTTAACCAATAAAAATCAATACGGAATAATACAAAAAAAAATAATGAAACAGTAAAAAAGCAAAACTAATAGCATTGAAAACATACATTAAGAAACTAAAAAGATATTTTTCATGTCCTTAAAAAGTTATCATCTACTCCACCATTTCTATCTACACAAAATATTACAGTTTCTTTGTTAACATTTTATTTCCTCTACAATTTTCAGAACACTAAGACCCACACCAATTCTCCTTTTTTATTTTCTCTCATTATTTGCAACAGCTATAATCAATGGTTCTTAAAAACTTGTCCAGTATCATCAGCCTTCTTGTTATCGTTTCTTCACAGTTTGGGACATCTTTTTTTCATCAGTTTGTTTGGGACATCCTTTGCCTAGTTAAATGCAACTTTTTACTCTGGCACTTGCCCTAACGCCTTTGCCATCATTAGAATTGATAAAGCACGTCAAAATCGATAACACCAACCTCAAGGAGTATAGAACAAGCCTTGTTCTTCAACTATCTTAAATTTTAGCTTCTTTCAACAAGATAATTATAGATCCACTTTATTGATGATACATATATGTGCTCAATATTAAAAGTGAACCGATTTAGAAAAGACATACCAATAGCAAAAAAACTCATCTATATATTCAAATTGAAAAAACCTTAAAAATTTATGACCTGAATTATATTTACCAGAAAAATATACAAAGTTTAATGTTGTCTAGAAAATACCCAACGTTATTTTTATTGTCTTTAAAATTCTCCAACTTTCAATTTTTTTTGTTATTTTTACACCCTGTTTTAACCATGGTTAGGTTAGTTTGTTAACGGTGATTAAAACTGGAAATGAAAATAACAAAATTTAAAAGTTCGAGTATTTAAAAGACAACCAAAATAACGTTGCATATTTTTTAGACAACATTAAAAGTTTAGGTATTTTTTCTGGCAAATATAATTAACGTTGGATATTTTTAAGATTTTTCCCTTTCTTTCCGATAAAGACATTCACGTGTCCTTTTATTCATATGCTTGTGGGATTCAAATAACACCTCATCACATACTCTAAATCTATCTTTATATTAATTGAGAAGTGCTTTTGACCTTATATTTATTCTCAAAATGGTTGATTACTAAATTACCATTAATGAAATTATGCATTTTCCTATGTTAACCTTGGTTTATATTTATAATTTTATTATTTGTTATATTAGTTTTAAATTTAGTTTTTATTTTATTTTAGAGATATATATCATCAGAATAAAAAAAAGATAAGACGATAAATACAAAAAATATATTTGAATTATCAGTTTTTAATATTGATAACTATGACTATTGTGGATAATACAAATATATATAATAAATTCGTATTAATTTTATAAATTTTTAGTTTAGATAAATATAAACGATAGAATACTTTAAATAAAAATATTATAATATTTATACATATATAATTATATTATATTTTAATTTTATTTACGATATATATACAGAACCTTAAAAAATAAAAAATAAATAAAAAAGTAAGATGATAAAGATCAAAATATTTATGAAGATTTTAAATATTAATAAATTTGGTTGTTATAGATAATTTATTTTAGAATAAACTATAATATGTTATACTAAAAAGATTAAATATAATAATGTTTATATCTATATTTAATTACAAATAGTCTGATAAAGATTTTTTATAATTTTATTATTGTTAAAAACAATTGATGATTTTTTATTTTTAGAAAAATTATGTGTTATAATGTAAATAAAAATAATTTAATAAGAGGTTAAGTATAACAATGTTTATATTTATAATTAGTTACCAATAGATTTTTGTTATAATAATATTATTGTTAAAATAATTTTATAATATTTTACTTTTAGAAAATTTGGATGGTAATAATGTTTGTGCTCGCACATAGTGCGAGCGAATTATACTAGTTACTGTTATTTTTTGTCGTCTGTTTTGATTGATATAAAGCCCATCTGGGGAACGGTACATAAACATGCAAACAAACCTATTAAACGGCCCAATCAGACAAACCCAACATTAAAATAAAAACATGACATGTACACAATGTTGATCAACGAAGAGGGTACGTGGCAAAAGTGGAGAGACACCGGAACACCACCGGAGATACACCACCGCTTCACCAAATTGTCAACAGTCAACAGACATACGCCGGCGAAAATTCTAACGACCATATAAGGCTGAGAATGACATGCTCTTAGGAGGTCTTTGAATGAGCAGATCAAAACAGGGGCAAAATAGAGACGCATCTACCACCGTATAATCACCACCGGCTAGGCTTGGGCATAAAACCCGGACCGAAATACCGAACCGAACCCGAACCAAAAAAGAGGAACCGAACCATGGATCCTAAATCTTTATACCCGAAGAACCGGAACCGAACCGACCCGAACCGAGAACCGAATGGGTACCCGAAATATCCGAACTACAATTATATATTCAAAATATTAATCATATTTAGACTTACTATAACATAATTATCTAAAATTATAATTACAAACTCAAATCTAGTGGTTAGTTTTAGACCAAAATAGCTAAAATACCCAAAATAAATGAAATATATGAAATTTCTTTCTATATTTGTCTAAATTTAACAATTTTTTGTTCAAATTAACCAATTTTTATTTTTGTTTTATGATTATCCGGGTACCCGGACCCGAACCGAACCCGAATCGAAACGAACCGAACCGAACCGAACCCGAACCGAAATTATAAAATACCCGAATGCGTCTTATATGTCTGGACCCGAAAACCCGAAAACCCGAAAAACCCAAACCGAACCCGAATGGGTACCCAAACGCCCAAGCCTACCACCGGTCATCAGTTCTTCTGACCCATCCCAACACCAGGGACTGAAGGGAAACTATTCCCGATCATCGAAAGAAGGCCCTAGAAGTAGTGAGAGAAGTTCTGCTCGCCCCGATTGATTCTGGTGACACCAACTACGTGAGCGTTGAAAAAAGTAAGAGAAATTGTTGAGAATTGGTTGAGTCTTAACCATGAAGAAATTCAAATCGAGTGTATTTGGATTAAACCGAGTACTTGGATTAAGGTTTGTGTTCTGGTTGGTTAAGAGTTTAATGAAGATGACTATTGGAGTATGGTCCATTCATATAATAAGATCGGCCCGAAATAAAAAACATTTATTATGGATAATTACGATGTCGATGAAGATAAATGGCAATCTTCGAAGATAATCACAAAAGGAAAATATCTATTTTCTTTTCAGGAAAATATATATTTCTTAAAAAGAAATATTATTTTTTATGCCGACCAAAAACTCTATATAAGAGAAAGAGGGCATTCAGGCTAAGGGATATGGAAAAACACACACAAATATTCACAACTCTGAGAGACGATTTAATCCTCTCACCATCTTGTCACGATCTTTCGATCTCTTGCATAATGTCTTCTATGTGGTCGAAGGTCTCGAACTAATCCTCTCACCATCTCGTCACGACATTTCGATCTCTTGCATGATGTCTTCCATGTGGTCGAAGGTCTCGGACTAACCCTCTCATCATTTCGTCATAATCATTCGACGAACTCCTAAAAGGAACTACGAATGGCTTGATCCCTTTCCGAAGGGTACGTAGGCAGCCTTTTACAAGGTTCAACTATAAAACCTAATTTCCTTTATTCCAATTCACCGGAACGCCAATTTTACCATCTCTGCCGAGCTAGGTTAAAAGACTTTGAAGAATGCCTAATTAAAAACATTAAAATTCTTGCTATCTTCGGATATGCAGAATTGAAATCTTACAATTGGCGCCGACTGTGGGAATTTCTTCGAAGATCTTTATACACCATGCTCAACGATGAAGCGAACACGTGAGATCAACGTTAAAAAAATCCCTAATAGACACCTTCGTAGTTTATTATCAACACGGCTTCATCAAAAAAGAATCGTCAAGAGAGGAGAAAGCAACACTGACTCTATTCTCATGATCGTCGGCGGTTCCTTGCAACGACTTCTCCAAATTTTTATCATAAGCTAAGTATTCTTTTATAGTTTAATTATAATTATTACAAGAGGCATGATTCGAATCACACTTAGTGATGTAAGACTCAATGGACAGGAGCCTCACTCGGTGGTTGATGGAAGAAACAGGTTGGCTATGTCGCTCTCTCCTGTTACTAAGGCGATGATCGTGTGTAAGGGATGGGATCGAACAGGCTGGCTTTGACGCTCTCTCCTGTTGAATCGGTCGATGATAAGGCTGGTGGATCGAAGGCACCACAAAGACGATGAAGGGATCTCTGATACTGCACAAACACTTGTCCTCTTTGTGAATCTCACACAAGGAACACAAGCAAACAAGAACAGACGGCTGCTGCTCAATAAGGGCGAAAATTCGCTAAGGGTTTATTGATATTCAAAAAGCTCTCTAACACAATGGTACAAAGTTGCTTAAGTACAGAAACAAAGAAGAACAAAAAGGAAAAACAAATATCTCGGCCATGAATGAGAAACGCCGAGTTACACAGAAAAGGAAAGTGTGCAATTCCTTCCTTGGCGGCCAAGCCTTGAGTTATAGTGCGGGTGGGCCGACTTGCCTCGTTAAAAACCTTGGGAGTAAAACCTCTTTGGGATAAAACCACCCAAGGGAAAAAGAGTGCAAGAGAGTCCACCAACTCTCGGACTTAGCATGGGCCGAGCCGGATGGTAAGGACTTGGCATAGTCCGGCCCATGGCTCCCCTAGACGCGTAGAAGGCCCAGCTTCCTTGTTGCTTACACAGTCCACGCCTCCTGTGTTATCCATAATGCTTACACAGCCCAAGTCTTCTATCGCATCCTGCTTCTTGGGCTCGTTCTTGAGGTAGTCTCCAAGTTCCATTGAGTTCATGAGGTTCTCCACTGCAGTGTTGAACCCTTCCCTGAGCCTCCTTGTCCTAGATCGAGTCATTGGAGCTTCCTTGACCTCAGGTATGGCTTGTGGATGGGTGCTTGGTTGGATGTCCTCATCATTCCCACCCTCTTCAGAAGGTTTTGCCCTCAAAACTGGATCATCTGCATCATATGGAGACAAATCAGTCACATTGAAGCTATGTGAAATATTGAGCTCACCCGGGAGTCCTAGTTTGTAGGCATTGTTGTTGATCCGTTCTAGAACTTTGAAGGGACCATCTCCCCTAGGCGCCAGCTTCGAGCTTCTCTTCTGTGGAAACCTCTCAGGTCTCATGTGGAGCCAAACCCACTCTCCTGGTTCAAAGACTAACTCCTTGCGGCCCTTGTCTGCTCGCCTCTTGTATTCTTCAGTCTTCTTAAGAATGTTGTCTCTTGCTTTCTGGTGTAGCTTCTTAACAAACTCTCCTTTCCTGAGACAATCTAGATTAACTTGCTCAACTTGGGGAATTGGCGACAAATCAAGAGGTGTTAGTGGATTAAAACCATACACAATTTCAAATGGGGACATTTTAGTAGCAGAATGTGTAGCATGGTTATAGGCAAACTCAATGAATGGCAAACAATCTAACCATGTGTTTAAGTTCCTGCCAAGAGTTACCCTAAGTAAAGTAGATAAGGTACGGTTTACCACTTCGGTTTGACCATCCGTTTGAGGATGACAGGTTGTGGAGAATAGAAGTTTTGTCCCGAGCTTCTTCCACAATGTCTTCCAGAAATGACTCAAGAATTTTGTGTCTCGGTCAGAGACTATGGTCCTTGGTATACCATGTAAGCGCACCACCTCCTTGAAGAATAGATCAGCAACTTGTGTGGCATCATTGGTTTTGTCACATGGAATGAAGTGAGCCATCTTAGAAAATCGATCCACAACAACAAAGACAGAGTCTTTGTGTTTGATCTTAGGCAACCCTAGCACAAAGTCCATAGAAATATCCACCCATGGTGCGTTAGGAATAGGTAAAGGTAGATAAAGTCCATGAGGGTGTAACCTGGATTTTGCTTTGTGACAAGTTACACATCTTGCACAATGCCTCTCAACGTCTCTCTTGAGGTGCGGCCAGAAGAAGTGATCAGCCACCACAGCTAGTGTCTTGTCCACTCCAAAATGGCCCATAAGACCACCTCCATGTGCCTCCTTAAGCAGTAGCTCACGCATTGAGCATTGAGGAATGCACAGCCTCTTGTCTCGGAATAGGAACCCTTCTTGAAGATAGTAGGATCCGAATGCTCCTCTTCCACAGGCCTTGTAAGCCTCTCCTAGTTCTGCATCATCTTTATATAGATCCTTGATGTGTTCAAATCCTAGAACCTTAGCCTCCATGGTAGCTATCAGGGCATGCCTTCTTGACAAGGCATCAGCTACCACATTCTCCTTTCCCTTCTTGTACTTGATTACATAGGGAAATGTCTCTACAAACTCCAACCACTTAGCATGTCTCCTCTTGAGTGAAGTCTGACCATGCAGGTGCTTAAGTGTCTCGTGATCAGTATGGATGATGAATTCCTTGGATAACAAGTAATGCTGCCATGTCTCTAGTGCTCGCACCAATGCATACAATTCTTTGTCGTAGGTTGGGTAATTCAAAGAAGCACCACTGAGCTTTTCACTGAAGAAGGCCACTGGTTTCTTCCTCTGGTGTAACACAGCTCCAATCCCTATGCCAGACGCATCACACTCTACTTCAAACACTTCTTCAAAATCGGGTAAGGCCAGAACCGGCGCCTGTGTAAGCCTTTCTTTGAGCAGTTTGAAGGCTGATTCTTGCGCTGGACCCCATGAGAATGGCACATTCTTCTTTATCACGGCGGTAAGAGGTGAGGCCACCGTACTGAAGTCCCTCACAAACCTCCTATAGAAGCTAGCTAAGCCATGAAAACTCCTTACATGACCGACGGTTGTTGGTGTAGGCCACTCACGGATGGCTTTGACCTTCTCCTCGTCCACTTGTAGTCCCTGTTCACTTACTACAAAGCCTAAGAAAACAAGCTTGTTAGTACAGAAGGTGCACTTCTTTAGGTTAGCATAAAGGCCTTCCTTCCGAAGTGATTTGAGCACTAGTTCAAGATGTGAGATATGATCATCTAGGTTCTTACTATATATAAGTATGTCATCGAAATAGACAACTACAAATTTACTTATGTAAGCACGAAGAACCTGGTTCATGAGTCGCATGAATGTACTTGGGGCATTAGTTAATCCAAAAGGCATAACCAGCCACTCATACAATCCTTGCTTTGTCTTGAATGCGGTTTTCCACTCATCTCCTTCTCGCATCCTAACTTGATGGTATCCACTCTTCAAGTCCACCTTTGAGAAGATGGTAGAACCACTTAGCTCATCCAGCATGTCGTCTAAGCGGGGGATAGGGTGCCTGTATTTGATCGTGATGTTGTTGATTGCTCGGCAGTCCACACACATCCTCCATGATCCATCCTTCTTGGGTACTAAGAGTACTGGCACAGCACAAGGGCTGAGGCTCTCCCTAATGTACCCTCGGTCCATGAGGTCTCTCACTTGCCTCTCGAGCTCCTTAGTCTCCTCCGGGTTCATCCTGTATGCTGGCTTGTTAGGTAAGGCTGCGCCAGGGACAAGATCGATTTGGTGTTCAATCCCACGGATTGGAGGTAAGCCAGGCGGAAGCTCTTCAGGGAAGATGTCTTGAAACCTGTCTAACACAGCCTGTACTCCTGTGGGTAACACAAGCTCACCTGAACCTGAACTTAAACACTCCTTAAACAACATCAGTAGCACAGTGCGCTTGGCACTAAGAGTTTTACAAATAGCCCCACGAGATATATAGAGACTGGATTTGCTAGACTCAACTTCCTTGCTCATATGTACTTGTAAATCATGTACCTCAGTTGGTGTAAGAGGTGCAAGAGTGAACTTACGATCCTTGTGTAAGAAGGTGTACTGGTTAGTACGTCCATTATGACTTGTGGCTCGGTCATACTGCCACGGTCGGCCAAGCAAGAGATGTCCAGCTTGCATGGGTACCACATCACAAGTAACTTGGTCTTGGTACTTCCCCACACTGAATGGAACAATGACTTGCTCCGAAATCTTCAGCTCTGTCTCATCATTGAGCCATCTCAGCCTGTATGGTCTTGGATGCTTGGTCTTAATAAGACCTAACCTGTCTACCATATGCTTGCTAGCCACGTTAGTGCATGAACCTCCATCAATGATCAGATTACATACCTTGTCTTTGACAGTGCATCTAGTGTGGAAGATGTTTTCCCTTTGAGCTGCCTCAGGGTTGATCATGACACTTAACATCCTCCTGGTCACAAGCAACTCTCCAACGTCAGGGTATGCAAGCTCTTCTTCTGGTTCGTTTGGATCATCCTCAAGCTCATCTTGTGATTCATACTCCCCATCGTTGTGGATAATCATTACTCTCTGGTTTGGGCACTCTCTAGCCATGTGTCCCCTGCCTTGACACTTAAAACAAGTGATGTCACGAGTTCTCTGATTAGTGCTAGGGAACTTACCTTGTTCTGGCCGGTTAGACTTGGGAGCCTCGGCTGTTTTGCCTTTGAACCGTGAGTCAATCTCCACGGTCTTCCCTTTCTCAAATGGTCTCGAGCTACTTGCAGCCCACGGTTGTGTTGGTTTGCTGCGGCTTGTCATGGCTGTCTTACGCTTGATCTGTTGTTCCACTTGGACAGCAAGATGCAACAACTCATGTAGCCCACCATACTGAGCTCTCTCCACCTTCCTAGCAATGCGTTCTTGTAGTCCATCAATGAACTGTGCCATAAGAGCTTCCTCGGATTCTTCTAACTCCAGCGAGTTCATGAGCTTCTCAAACTCCTCAAAATACTCATCCACACTTCTTGTACCCTGTGACAACTTACGGAACCGCTTTTGTAAGTCTCTATGATAATGTTCAGGGACATACCTAAGTCGTAGAAGGTATTTCATGTCACTCCAAGTGGCTACTGCTCCAAAGCGTTGTCGTCTCCTTTCAGCTATAGTTCTGTCCCACCAAGCTAACGCGTTCTCAGTGAGTTGTGCAGCAGCAACATCAATCTTCTTGCGTTCTCCATAGCCATAACACTCAAAGATATGCTCCAGCCTTCTTTCCCAGTCCATGTACGCCTCTGGGTCAGACTTTCCTGCAAAAAGTGGAGGGGTTACTTTGATATCACGGTTTGTTTCTCTAGCCTCACCTTCCCGGGCTGGGTTCCTCCATAGAGGATCTTGACGCCTTGGCTGTGGACGTCTAAAGGGGTCATGCGGTTGCCTATCCTCCTCAAAGTCCTGCATATCATCATCTTCATCTCCAGCTTGATCTCTTGGTGGTATAGGTGCTCCTCGGATTGGTCCTCTCCTCGGTGGAGCTTCTATGCGTCCTATACGCTCACCAAACTCTTGGCGCATTGTGCCAACTTGCTGGTTTATGTTACTCATCTCTTCTCTAATAGCAGTCATCATTTGTATGATAGGATCAACGTGCTGTCTTCCTTCATCTCCCATGGTGTCTATCCTTGTTGTTAACCGGTTCTTATTGCACTCAACAAAAACAACAAGCTATCAAGGTACCACAGAATAGATAATTGTGTAAAACAAAAACAGAGACAGGGTTGTGTAACACAAGACGGAAATCAGTGCAATCGACAGAATTGGAAAATTGACAAAAAATTTTTTGGCTTTTCTGGGTTTTATGGAATAACAACTAGCAAGATAGAATCAAAAACAGGAAATCTACTAATTCTCAAAAAGAAATTCGACCAGGGAGCTAAGAACAAGATTTTTATGGGTTTTTTCTTATAAGTTAAACAAAAACAGAAGCAAGAACAAAACAAACCTATTTTTTTTTTTTTGGATTTTAGATTCAATCAAAGCAATAGCAAAACAAAACAAAAAGATAAGGGATAGAAAACCAAAGGTAGGAACCTTTGGCTCTGATACCAGATGATGTAAGACTCAATGGACAGGAGCCTCACTCGGTGGTTGATGGAAGAAACAGGTTGGCTATGTCGCTCTCTCCTGTTACTCAGGCGATGATCGTGTGTAAGGGATGGGATCGAACAGGCTGGCTTTGACGCTCTCTCCTGTTGAATCGGTCGATGATAAGGCTGGTGGATCGAAGGCACCACAGAGACGATGAAGGGATCTCTGATACTGCACAAACACTTGTCCTCTTTGTGAATCTCACACAAGGAACACAAGCAAACAAGAACAGACGGCTGCTGCTCAATAAGGGCGAAAATTCGCTAAGGGTTTATTGATATTCAAAAAGCTCTCTAACACAATGGTACAAAGTTGCTTAAGTACAGAAACAAAGAAGAACAAAAAGGAAAAACAAATATCTCGGCCATGAATGAGAAACGCCGAGTTACACAGAAAAGGAAAGTGTGCAATTCCTTCCTTGGCGGCCAAGCCTTGAGTTATAGTGCGGGTGGGCCGACTTGCCTCGTTAAAAACCTTGGGAGTAAAACCTCTTTGGGATAAAACCACCCAAGGGAAAAAGAGTGCAAGAGAGTCCACCAACTCTCGGACTTAGCATGGGCCGAGCCGGATGGTAAGGACTTGGCATAGTCCGGCCCATGGCTCCCCTAGACGCGTAGAAGGCCCAGCTTCCTTGTTGCTTACACAGTCCACGCCTCCTGTGTTATCCATAATGCTTACACAGCCCAAGTCTTCTATCGCATCCTGCTTCTTGGGCTCGTTCTTGAGGTAGTCTCCAAGTTCCATTGAGTTCATGAGGTTCTCCACTGCGGTGTTGAACCCTTCCCTGAGCCTCCTTGTCCTAGATCGAGTCATTGGAGCTTCCTTGACCTCGGGTATGGCTTGTGGATGGGTGCTTGGTTGGATGTCCTCATCACTTAGTATTATCGTGCGGTTTTAAACATCTTATGTTTCCATTAATTTATGCGAATTGGTTTTGAATGTTAATACATATGGCATGACTGGTATGTCCACTGAATAGTAGAATAACGGAATAACTGAATAATTATTGGCGGAACGAACTGAACTGAATTAAGTTTCTGCAGAAAAATTACAAAACGCCAAAAAACTAGTTTTAGTAGATTAATCACGTTTTTTTTTATAGTTATATTTTTAAAACGCTAATTGTATATAGCGGAATCATATTTTCAAAATGTGAAAACGTGAATAAGTGATATGCCATTCATCACCATATTATATACCACTGGTTTAGGCATATACGAGTTGTACTTTCTCGTTTGACCAAATCATTTTGAGTATAATATATTATATTTACTCCACTCGTATAAAAAAAGTATACATATGCTACATAATTTCTCAAATCTTTTATTGCAGAAAAAATTACTTGAGCAGCAATCAACCAAATTAATACAAATAAAAAAGAGCAACAACGCATATGAAAGCTCAGAAAACCAGCAAGTCTTTGGCTTTAACCAGTTACAAACACAGTTACAACTCGTCCTGGCAACTTGCCGATGCCAAGATCTGATGCAATAAATTATAAAAAGCACGGCAAAAACGCAGGAAGCTCGATACATCTCTCTCCATGAAGTTCGTCAAAAGCCATAGCCACAAATCTAAAAACCAAAAGTCAAAAGTCCAAGACTACAAAGGACGTCTTCGTCAAAACACAAAAAAAGCTAAGTTTACATAATCATAACTTATTATCTTCCTTCCTTACGATAATGGCTTGGTGCAATTTAATATTAAATCAGTCCATACATACTACATAAAATAACATTGCGTGGAAATTTGATACATGAAACCCATTAGGGATGGATCGTACTCCACAAATAAACGAGAAGCAATGCCGATCTCTCCAATTATAAAGAAGATCAACAAGCTCGTCACTAACCTCGTGACGTTACCAATCTCGATCATCCTCATGAGCTCATCCACGATTTCAAACAGCAATGGTCAGACGAGCTAGAACAGAGCACATAAACAAAACTGCTACGTTTGCAGCAAACACAAGAACTTCTGGGAAATTGAGCCACGAGTCAATCATGAGCATCATATACACGAGCTCGTCCAGTATCAGCTCGACGGCATCAGCAACAACAAGCTCAGAATTCAGAACTTGACATGGACGTCATCTCCAAAATATTGTGCCATGGATGCCAACGCTGTCCATCTCTGATCTTTAGCTTCACTCAAATTCAAGAGATCCAATCACGTCGAAATCACCATCTCACATTCCCGAGCTGCTCCTGACCAGGAAAGATCTCAACAATCGATCTCATTAGCTCGCCGCCTAGCCCACTAACCTGTTCCGACGAGCCTAAATTAGCTTGAACCATTCGGCTCAACAACTCGGTTTCCGCCGATGACCTCAGCTCATCAAAGAATGAGCTCTCAAGGCGTAATCGTCAACAAAATAAAAGGGGAAAGGAACACATTGTTAGAGAACAAGCTCTACGTTTTCGACTCTAACATCACAAGAGAAAACGAGAAGACTCATGAACGAGGTTCAAACCCGAGCTCTTGGAAGATAGTCGCCAAAGCAACGCTCTCTGGCAACAACGCTTGTCGGATCACGATTTCATTCAAACGAGCTCCAATCACCTAAAAAAAGAAACGATAAGTGTCTCTCTCGCAAACTAAAGCCGAGCTTAAAGCTCGCAGAAAGCCGAGCTCCTTAGTTCGGAAAAGCCGAGCTCCTTAGTTCGCAAAAGCCGGACTCCTAAGTCCGCAAAAGCCGAGATAAAAGCTCGCAGAAAGCCGAGCTTCTTAGTTCGCAAAAGCCTGACTTCTAAGTCAGCAAAAGCCGAGCTGAAAGCTCGCCGAAAGCCAAGCTTCTAAGTTCGCAAAAGCCAAGCTTTTAACTCGCAGAATGCCGAGCTCCTTAGTTCTCAAAGTCAAGCAATACACGCCTTGACTATAAGCCAAGCACCCAATAAGAATCGCACTCAGCATCGCGCTCCTTGGCTACGAGTGCGGTCTTCCTTGCACGCGAGATGGATATCGCGGTAAGGAAAAGCCGAGATCCGTCTCGAACTAAAAGACCAGGTCTGTACCCGAATGTTCTCTGAGGTGGGCGATAACAAATAAGCCTCGCACTTAAGCCTCGCACATTCGCCTCTCCCTAGAACGATTAAGCCGAGCACGCATAAGCGGAGCAATCATTGGTCTAGCGGAACGTAAGCCCTGAAAAAGAGCCATTATACGACGAAACGCAATCTAATCGATGTTCGTTTTAATTCGTTCAAACGAGTTAAAAATGCAGAATAGTCCGATTAAACTTAACTACGGAAAAGATTATTCTTCCACGACGACATTCGAATGTAGGGCTGGGCAAAAAAACCCGGAACCGAAATATCGAACCGAACCCGAACCGAAAAAAGAGGAATCGAACCCGAACTGACAAAATACCCAAATGGGTCTTAAACCTCAATACCCGAAGAGCCGGAACCAAACCGACCCGAACCGAGAACCGAATGGGTACCCGAAATATCTGAACTACAATTATATATCTAAAATATTAATTATATTTAGACTTAATATAACAGAATTATCTAAAACTATAATTACCAGCTCATATATTGGTTATTTTCAGAACAAAATAGCTAAAATACCGAAAATAAACGAAATATACGAAATTTCTTACTATATTTGTCTCATTTTAACAATTTTTTGTTCAAATTAACTAATTTTTTTTTTTTTTTTTATAATTTTATGGGTACTCGGACCCGAACCGAACCCGAATGTAACCGAACCGAACCCGAACCGAAATTATAAAATACCCGAATGGGTCTTATTTGCCTGAACCCGAAACCCGAAAGACTCGAACCGAACCTGAACGGATACCCGAACGCCCAAGCCTATTCGAATGAATACCGGAGATTCATGCCGATCTTTTATACTTCATGAACCGAAATATTTTCTATCACCGATCATCGCGCTAAGCGCTCGAATCGCCGACCTGGGGGGGGGCTTACTGTTGGAGTCGGTTTTAGCACCCCTCTAAATGACCCATTCATATAATAAGATCGGCCCGAAATAGAAAGCATTTATTATGGATAATTACGATACCGATGAAGATAAATGGCAATCTTCGAAGATAATCACAAAAAGAAAATATTTATTTTCTTTTCAGGAAAATAAATATTTTTTTAAAGAAATATGACTTTTTATGCCGATCCAAAACTATATATAAGAGAAAGAGGGCATTCAGGCTAAGGGATATGGAAAAACACACACAAATATTCACAACTCTGAGAGACGACCTAATCCTCTCACCATTGATATGCTCTAGAAGTTTTAATCATATACTACTGCAAGTGCACAGATATGTAGATGTAGTACTTAGGTATCGAATCCACAGAGACTCCGGTCAACGATAGATATTAGAACAGTCGAGATTAAACTAGAATGAAAGCAATGTGATGTAACTAAAAAACAAGCAAGAAAGTAAATCAGATAGCGAGATTGGTTGTGAAAACAATTAACTTAAAGCGTTAAGTCTAGGGCGTTCTCAGGAAATCAGACAAGCAGATAAATCATTCAGTCAGGATCTAATTAAGCACAGTTCTAGAACTCAAAACACGGATATAGAATTAACCAACTGTCGTTGCGAGAATTCTCTAAGTCTAAGTGCAGCAATCCAAATTCCTTTGCAATTACTAACATATTAAACCAGCATTAATTCCAAGTTCGATATGTTCACAATTAAACTAAACCAAATTCCTTTGCGAGTAATTTAATTGCTCAACCTAAATAGTTCAGATTCTAAACCACATTGTCGTGTCGTATTTAGCAACCTAAGATCTAGATTCTAATTGATCAGGTTAGAACTAGCATTAAACACAATTTAGATCGAAGAACAAATAAGTTATGAATCCTTAACTGAATTAATTAAATCTAGCAAGTCCTGAATTTCTATGTGAGAAACCCTAAACTTAACTAGGAATCTACTCAGACATAGATAATGAAAATATAATCATATGATGAATAAATTGCATATAAAAAATCAAAGAAGTAAAGGGGTTCGAAATCTTCTCCAAATACAAGATGAAGTACAGGTTCAGATCAGCCCCAAAATCTCTCTAAAACTCTCAGTTCAAAGTATGTTGGAAGCGTATGAAAGCGTATCGAAAGCGTATCTAAAAACTGATCTAAAAACCTAATTAAATAGCTAAAACACGTTTTGGGGCTTCTGTGTAAATATCTGGAACTTCTTGGCAACTTCGCAATATCTCATAACTTCATTAACTCTCGCGAGTCTGACCCATTCGCGCTATGCATCGATCGATGCAGATGTGCAACGATCGACGCAGTCCTCTGTTCTGGACAGTGAGCTTCACCTCTCGGGTCAAATCTCCAAAATACACCAGATAGCACCATAATCTTCACTTCTGCTCCAAACGTGCGTGTACCTAATAAAACCTGCAAAAGACTCTAAAAAAACACTAATAGACTCTAAAACACACTTATATCATGGTCTAAAACTAGTAAAAACCATGATATATCAACTCCCCCACACTTAGCCTTTGCTTGTCCTCAAGCAAAACAAAGAACTAGACATGGTGAAGAGGTTTGAAAACTTTCAGAAACTCTTTTCATCTTCGAAGCAACAACACTTAGATTCCCCTTAGTAAACCAAATGAAAGATTTCACCTGCAGACAGCAAGACCAACTTATACTTCCCCCACACTTAGCAACTGTCCTAAGTAAACTCCACAATCACATTCACGCATTCAAATTCACCCTACTGACTTCTGCGAGTATTTAAGTGCGGTCTCACCTAAGGAGTATCGATCAAAGGGCACATGGACTCTTACCTTGTCTGCTCTAGACCACCATACTATCTTTCTCTGGTCCCTTTCTTCTCTTTTCCCTTCCTTAGCATTCTGATTTTTCCCCATTGGGTATCATTTTAGTTTTTTATCAGTGCTCTTCCCGTTAAGGGGTGTACTCTGGACACATTCCATGGATGCACAGGACGTAATAGTTGTAGCTACCACTCCCAGAGACCACTTCGGAGTTACTAACTCATCCTCAGTTTATTACTCTTTTTTTTTTACTTTATGGAAGGGGAGAAGGGAACCAAATAGTTACTAACTCATCCTCAGTCAGTAGCACCTCCCCCACACTTAAGACACACTGTCCCTAATAGTGTCAAGCGAAGGATTGGTAAAAAGAAAGAAAAATTAGTTAATGGATTGTGTTGAGTTCTGTCGGATTTTTACCTCTGTCGCACATGCATCGACCGTTGCACTAGGTGCGTCGATCGTTGCTGTGCGATTTTTCGTTGTTGGTCGATCGTTGCTCAGGACCGCAACGATCGCTGCAATGCGATTTCTTTCGTGTTGTAACGATCGACACAGTGGTGTGTCAATCGACGTACTGCGAATACTCGATCAGTCAGCAAGTTAGCAGGTTAGTCCGTAAGAAAATCCAAATTTTCGAACCTGCAAGCTGAAAAACACTGAAAACAGGCAAAATCAAAGCAACTAATAGTCTCAATGCAAACACACAATCCAAACATAACTATCATAAGAAAATCAAAAGAAAAATGCAAGAAGAAAAAGAAAAATAATAGAATACAGAACCGAATGTCTAGAGAAGTCACTACTCTCACTCGTCATCCATCCCAGCATGAGGATCAGTACCACTCAAAGAACCAGGAGTCGGAGATCGTCGTCTACGTCGTGAGGGTCCTGGATGGTGTATCTGCGGCTGTCTCCTGCAAGTGCAGCCACGCATCCACTCCCATATAGTCTTCAGTTTCCCATCCTGACGCTCTCTCCACTCAGTCTCAGACATCTCTCCGAAAGGAACCGAAGGAACAGGATAAGGGCCAATATCATCAGCAGGGACAGCAGGTGCAGGCGCAGGTGCAGAAGAAGATGAAGCTCTCGTAGAAGGCTCTCCCAGCGGATGAGCCATCGTAGGAACTCTGCGCTGATCGCTCATAGGGGGCTGGAATCTCAAGGCATCCAGCGTATCAATCTGTGTAAGGCCAGCAGCAGGAAGATCCACACCACGCTTCTTAGTGGCAGGATCATAATAAACCCAAACTCGTCCCTCCTTGAGCCATATAGCGCTCTGCAGATGGCTGAAATCAAGGAACTCCATGCTATCATTACACTTTGTGCCCTCTAAGGGAATCCTGCAATGCCTGAATATGGGAGTAAAAAAGACTCCCTACTGTCTCAGTGCCCACACCATCAAATGACTTCTTCTGCAGCTCGCATAAGTGATGAGCAAAGACAGCTCCCAAGTTGAGTCTCTTAGTGGGATCTCTCAGAATAGTGTCCTCAAACTGGTCCCTCAGCCCAATAAACAACGTCTCCATCTTGTTCTTACGCATCTTGTTGGCTTCAGCTTTGCACAACAGAGTACATCCCAATATGCGCAAGACGTATCTAAGCACAGGATGCCTAACGTGAATCACTCCTGTAGTCCGTGAGTCATACCGACCATTACCAATGTGATCCCAGAAATACTGAGTCTCATCCACATCCCACGGAAGGGACATATCAATACGCGCATGCTCAGTGCTGAATCCATAAATCCTACAGATATCGAGAAGGGGAATCCGATACCTGCATCCTAAACACATGAAGGTAAAGAAACCTCTGTTGGGATAGTGTCCTGAAATCACACTTGTACTCACTCTTGATGATAGTTGTGTGTCGAGATCAGACATTCGTATAATACTGGGCGGTTGCAATGTTTTGCTAGAAGCCTCTTGCAATCTGTAAGTTGTAGACTTACTGCCAGTATTATATGATCCTATAGGGTCACACACCTAAGCAAATTGGAAGCTAAGACATGGGAATGATCATTATGTTAATGATCATATTAATGTGTATTGGATACACATTAATATCGAGATAATGGTGTTGTGTCGATTGACACAGCATGTGTGTCGGTCGACACAGTTCGGGTTTCGAAAGGGCTTTTCGATTTTATGACTCAAACGAGTCTGGCCCGTTAAATGTGATTCTAGGTCGAATAAAACCTGATGGTTTCGACCTAGAACAGTAGCCGTCGACTTTTTCTTGACAGAAGAAGCAGAAACACCAGAAACTCTCAGATCCCATAGATCCGGCACTAGCATCCCGTTTCCAGCTTGTGTGCGTGTGTATCTGGTAGAGGCAAGGCATCTGCGTTGCTCATTGATCTCGTTCACCAATTCATTCCGCTGCCAATTCAAGGTAAGAACGTGGTTGGTGATCGACATAAAGCGTGTGTCGGTCGACACAGAGCGAAAACGCATAAATAAAATTTAGGGTTTTCGCGGCGTGTCGTTCGACACAAAGCGTGTGTCGGTCGACCCAGAGCGAAAATGCGTAAATAACTTTAGGGTTTGTCGCATGGTGTCGACCGACACTAAGCTTGTGTCGGTCGACACATCGCGAAAACTCGTAAAAGATATTAGGGTTTTCGCACAGCATCGATCGACGCACTGGGTGTGTCGGTCGATGCACCGCGAAAATGCGAAAGATTTGAAATCGCACTGTGTCGATCGACACACTGGGTGCATCGGTCGACACAGACTATGCGAATGGATAGATCGGTTCAATTGGATTGAACTGTTTATCTCGCATGGTTATGTCGGTTTAATTCAAAATCCCTAATATTCTACTGTGTCGATCGACACAGGTTTAATGTCGGTCGACACAAGCCTTACGATTGGTTGAATCGGTTCAATTGGATTGAACTGGTTATCATGCTTGGTTAAGGTAGATAAGATCGGTTTATATTGGATGAATTGGTTCAATTGAATTGAACTGGTTCTCTCAATTAGAATAAACCGATTTAATTGGTTAAGATCAGTTTGATTGGATAAGTCGGTTCAATTGGATTGGACCGGTTATCGCGATTAGTTAAAACTGGTTGAATCGGTTCAATTAGATGGACTGGTTAAATTGGATTTGACCGGTTATCTCGAATGATCTGAAGGTTGCATATTGATAGGTGTCAGGTTTTATCCTATATCTAACTGCAAGTGCACAGTTCAGTAGTCGTAGTATATAGGTATCGAATCCACAGGGACTCCGTATTCAATAGCTCAAGAACAAGAAATTAAACTAGGAAGAAAGCAATGTGATTGAATTAAAGGCAATGCGAGAAAGTAAACAGAAAGCAGAGATTGTTGGTTGTGAAAGCAAGTTATTAAAAGCGCTAAGTCTAGGGCGTTCTCAGGAAATCAGACAAGCAGACAATTCATTCAGCAAGGATCTAATTAAGCACAGTTCTAGAACTCAAAACACAGATATAGAATTAACCAAATTCCTTTGCGATAATTCTCTAAGTCTAAGTGCAGCAAACCAAACTTTCGTTTGCGAGAACTAACAGATTAAACTAGCATTAATTCCAAGTTTGATATGTTCACAATTATCCTAAACCAAACTTTCGTTTGCGAGAAGTTTAATTGCTCAACCTAATTAGTTCAGATTCCTAAACCCCACTTCCGTGACGTATTTAGCAACCTAAGATCTAGATTCTAATTGATCAGGTTAGAACTAGCTTTAAGCACAATTAGATTGAAGAACAGATATAGTTATGAATCCTTAACTGAATTAAACAAGTCTAGCAAGTCATGAAATCCTATGTGAGAAACCCTAAACCTAACAAGGAATCTACTCAGACATAGATAATGAAAACATAATCATATGATGAATAAATTGCATAGAAGATAAAGAATAAAAGGGGTTCGAAATCTTCTCCAAATACAGATGAAGTAAAGGTTCAGATCAGCCCCAAAAGCTCTAAAAATCCTCTGCTCTTAATTATGAAAGCGTAAGTAAATAAAACACCAAAAACTTAATTATATAGGTCTAATCTCGGCCAGGGGCTTCCTTGTAAATATCAGGAACTTCTGGATCAGAGTGCAATATCTTGACTCTTCATAAACCGCCGAGTTTTGGCCCATCTCGTTGGTGCAACGATCGATGCTAGAGTGCAACGATCGACGCATTCCTCTGTTTCGGACAGTGCACTCTATCTCTCGGCCAAACACTCCAAAAATCTCCAAAAAGTGCCATAATCACCAAGTATGCTCCAAACCTGATTATACCTGTAAAAGACTCTAAAAGAACACAAAAAGACACTAAAACACACTTATATCATGGTCTAAAACTAGTAAAAACCATGATATATCAACTCCCCCACACTTAGCCTTTGCTTGCCCTCAAGCAAAACAGAGAACTAAAGCTTGGTGAAGAGGTTTGAAAACTCTTCAGAAACTCATTTCATCCTAGAAGCTACAATACTCAGATTCCCCTTAGTAAACCGCTGAAAGAATCAATCACAGGATATCAAGACCAACATGTACTTCCCCCACACTTACCAACTGTCCTAAGTAAACTCCACAATCACATTCAAGCATTCAAATTCTCCCTACTGACTTCTGCAAGTATTTAAGTGCGGTTTCACCTAAGGAGTATCGATCAAAGGGCACATGGATTCTTACCTTATCAGCTCTAGACCACCATACTATCTTTCTCTAGTCCCTTTCTTCTCTTTCCCTTCTTTAACAACTGATTTTTCCCACTTTGGGTATCATTTTATTTTTTTATCAGTGTTCTTCCTGTTATGGGGTGTACTTTGGACACATTCCATGGATAGCACAGGAGATAATAGGGGTCTCTACCACTCCTGTGACCACTTCGGAGTTACTAACTCATCCTCAGTTTATTATCTTTTTTTTTTTTTTTACTTTATAGAAGGGGAGAAGGGAACTAAATAGGATAGGTTGACAGGCTGTGTCAGAACTAACAGGGAATCCGACACAGAGTATACCAAGCCCTTAGTTGAGAAATCTAAGTCAGTATTAAGTTGAAGTCAGTAAAAGGATCCTCTGATACCTGAAGTGATGTGGGTGTTCCCAGTAGGTTGATCTGTGACGGGGTTTTCTAATAGTCAGAGATAGATCCTGCAACTTCATCCCAATGGTTACTTAAGTTCCTGCAAGTCTTGTAAATCTTCTCAGAAAATCATAGTTTCTTACTTAAACAATTTTGACTCAATAAAACAATTTTTTTTGAAAAATGGGCTGACTCTTAAGAAAACAGAAAGATATAAGTCAGTAGCACCTCCCCCCCCCCACTTAAGACACACTGTCCCCAGTAGTGTCAAGCGAAGGATCGGTAAAAAGAAAATAAAAATTGTTAAAGTTCTGTTGAGTTCTGTCGGGTTTACCTTTGTCGCTCGAGCATCGATCGTTGCACTAAGTGCATCGACCATTACTTGGCGATTTTCGTGTATGTTCGATCGTTGCTCAGAACTGCAATGATCGCTGCAATGCGATTCCGATCGTGTTGTGACGATCGACACAGAAGTGCGTCGATCGACGCACTGCGAATCTGTCCGAGACCTGCAAACATAAACTCACCAGAAACAAAAACAAACGTAAAATCCTAACAAAAACACCAAAAATTAAGTAGAAAAACACCAGTACCTAATGGTGGGTTGCCTTCCACCCAGCGCTTGTTTAAGGTCAATAGCTTGACCGGACAGACAAGATTTTTCAGGCACCAGGAGCATTATCCAGAGGCAGAATCTGACCTCTTGGAATCTCGGCCTTAGCCCAATAATGTTTTACCCTCTGTCCATTTACAGCGAACTCATTACCTTCCTTGCCGACTAGAATGACAGCTCCATATGGACGTACTTTTTTGATTGTGTAGGGACCGGACCATCTTGATTTCAGCTTGCCTGGAAACAAATGCAAACGAGAATTGTATAAAAGTATCTGATCATAAGGCTCAAACCGTCTAGAAACAATCTTCTTGTCATGATAAACCTTAGTCCTCTCCTTGTACAACTTTGAGTTCTCATAGGCGAGATGTCTAATCTCATCCAACTCATTAAGCTGTATCAACCTTCTTTCTGCAGCTGATTTAAGGTCAAAGTTCATCTGCTTTACACCCCACGCTGCTTTGTGCTCAAGTTCCACTGGCAGATGACATGCTTTTCCATACAACAAGTGAAATGGAGTAGTCCCTAATGGCGTCTTAAATTCAGTCCTGTAGGCCCATAAAGCATCATCAAGCTTAGCTTCCCAATCTTTTCTTGTCTTCCCAACTGTCTTCTCTAAGATCTCCTTGATCTGTCTGTTAGAAACCTCGACTTGTCCACTAGTCTGAGGGTGATAAGGAGTAGCAACTCGGTGATGAACTCCATGCTTTCTTAGGAGCTTCTCGAAGACCTTATTAATAAAGTGAGATCCTCCATCACTAATCACTATCCGAGGTACTCCAAATCTAGGGAATATGATGGACTTAAACAGCTTAATGACTACTGAAGAATCATTGGTTGGACTAGCTATTGATTCTACCCACTTAGACACATAATCTACAGCAACCAAGATGAATTTATTCCCATGAGATGAAGGAAAAGGACCCATAAAGTCTATGCCCCAGCAATTAAAAACCTCAACCTCAAGAATGAAATTCTGAGGCATCTCATGCTTCCTACTGATTTTCCCTCTCCTCTGACAGGCATCGCAATGAGAAATGAAGGAGTGAGTATCTGCAAACATTGTAGGCCACCAGAAACCTGCTTGCAAAACGTTAGACACAGTCTTAAAAGTAGCAAAATGTCCTGCATAATCTGATCCATGGCAGTGGAATAGGATATCTGGAACCTCTGATTCAGCAACACATCTTCTGTAAAGGCCATCTGAACAGTGCTTATAGAGGTAAGGTTCATCCCAATAGTATCGCCTAAGCTCTCTGAAGAACCTCTTCTTCTCATACCCTTTCAGATCATCTGGTTCAGTCTCTGCAGCCAGGTAGTTAGCTATATCTGCATACCATGGTCGATCAGTTGTTGTGACAGCATTAATCTCGAACTCGTAGCCTCCAATCTGAATTGTAAAAGTCTCTGGATCTGCATCCGCATTGCAACGATCGTCGCAGAGGAGCGCATCGATCGTTGCTGTCCCGATAGGTGCATCGATCGACGCCGAGATGGCATCGATCGACGCAATGCGATTAATCCGACAGTTTTACAGGTTTCTGTCCAAATCTGTGTGAAACATTGTACCAACCATATTGACGTTCTCTTCAGGCAAATAGTCATTAATTGGCACGTCTTCCTCAACCAGCATCCTTGAAAGATGGTCAGCAACTCCATTTTCAACCCCTTTCTTATCCCTCACTTCAATGTCAAACTCCTGAAGCAACAGAATCCATCTCAACAGTCTTGGCTTAGCATCTTTCTTCTGCATCAGATACTTCAGGGCTGAATGATCAGTGTGTACAATCACTTTTGAGCCAACAAGATAAGGGCGAAACTTCTCAAATGCAAAGACAACTGCCAACAACTCCTTCTCTGTAGTGGCATAGTTCCTTTGTGCATCATCCAGTGTCCTACTGGCATAATAGATAGCATGAAGCTTTCTATCCTTCTTCTGCCCAAGAACAGCTCCTACAACATAATCACTTGCATCGCACATAACCTCAAAAGGCAGATTCCAATCCGGTGGCTGAACTATGGGAGCACTCACTAATGCCTGCTTGATCTGTTCAAATGCAGTTTGACAATCTGCAGTGAACTCAAATTTGGTATCCTTACATAGCAAAGCAGTTAGTGGCCTAGCGATCTTACTGAAATCCTTGATGAACCGTCTATAGAAGCCAGCATGTCCAAGAAAGCTTCTAATATACTTAACAGAATCAGGCGCCTGAAGGTTGGTCATTACCTCGATCTTAGCGCGGTCCACCTCTATTCCTGCTTCAGACACTTTATGTCCAAGTACAATGCCATCTCTGACCATGAAATGACACTTCTCCCAATTAAGAACTAAATGCTTTTCTTCACATCTTGTCAAAACCTTACACAGATTATCTAAGCATTCATTATAGGATGATCCATATACTGAGAAATCATCCATGAATACCTCCATAAAGTCCTCAATCATGTCTGTGAATATGGACATCATGCATCTCTGGAAAGTGGCTGGTGCATTGCAGAGTCCAAAAGGCATCCTACGGTAAGCAAATGTCCCATATGGACAAGTGAAAGTGGTCTTTCCCTGATCCTCTGGATGGATGGGAATCTGAAAGAAACCTGAGTAGCCATCGAGAAAGCAATAGTAAGGATGATTGGCTAACCTCTCAAGCATCTGATCAATAAAAGGCAAGGGAAAGTGATCCTTCCTGGTAGCAGCATTCAGCTTCCTATAATCTATACACATCCTGTGTCCCGTCACAGTCCTATTAGGTATCAGCTCGTTCTTCTCATTCTTCACAACTGTAACTCCACCCTTCTTAGGCACTACATGGACTGGACTCACCCAATCACTGTCAGAGATAGGATAGATAATCCCAGCATCAAGGAGTTTCATAATCTCCTTTTTAACCACTTCCTGCAGATTAGGATTAAGTCTTCTCTGATGCTCGATAGATGTCTTGGATTCATCCTCAAGATGTATCCGATGCATGCACAGCTCCGGTGAGATACCTGAAATATCAGCAAGAGAATAGCCAAAAGCCTTGCGATGCTTGCGCAGCTTGCTTAGCAGTAAAGTGAGCTCTGCGTTGTTCAAGCTAGCATTAACAATCACTGGATAAGTTGAATTCGGTCCAAGAAACGCGTACCTTAGCCCGGATGGGAGTTGTTTCAGTTCTATTTTCGGAGCTTTTTCCTCTGCCCAATCTCTGTCGACTTGCAACGATCGATGCAAGGGTAGTGTCGATCGTTGCAAGGTCGCGTCAGACACTTCTACTTGCATTGCAGACTCAACAGAATCCATCATCCTCGTATAGCACATTGCTGGCTCGTCCTGCAGGTAATCCAACTCCAATATAGAGCTCAGTAAAGCCCTTTCTAGTGGGTCCTCAACATGTGATTGGTAAAAATACTCGGTAGCCAAATCACCCAATGTGTCCACATAGAAGGTCTGCCCGTCGATGGTTGGTCTCTTTACCAGCTTGTTCATATCAAAACTCATCTTCAGATCACCCACATTCAGAACTATTTTACCTCCCTGACAGTCAATCATTGCACCAGCTGTAGCTAAGAAAGACCTGCCTAAAATCAATGGATCTTTTGGCTCCTGTCCATATTGTAGAACCACAAAATCAGTAGGGATCACACATTTGCCAACCATTATAGGCACATCCTCTATTACTCCTTCGGGAATCCTGATTGATCTATCCGCCAGAACCAGTGATATCCTAGTGGGTATAAAGTCTGTCATTCCGAGCCTTTTAGCAACTGAGAGGGGCATAAGATTCACACTGGAACCAAGATCACATAAAGACCTTTCGAATCTCTCTTTGTAGATAGCACAATCTAACACGAAGCTTCCTGGATCCTTTAACTTCTCGGGAATTCTGCCCTGAACCACTGCGCTGCATACCTCATTGAGCATCATTATACTTTCCTCATCAGACCATTTCCCAGAAATCATATCCTTAAGGCATCTCTTCATCATAGGAGAGGTTTCCATGGAGTCCAACAAAGGTACTTCAACTTTCACCTTTTTATGAACTCCTTCCACTTTGCATACTGCCTATCATTCTTAGCCTTTCTGGGATTCTTGGGATAAGGTACCTTAGGCTTGTATACCCTTTCGGTCGGCTGTTTCGGTTTCTCTGGTTTCGAACTCTCTGCAGTCACCTTGTGTCGATCGTTCCTCCTATCACATCGATCGATGCTAGGCGACTGTGTTATGACTTCCGGTTCCCTGATTTCGCTTTGCATCGGTCGTTGCTCAGATGCATCGATCGACGCATTGCGAATATCGCGGATCTCATCTTCCAGCTCTTCAATTTCCTCGAGTTCTTCAACACTTAACTGCTTTTTCTGTCCAGACGACAGCTCCTTACCACTTCTCAACGTCACTGCATTGCATGGGTACTTTGGATTAGCATCAGTCCGTCCTTGGAGATATCCATCTTCCCTTTTAGTATGTCCAGCAGTTCTTGCAACTCTAGCATCAAGCTCCTTCATGTGCATGTTCAGATACTCAAACTTCCCATTCAGCTCCCTGTAGATTGTTTCCATCTTCTCGTTGACATCTGCTGCATTCTTAGTCTGACTCTCCATCATTTGTTTCAGCATCATCTCCACTCTACTTTCAGGTTCATTGGTTCTCTGAGTACCTTGTCCAAAGGTCTTCTGAAAACCACTTTTCTGCCCTCCATTGAAGAATATGTTTCCTTGTTGATTGCCAAATCTATTACCTTGGAATCCAGAACCTCCTATGTAATTCACATCTTCCTCCTGAGTGTCCTCCTCAGTTTGAATTTCATCTACATCTTGGGCAAAATGGACAGCTTTCTTACCTGCTAGGAGATTGCAAACTGTGTCCAGCCTAGATCTAATATCAGCCATGTCAGAATTCTCTACACTTCCACCAGCTTTCTTCCTCCTCTCATCCGTAGTCTTGCAGCTGTTGCTGCCTATTAGATTCTCAATCAACTGCTTAGCTTGCGTAGGAGTCCTGGTGTTGAAGTTAGCATTACTGGAATTGTCCAGCGCAGACTGATATGGAAGATCTATGCCTCTGAAGAAGATGCCAATCAACTGAACTTCAGTGAATCCATGGTGTGGGCAATCACGCTGATACTGCTTAAATCTCATCCAGGCAGTCTTTAAAGGCTCCACAGCTCCTTGAGAAAAGGTGAGTATGTCCTGTCTGGACTGGTCTGAGCGCGCATCATCATAGAAGTGACGCAGGAACTCACTCTTTAAAGCTGCCCAAGTAGTGTACTGAGCAGGTGCCAGCTGCTTTAGCCATGCACTAGCGTCTCCAGCAAGACTGTGCGGAAAGAGCTTAAGGAACAGATAGTCCGGGCACACTCCATCATACTTCATGCCAGTGACTACGTCCTCAAACGAATCAATGTGATCCATAGGCTGCTCCGTTGGGTAACCATGAAACGCATTCTGTCTCATCAGCGAGTAGTAGATGGTTTTGATTTCAAAATCATTCCTCTCAAAGGCACGAAGCACTAAAGCTGACCGGTTTCTATGAAACTCATCCGGTCTGTTGTAGTCAGCTAAAGTCCTCTCATGGACAACCATCTGTCTACCTTGGGCCTGTCCTTGACCCTGGTTCTGCTCCTGTTGCTGTTGCTCAGGAGGATCAGGGATGACATTCCCTTCAGCATCAACCCTTTGCCAAGCAGCATTGTATGGGTTATTATCTCGGTCCCTCAGGGTACCTTCAGCATCACGTACAAGAATCAAACGCTCTTGCACCATCCTTTCTCTTCTTTCTCTTCTGTTGGTTCTCTCTAAACGTCCAAGTTCTTCAAGATCGAGATTAACTAAGTCCAAGTTCGGATTACTTCTAGTTTTCTGCGTCTGCATAAACTGCCTGTAATCGTCGGGCAACGATCGATGCTATCAGTGCAACGATCGTTTCAATCTCTGAATCGCCTAGTGACGATCGATGCTAAGAGTGCAACGATCGATGCAGTGCGATATCGGTACCTGCGACAGAGAAAAACAGAGAAAATTAGTAACTTAAAAAAAACAAAAATAAAAACGAAAAGAAAACGAAAAATCCTAGTAAAACCCTAAGTTCTAAGCTATCGAAGACTCAAAGAGTCTCCGGCAACGGCGCCAAAAACTTGATAGGTGTCAGGTTTTATCCTACATCTAACTGCAAGTGCACAGTTCAGTAGTCGTAGTATATAGGTATCGAATCCACAGGGACTCCGTATTCAATAGCTCAAGAACAGGAAATTAAACTAGGAAGAAAGCAATGTGATTGAATTAAAAGCAATGCGAGAAAGTAAACAGAAAGCAGAGATTGTTGGTTGTGAAAGCAAGTTATTAAAAGCGCTAAGTCTAGGGCGTTCTCAGGAAATCAGACAAGCAGACAGTTCATTCAGCAAGGATCTAATTAAGCACAGTTCTAGAACTCAAAACACAGATATAGAATTAACCAAATTCCTTTGCGATAATTCTCTAAGTCTAAGTGCAGCAAACCAAACTTTCGTTTGCGAGAACTAACATATTAAACTAGCATTAATTCCAAGTTTGATATGTTCACAATTAACCTAAACCAAACTTTCGTTTGCGAGAAGTTTAATTGCTCAACCTAATTAGTTCAGATTCCTAAACCCCACTTCCGTGACGTATTTAGCAACCTAAGATCTAGATTCTAATTGATCAGGTTAGAACTAGCTTTAAGCACAATTAGATTGAAGAACAGATATAGTTATGAATCCTTAACTGAATTAAACAAGTCTAGCAAGTCATGAAATCCTATGTGAGAAACCCTAAACCTAACAAGGAATCTACTCAGACATAGATAATGAAAACATAATCATATGATGAATAAATTGCATAGAAGATAAAGAATAAAAGGGGTTCGAAATCTTCTCCAAATACAGATGAAGTAAAGGTTCAGATCAGCCCCAAAAGCTCTAAAAATCCTCTGCTCTTAATTATGAAAGCGTAAGTAAATAAAACACCAAAAACTTAATTATATAGGTCTAATCTCGGCCAGGGGCTTCTTTGTAAATATCAGGAACTTCTGGATCAGAGTGCAATATCTTGACTCTTCATAAACCGCCGAGTTTTGGCCCATCTCGCTGGTGCAACGATCGATGCTAGAGTGCAACGATCGACGCATTCCTCTGTTTCGGACAGTGAACTCTATCTCTCGGCCAAACACTCCAAAAATCTCTAAAAAGTGCCATAATCACCAAGTATGCTCCAAACCTGATTATACCTGTAAAAGACTCTAAAAGAACACAAAAAGACACTAAAAGACACTTATATCATGGTCTAAAACTAGTAAAAACCATGATATATCAGTTAGGCAGGTGATCATTGATAGACTTGCAGTGCGACTGTCAGTGATCACAAGACTGAAGAGATTGGTTTACTTGACTGGGCTATCAGAAGTTCTGGGCCCAGAGACGTCAGAGTAGATGAGACATGGATTGTCTTATCTGCGACCAAGAGTTGTACTGGGTACAATTAGCAATGATTTGCTTACCTAGATAACTAAATTTTGGGTGATGACGAGTCGTCCACTCAGATTTTGGTGAAATATGGATCTTGGATCATTATATTCATAGAGGAAACATTGTTTGAATATAATGCGAGTTTTCTTATTAGATAAGATTTCTCATTTCATGGAATACATAACTAAATCTTGTTTTCTTGGATTTCAGCTTATGTCTAAAACTACTTTCTCATTGCGATCCGTCCTTGAGAAGGACAAGTTAAATGGATCAAATTTCCTGGATTGGTATCGGAATTTGAGAATAGTTCTCAAGCAGGAGAGTAAGGACTATGTCCTTGAGAAAGCTCTCCCCAAAAGGCTTGGGACCAATGCCTCGCATGCAGTATATGATGCTTGGAATAAGCATTATATTGATGTGGTAGATGTGTGTGGTCTGATGTTGGCTACCATGAACTCGGACTTGAAGAGTCAATACGAGAACGTGGAGTCGCCAATAGAGATGATCACCAGTCTGAAACTGATGTTTCAGGAACATGCACGAATTGAGAGATAACAGACGGTTAAGTCTCTCATTGGGTGCAAGCTACCAAAGGACGCTCCAGTCAGTCCTCATGTCATTAAAATGATGGGTTACATTGATAACCTGGGGAAACTGGATTGTCCTGTTAGCCTAGAGTTGGCTACAAATATCATTCTGCAGTCACTGCCGTCAAGCTATGATAAGTTTATAAACAGCTATATCAAGAAAGGCTTGACGAAGAATTTGACTGAACTGCATGGCATGCTCAAGACAGCGGAGCAAAACATCATAAAGGGCAAGAAATTTGAGAAATTTTGTATAGGCAAGGGTGGAGGCAGGGCCATTCAGATTTGGAATCGGGATAAGCCTATGTCATCTTTTAAGCCCAAGTCAGGCCCATCTGATGTTGATAAATGTTGCTACTGTAAAGAGTTTGGGCATTGGAAGAGAAATTGTATTAAATTCTTGGAAGATTCACAAGAGATGGGACTTCTTCTTCAGGTATTGTGTTATTGCTTCAAGTTCTACGTGAGTATTGGATACTAGTTGTAGTACCGATATTTTTGAAATATGCAGGACCTACACAACAGTAGAACATTGGAGAAAGGACAAGTGGAACTGCACGTCTGGTATGGAGCAATGGTTGCTACATGAGCCGTAGAGATTCTCCACTTGTAGGAGACTTTCAATCTTGGTTTTTGTATTAAGAAATTGCTGCTATATACCTGCTTTAAGCAGAGATGTCTTTCATTTTCTTGTAAGAATTTGGATGTTTTTCATTCTGATAAAAGACAAGTTTTGCTCTTTTGATCTTAATGAAATATTATATGGTAGCACCCCTTTTGATAAATGGGTTTTATGTCTTAAACCAATATACACAAGAATATAACATAAATACAAAATGGTTTAAGTCTGATGACTTGAACTCGATTTTTCTTTAGCATAGTCATTTCTTTAGCATAGTCATTTTGACCACATAGAGTGAAGCGGATTCAGAAGTTCCATTGTTATGGGCTTTAAGCTCATTTGATTATAAATCATTTGAGATATGAATTCTGCTTGCCGGGCCAAATGACTAAGGCCTCTTTAGCAGAGCTAAAGAAGAGGGCCAGAGGCTCGTTGGGCCTTACACATACTGATGTATGCGGCCCGATGAGCATTAGTGCCAAAGGAAAACTTCAATACTTCATTGACTTATTGATGGCTTCAATAAGCATGACTGTGTTCATTTGATGAGACACGAGTCAGAATCCTTTGGAATGATTAAAGGAGTTTCAAAATGAAGTATAGAACGGATTTGACAGAAGTATTGAGATCCTCGATTAGATCGCGGAGGAAAATACTTGAGTCAAGAATTGGGTGATCATCTTAGTGAGTGTGAAGTCGCTTCAATGCTCATCTTTCCTGAAAACCTTGAATGGTGTTTCTGAGAGAATGAATCAGATCTTATTGGATATGCTCCGATTAATGATGAGTCACATGAATCTTCCATTATCCTTTTATAATACGCTCTAAAATGAACATGTTTACGCTAAATAAGTTTTCCATCAGAATCAGTGAAAAACACCACATTGGATGTGGACTGTGTGATTTCCAAATATGTTTTTCTGATTAATTGGGATTGCAAGGTTTGTGTAAGGCAGTTGTCAACAAACAAACTTGAACCCAAATCTGATAAGTGCTGCTTCGCTGGTTGTCCTAGGGAAACCGAGGCTTAGTACTTTTGAAACCAATCCGAGAACAAAGTTTTGTTGTTCGGAACTCTGTTTTTCCAAGAAGAACAGTGGGAGTAAAAGTACAGCTCGAAGAAATTCGAGAAACACAGGAGGCTGCTCAACCTAGTGAGGGGAACAACGGTTAGATCTATAAAGTGCTATAGGATCTGCACCTGTGGAGCCTGAAATTCGCTGATCCTGATGGATCCGTCACTAAAACGAGGGTGATTCCTCGTGACCGATTGTCGTGATCTGTTGATCATTGAAAAGTGACGAGCCTGCGAAATTCAAAGAAGTGAAGGTGAGCCCCAACTCCAAAAATTGGCTAGTTATGCATGTTAGCTTCACCGATTAAAGCAAGCATCTTGGAGTTGGAATCTATGTTCTGTTAAAACGGTCAAAGGCTTTGACTCGATCAGGAACGAATAGAAATAGTGCGTTTACAAGTAAACTAGTGGGAGCGTAGTTGCAATTCTCAAACTGTATGTTTAGAACGTACTTAATCTCATAAACAACGTTCCGACGCTAAAGTCTTGTCAAGATTTGGGTCGGAAGTCAAATTTAACGAGGGACATGGGAGAAGCCGCGTAAGTGATATATCATGGTTTTTACCCATTTTATACCATGATATAGATGTGTTTTTAGTGTCTTTTGTGTTATTTTAGAGTCTTTTACAGGTTTAATCAGGTTTGGAGCTAATGTGGAGATTTTGGAGTATTTTGGGAGTTTTGGAGCATTTTGGCCGAGAGTTTAACTCACTGCCCGATTTGATGATCATGCATCGATCGACACACCTTTGGTGTCGATCGACACACTAGCGAGATGGGCCGAACGCGGCGGTTTAACAAAGTTATAAAGATTTGCAGAGAAGCCCAGAATAGTTCCAGTAATTACACAGAAGCCCCAGCCGAGATTATGCCTATATATTTAGAGTTTTGGCTATTATTTTACATACGCTTTCATACTTAGAGCTAAGAGATTTTTAGAGCTTTTAGGGCTGATCTAATCATGTACGTCATCTATTTGGAGAAGATTTCGAACCCCTTTATCTATTTAAATTCTTATATACAATCTATTATTTCTATGATTTCTGTTTCATTAATCATGTCTGAGTAGATTCATAGTTAAGTTTAGGGTTTCTCATTAAGGATTTTATGACTTGCTAGACTTGTTTAATTCAGTTAAGGATTCACATGATTAGAATGTTCTTCAAACTAAATTGTGCTTAATGCTAGTTCTAACCTGATCAATTAGAATCTAGATCTTAGGTTGCTAAATACGACACGAGAGTGTACTTTAGAATCTGAACTATTTAGGTTGAGAAATTAAATTATTCGCAAAGAGATTTGGCTTAGTTTAATTGTGAACATATCGAACTTGAAATTAATGCTGGTTTGATCTGTTAGTAATTGCAAAGAGATTTGGATTACTGCACTTAGACTTAGAGGATTTTCGCAAAGAGATTTGGTTAATTCTAATTCCGTGATTTGATTTCTAGAACTGAGTTTAATTTGATCCTGACTGATTAACTTGTCTGCTTGTCTGATTTCCTGAGAATTCCCTAGACTTAGCGCTTTTAGTTTATTGCTTCCAAAACAAATTCCTGCTACTGATTTACTTTATTGCCTTGCTTTTATTTAATTCACTACCTGCTTTAATTACTATTATTAATCTCTACTGTTCTGATCTATCGAGACCAGTGTCCCTGTGGATTCGATAACCCTATATACTACATTGATATTGCTGTGCACTTGCAGTTAGTATAGGGAATAAAACCTGACCTATCAGTAAGCTCTTGGAATATGGATCCATTGAGATGGATCAGAAGAGCTAATTGGATCGTGTCAGAATCCTTATGATTATAAGGTACTGGACAGTTTCAATATGCATGATTCCAAGAATGGCTTTACACCAAAGGTCTTATGGCAATGATCTTAGCAAGATGAAGTGTCTTGGACACTGGCTGAGCTAGTGTCTATGAGTGTGATTCCTTTTTGCTTATGCAATAGAATCCATCATGAATGCCATATTTTGCGCTCGTCTAAATGCAGCTGACGCATAGAGCATGACGAGAAGATACCAATTTGTTCCAGTAAGAGTCACTGGACAGTTGTAAGGAATATCCCCAAATGTTTGAGAAACACTAAGGATAGACGAATCAGTTATGAGTAGTTAGACGGACAAAGATGATTCTCGTTTCTTACCTGGTTATGTCTTTTGCCTGTATAGCGGTGCTATCTGTTGGAAAGGTTTCCAAGCAGAGGACCGTAGAATAGTGCTCATTAAAGAATAGCGGTGTGGTTTGTTGGAATGGTTCCAAGCAAGAACACCGCAGCATCTCTCACAACCTAAGCACGAGTTGTATACTGTTGCTGTAGGTACTAGATATCTGAAGACTTGGTCTTGATTCTAGTGGGAGTTAGCCTAGTTATGATGTTCAGATAAATATGATATGGTCATGTTTATGAAAAACTGACATCAACATTATTTGACTATTGGATAATTAAATAATGGTCCCAAAATAAGTTTATGTCATATTATAGGTCATCAAGTTGAGGACTTGATCATGAAACCCTATAAGTAACAAATGACATAAATTATGATGTGTCCCTAGTCGTGGTTTTTAAAGTGGGACAATAACAACCACGAGAGACTAGCTTGTGAGGTGACTGTTTACTAAGTTTCATGGAGCCAATGATATGAGTATCACAGTCAGTCACATAGATATATGTTGGTGAACATATGATCGGACGTGACCCGCTAATGAGAAGTCAGTGTCATGAGAGGTTCTCATTACGACTATAGAGTATAGTCCTCAGACCTGAGTTCATCATGCTTTCTTGCATATGAATTGGTGCACTTTGACCTTGTCAAACATCGACCCGTAACTGGCGACTATAACGGCACTGTTCGGGTATGTCATGAAGTGTGCGTTGAAATAGGGATGGAAAAAGATGGGATTTGTCCTTCCCGATTAACGGGAGATAAATATCTCAGGGCCTATCGAAGATTTAATACTGAGAGAATGTGTGGCCGCACTCAAACGAACTGTAGTTAAGTTGTTTGTATTGTTCAGTATAAGATCAGGAGTTCGATAAACACGATGTTGGCTTAATAAGGATGACACCAATCTTGCCTTATGCCAAATCAAGATATAGAGACAAAAGGATTATAGGAATTGATGATTCCAGTACAAGTGGGAGATTGTTGGGATAGTGTCCTGAAATCACACTTGTACTCACTCCTGATGATAGTTGTGTGTCGAGATCAGACATTCGTATAATACTGGGCGGTTGCAATGTTTTGCTAGAAGCCTCTTGCAATCTGTAAGTTGTAGACTTACTGCCAGTATTATATGATCCTATAGGGTAGGCCTGGGACTTCGGTTCTTCGGTTCGGTTACGGTTCGGTTTTTCGGTTTTTCTGTTTTTTTTTTTGTTTTTAAAAAATCTACCGATCGGTTTTTTTCTTCGGTTCGGTTCGGTTTCGGTTCATAAAATTTCGGTTCGGTTCGGTTCGATAATTTCAGTTCGATTTTATATTCCAAAGCTATATGTATATATATATATATCAAACACACAAACACAAACTGACAAAAGTATATATATGGGAAGATTGAAACTTTTATGAAAATCTAAACCGATCGACAACTACAAGTCTACAATAATGAATAATAGGTCAGGGACTTCGGTTCTTCGGTTCGGTTTTTCGGTTTTTCGGTTTTTCGGTTTTTTCTATTTTAAAAAAAACTACCAATCGGTTTTTTTCTTTGGTTCGGTTCGGTTTTGGTTCATTAAAATTCGGTTCGGTTTCGGTTCGATAATTTCGGTTCGGTTTTATATCCCAGGGCTACTATAGGGTCACACACTTAAGCAAACTGGAAGCTAAGACATGTGAATGATCATTATGGTAATGATCATATTAATGTGTATTGGATACACATTAATATCGAGATAATGGTGTTGTGTCGATCGACACAGCATGTGTGTCGGTCGACACAGTTCAGGTTTCGAAAGGGATTTTCGATTTTATGACTCAAACGAGTCTGGCCCGTTAAATGTGATTCTAGGTCGAATAAAACCTTATGGTTTTGACCTAGAACAGTAGCCGTCGACTTTTTCTTGACAGAAGAAGCAGAAACACCAGAAACTCTCAGATCCCATAGATCCGGCACTAGCATCCCGTTTCCAGCTTGTGTGCGTGTGTATCTGGTAGAGACAAGGCATCTGCGTTGCTCACTGATCTCGTTGACCAATTCATTCCGCTGCCAATTCAAGGTAAGAACGAGGTTGGTGATTTCAATATAACGAACCCTAGATCCTAGGAGATCCAACAACCTCCTGAAGCCTTCCTGATCTCTAGGGTAGGGTAAATCACTCTGCAAGTGGCTAGCAGCTGTCTCACCAACTCAGGGTACATCTCATGAGGCTGCATAGGCATTGTCCCCAGACCAATGCCTTTACACAATGTAAGAACCTGCTCATCGTTGCCAAACTCTTACAAGTCGAATAATCTGCAAACTTGGTTGGCTTAAGTGTCATGCCACACCAACCATTGTAGAGCAATGTGTCAAACTCATCCCAATGGTTAAGTAAAGGCCGCTCTGTGAAGGTGTCGGTCTTGAGGAGATCATCAATCTTCATGTCCCAGACCCTATCTGTCGGAATCAACTGCTTATCTGCTCTAGGCCATGGTGGTTGTATCGCTGCTTGGACTCTCTGATAGTCCGCAGGTGGATCTGAGTCTCGATGGAACCACTCTGGTGGTGGAGCATGATGAGCTGTAGCAGCTGCGGCGGTGGCTCTGCGTTTACGAGTTTGTCGAGGAGGCATCTGCGATTAAGAAAAATAAACATATAAGTCTCAGAAATCTCTCTGTGAAATCGTGAAGCAACGACCGTTGCACTGAGGCATCGATCGTTGCAAGGCGATCCCACAATATCGAACAAATCCCTAGAATCGCAATGCAACGACCGTTGCACTAGTGCATCGATCGTTGTAAGGCGATTCCACAGTCACGCAAAATTTATCAAACACATCAAAGTTTGTTCATAAATCTAACAAACAGATTTAATTCAACACCAACCAACCCTAATCAAGTCTCTAATAGCACGGAATCATCAATTGCAAGCCTAAAATCTCTAATTTCTAAAACCCTAAAATTGAATTCGAAAATGATAAAATTGAGACACATTACCTTGGATTCACCGCAAATGGGTTAGAGAAATATATGGGGAATGAGAAAATAAGTAGATTCAGGCTTCGAATCAAAGGAATTGATGAAGAAATGAAAGATTTAGGGCTTTTGCGCTTTCGGTTGTACGGACGCGAAATGGGGAAGAAGAGAAGAGAAAAGGGTTTAAGGCACTTACCTAGGTCGTGGGAGCAACGATCGATGCAAGGTTGCAACGATCGACGCTGTCGAACCAAATTGATTCCGGTTTAGTGCGCATACCTTAATTTGGCAATTTAAACCATTTGCAACGACTGTTGCACCGGACCGCAACGATCGTCACAAGGCGATCCCATCTCTTCGTCATATCTCCCTGCAACGACCGTTGCTCATAAAGCAACAATCGTCACAAATCTCCAGACTCGAGTTCTGTATCTGAAACTTTAGCAAAAACAAATAAAAACGTGAAATCCTAAGAAAAACACCAAAAATAAGAAGGAAAAACACTTAAACCTAACAGTGGGTTGCCTCCCACTCAGCGCTTGTTTAAGGTCATTAGCTTGACCGGACGAACAAGATCAGTTTGCTGGAGATCCTGACAGAGACTGTGATTGCCTCTGTGCAAGTCTCATCATCCATGGCGGAGAATAAGCTGTATCAGAATGAACTTGTCCAAGAAAAGATGGAGTGTGATGCTCTCCAGGATCTAGATCTAAAGTATCGCTTGCCTGCTCCAGATATCCATCCACAATGGTGAAGGCCTGCCCATTAATCTGTGGCTTTCGCAGCTTGTCCATCTCAAAGAGCAGAGTGTCATCTCCCAGATGGAGATCAATCAGACTGTGCTTCACATCAATCACAGCTCCAGCTGTGGCCAAAAATGGTCTGCCCAAAATCAAAGCATCATCCTGCTCACTCTCATACTTGAGCACCAAGAAGTCTGTTGGAACCAAGTATTTTCCAACTCTTACTGGAATGTCCTCAAGAACTCCTTCCGGAACTCTTACTGACTGATCAGCTAGGACAAGACAAGTCCTAGTAGGCGAAAAATCCATCATACCCAACTTCTCTGCCACAGAATATGGCATGAGACTTCCAGCTGCTCCTAAATCACACAGAGAGCGCCTGAAACTATCCTCAAATATGGAACAACTCAGTACAAAAATCGAAGGATCCGGTAGCTTCTTAGGAATCTTGGTCAATAGCACATCACTTATCTGCTGAGGAACAACTACAACCCAATCTTTCAGCTCTTCATCCATAGGCAGCATCTTCTTCAAGTACCTTTGCACACAAGGGTGATAAGGTGGATCATCAGATGAAGGAATTTCTTCCAACTCTTTACTAACTTTTTCCAGCTGTTTAAGCTCATCAATCTCTTCTTGAATCACTTCAGATACCTTAGGATATAATCGAATAGACTGTGCATAAATCTCTTGTTGAGTTATCTCAGACACTCCAGGGAATAAACGGTTAAGCTCCAAATCAGCCTCTGCATCAATGCCATAAGAATCAGAAAAATCTGTCTGTTCACGAATTGCAACGATCGACGCTAAGGGTGCATCGATCTATGCATCATTGTTTTCACAGATTCTACCCGAGAGATTTTCCCCAAAATCCAAAAATTCAGCCTCTTCTACCAATTCAGCTGTGTTTAGATCAAATCTTTAACCTAGGTGTGATCCATCATCAATGTACACTGACCAGGCCTTAATATGGGTGTCTGCTACTCCTTTTCCCTTAACAGAACTAGAGATCTGGCTCACCTGAGTGTCCAACTGCTTCACATGAGTGTTTAGAGACTCAAACTTCCCATTGAGATCCTCATAAACAGCATCCAACTTCTTGTTGCAGTCCACAACAATCTTGGTTTGTCCTTCCAGCAGCTGTTCCATCTTACTCTCATGAGTAGTAGCTACAGGAGGTGCTTGGTAAGAAGATGATCCATAGGTTCTCTGGTTACCTTGTCCAAAAGGTTTCTGAAAACCACTAGTCTGTCCAAAGCCAGAAGAGTTGTGATTGCTTGTGAAGGCACTCTTCTGACCACTGAAAAATCTGTTACCATGCTGTCCTCCAAACCTGTTACCTTGGAAACCAGATCCTCCGATGTAATTCACATCCTCTTCCTGCCCATCGTCTTCACCATTGATCACATCAACATCTTGGGCAAAATGTACAGCCTTCTTACCAGCTAGAAGATTACAAACTGTGTCTAGCTTAGATCTAATATCAGCAATCTCCAAATTCTCTACCTTTCCACCAGACTTCTTCCTTCTCTCATCAGTAGTCTTTCAGCTATTGCTGCTCACTAAGTTCTCTATCAGCTGCTTTGCCTGCTCGGGAGTCCTGGTGTTGAAGTTTCCATTGCTGGAATTATCCAGCGCAGTCTGATATGGAAGATCTATGCCTCTGAAGAAGATACCAAGCAGTGTTACCTCAGTGAATCCATGATGTGGGCAGTCACGCTGGTACTTCTTGAATCGCATCCAGGTAGTCTTAAGAGGCTCTGTCGGTCCTTGAGTGAAGGTGAGAATGTCCTTTCTAGACTGATCAGAACGAGCATCATCATAGAAGTGTCGCAAAAACTCACTCTTCAAAGCATCCCATGTAACAAACTTCCCAGGTGGAAGCTGTTTCAACTAGGCAGCAGCATCTCCAGCGAGAGAGTAAGGGAAAAGCTTGAGGAACAAATAGTCATAATTCACTCCATCGTATTTCATACCTGTAACTATGTCCTCAAACTCATCTATGTGGTCCATTGGCTGCTCATTAGGATAACCATGAAAGGTATTCTGCCTCAGCAAAGAATAGTAGATGGTTTTGATCTCAAAATCATTCCGCTCAAAACCAGGAGGCACAAGAGCTGACCGGTTGGCATGAAACTCATCCGGTCTGTTGTAGTCAGCTAAAGTCCTCTCATGGACAACCATCTGTCTACCATGAGCCTGTCCTTTCCCTTGGTTCTGCTCCTGTTGTTGTCCAGGAGGATCAGGGATTACATTCCCTTCAGCACCAATCCGTTGCCCAGCAGCATTGTACGGATTGTTATCTCGGTCCCTCAGGACACCTTGAGCATCGGGTAACAGAATCAGATGTTCTTGAACCATTCTTGCTCTTCTTTCTCTTCTGTTGGTCCTCTCTATTCTTCCAAGTTCGTCAAGTTCGAGATTGACGAGATTCAAGTTCTGATTACTTCTGGTTTCACGCGTCTGCATAAACCGTCGGTAATCGCAGTGCAACGATCGATGCAAGAGATGCAACGATCGACTCAACTCAGAATCGCTTGGTAACGATCGACACACAATATGCAACGATCGATGCAAGGCGAATGTTGTACCTGCGACAGAGAGAAAACAGAGAAAAAAAATCAGTAACCAAAAAAAAAAAAAAATCCTAGTAAAAACCCTAAGTTCAAATCTATCTGAGACTCAAAAGAGTCCTCGGCAACGGCGCCAAAAACTTGATATGCTCTAGAAGTTTTAATCCTATACTACTGCAAGTGCACAGATATGCAGATGTAGTACTTAGGTATCGAATCCACAGAGACTCCGGTCAACGATAGATATTAGAACAATCGAGATTAAACTAGAATGAAAGCAATGTGATGTAACTAAAAAGCAAGCAAGAAAGTAAATCAGATAGCGAGATTGGTTGTGAAAACAATTAACTTAAAGCGTTAAGTCTAGGGCGTTCTCAGGAAATCAGACAAGCAGATAAATCATTCAGTCAGGATCTAATTAAGCACAGTTCTAGAACTCAAAACACGGATATAGAATTAACCAACTGTCGTTGCGAGAATTCTCTAAGTCTAAGTGCAGCAATCCAAATTCCTTTTCAATTACTAACAGATTAAACCAGCATTAATTCCAAGTTCGATATGTTCACAATTAAACTAAACCAAATTCCTTTGCGAGTAATTTAATTGCTCAACCTAAATAGTTCAGATTCTAAACCACACTGTCATGTCGTATTTAGCAACCTAAGATCTAGATTCTAATTGATCAGGTTAGAACTAGCATTAAACACAATTTAGATCGAAGAACAAATAAGTTATGAATCCTTAACTGAATTAATTAAATATAGCAAGTCATGAATTCCTATGTGAGAAACCCTAAACTTAACTAGGAATCTACTCAGACATAGATAATGAAAACATAATCATATGATGAATAAATTGCATTTAAGAAATCAAAGAAGTAAAGGGGTTCGAAATCTTCTCAAAATACAAGATGAAGTACATGTTCAGACCAGCCCCAAAATCTCTCTAAAACTCTCAGCTCAAAGTATGTTGGAAGCGTATGAAAGCGTATCTAAAAACTGATCTAAAAACCTAATTAAATAGCTAAAACACGTTTTGGGGCTTCTGTGTAAATATCTGAAACTTCTGGGCAACTTCGCAATATCTCATAACTTCATTAACTCTCGCGAGTCTGACCCATTCGCGCTATGCATCGATCGATGCAGATGTGCAATGATCGACGCAGTCCTCTGTTCTGGACAGTGAGTTTCACCTCTCGGGTCAAATCTCCAAAATACACCAGATAGCTCCATAATCTTCACTTCTGCTCCAAACGTGCGTGTACCTAATAAAACCTGCAAAAGACTCTAAAGAAACACTAATAGACTCTAAAACACACTTATATCATGGTCTAAAACTAGTAAAATCATGATATATCAACCATCTCGTCACGACCTTTCGATCTCTTACATGATGTCTTCCATGTGGTCGAAGGTCTCGAACTAATCCTCTCACCATCTCGTCACGACCTTTCGATCTCTTGCATGATGTCTTCCATGTGGTCGAAGGTCTCGAACTAACCCTCTCATCATCTCGTCATAATCATTCGACAAACTCCTAAAAGGAACTACGAATGGCTTGATCCCTTTCCGAAGGGTACGTAGGCAGCCTTTTACAAGGTTCACCTATAAAACCTAATTCCCTTTATTCCGATTCACCGGAACGCCAATTTTACCATCTCCGCCGAGCTAGGTTAAAAGACTTTGAAGAATCCCTAATTAAAAACCCTAAAATTCTTGCTATCTTCGGATATGCAGAATTGAGATCTTACAATGACAACATTTGAGAAAGTCAACAATGTTAGCTCGAGTCAACTCGGTGTGTGCCAGGCTCTGAAGATTAGTTACGATTGTTATAATTGGTGAGTGTTTACAGTTGCGAGGGGTGTTGGTTGGTGAGTGACTATCTTGAATTGTAATTTCGGGTGAGAGATTCTGTTCAGGGGAACTTGAGAGAGAGAAAGAAGCTAGTGAGAGTTTTCCGGTGAGTGAAAGCGAGGTTTTTCGATGGTTCACCGATGAGCGATTAGTCGTCGTCTATATCCAAACATGTTCCGATTAGTGAATTCCAAGCTCGATCCTCGGCCAGACAAAAGGTATATTTTGTGCCTAAACTGGATAACATTTGCGTGTGTCTTTGTCTTTCATCATTTTTACGATCTTTTCTTCTCCTCAAATCAAAATCGAGAAAGCTAAAGAAACGTTAAAGCATAGAGGTTTACAAAATTGGTATCAGAGCGTAGGTCGAGAAGACTGGGATCACGCTAATATGTTCTATCGTTGTTTTGTGATTCTTTGATTTTTTTTTGGGTTGATCCTCCCATCATCGCGATGACTTCCGCAAATATCGAGGTGGAGAAATTCAATGGAGTGATCGGCTATAATATGTGGAGAAGAGAGAGAGAGAGAGAGAGAGAGAGAGAGAGAGAGAGAGAGAGAGAGAGAGAGAGAGAGAGAGAGAGAGAGAGAGAGAGAGAGAGAGAGAGAGAGAGAGAGAGTGCTTGCGAACTTGGATCTTTTAGGTCTAATAGATGCTCTAAACAAGCAGGAAGAAGAAATGGCTAAAGATGTCTCATCGGTGAAAGATGAGGAGAAAGGAAAGGCTCAAGAGGTTGATTCATCAAAGGAATCAGATGATTCTCTAACCGAGAAGAAACGGAAGGTACGTAGCACAATCATAATGAGTGTTACTCACAAAATCATTAGAAAGATCATCAAAGAGAAAACGGATGTAGGAATGTTGAGGATCTTAGACTCCTTGTACATGTCTAGATCATTGCCGAATATGATGTATCTCAAGAAGAAACTCTATGGATTCAGGATGAACGAGTCTTAGTTAATTGAAAACAAAATAAATGAGTTCTTGAGAATCATAATTGATCTAGGAAATGTCATGGTGGAGGTTTCTGATGAGGATCAAGCCATTCTATTGTTAATGCCCCTTCCAAAACAGTTTGAGAACATGTGTGATACATTGAGATATAGAAAGGATACTTTAACAATGAATGGCGTGATGAACTATATTCGGTCAAAGCAACTACAGTTCATGAATGTTAAGGTGAACAAGACTTAGTGTGAAATGTTGTATTCAGGAAACTCAAACCATAAAGGAAAGAGTACATGAAAGGACTCTAGCAAGTTTAAACAGAAGAATAAGCCAAACTCAAATTCAAAATATAAAGGCGTGTTAACTTGTTGGATTTGTGGAGGACAGGGACATTTCAATAGAAATTGTCCAAAGAAGGAATCGCAGGAAGGTGGTGAAAGGACTCAACAAAGAGGGGAGTCATATGTTGTAATAGGGGTTGATTACATTGAATCTTTAGTCGTGTATGAGGCGAATGTGACAGAAAGTTGCGACTTCAACGAAGATTGGATCATGGATGCTGGATGCACATTTCATATGACATCAAGGAAAGATTGATTGGTTGATCTAAAGGAATGTGAAGGACGATCAGTGAGAATGACATATGAATCAATATCGTCTGTAAAGGGTACTGGAAATATTCGTCTGCAAGTCCCTGGTGGAAATTACGTTCAGGTCAGCAATGTGAGGTATATTCCTCAATTCACAAGAAATATTCTATCTTTGGGAACGTTTGAGGAACAAGGTTGTAAGGTTACATCTGAGAATGGAGTTCTAGAGATCAAGAAAGAAGGCATGCCTATCTTAAAGGTTGACAGAAAAGGAAAGCTGTATTTATTGAGGGGAAAAGTCATGTTGGGGAACATATGACACTTTTGCTTTCCTTGGATTTAGTTCCGGTAACGCTCCACACAACTTTTATATCTCTTTAAACAATCGCTTGGTAGTCGGAAAGCCTGCAACCAAAAGTTTATTATCCTGACACTAACCGACTGTAGAAGTTGAAGTCTTCCCGCATATGAAAGGTGTCTATTCCTCCAACTGCCCATCCTTTGCTTTATCTTATCTACCAGAGGCTTACAGTCAGTTGTATACTCATCCGCTTTGTCAGTAGAGGAAGACCCAAATAGTGTATCCGTAGCTTCCCCTCAGCAAAATAAAATTGTGTCGTGATTGATTCTCTTTGATTTTAAGTCATCCCAGCAAGATAGAGCGTTGATTTCTCAATACTTTTCTTTAAACCAGAAAAACATGCAAACTCGTCAAAAAGTTTTATGATCTCTTCTATCGATCTTTTTCCATAACCAAATATCATCAAATCGCCAACAAAGCATATGTGTGTGATTTGCACATGCTTATATTTCAGATGGTATCCTATTCTTCGAGTTACTGCAGCTCTATCGATCATCCTTAATAAAACATTCATGCATATGACAAAAAGTATGAAGAGAGTTAGAAACCCTGTCTTAAACCTCTCTTGCTTCTTAAAAACACGGCCAGTTCCCCCATTAACTTGGACTGAGAAAGATGCTGATGAGATACAAAGAGAGATCCAGTGGATGAAAGGCTATGGCATGTTAATCTCTGATAAGATATTTAGCAAAAAATCACACTGCACATAATCAAAATCCTTCGAGATATTGATTTTCACTACGGGCTGAACATTAGAATGAGTCAAGGATAAACTTTAGAAAGAGTTGGCTAGTATTCACTAACAGCCAACTTTATGTTGCCATTTCTAGAGTAACATCAAGAGAAGGTTTGAAGATTTTGATAACCGACACAAAAGGGGGTTATGAAGAGAAAAACAATGAACATTGTTTATAGAGAAATTTTTGCTAAAGGTTTTTTAGTTATTTTGGGGTTCTTGAGATATTTGTTAATCAATTTAGTTTTGAACATAGAACATCTTTTATTAGTTTATTATATTTTAATTAATAAACATGTTTGGTAATAGAATTGATTACGTCTTTGGAGTCCGTGCATGGCTTTCTAAACCCTGAGAATGAAATTTTCTAATATTGTTTTTTTTAAAGAATTTTGCTAATATTGTTATCAATTTATTACAAGTTAATTACAAAATTCAATTCGTTTAGATAACTTTTTGATATATCGTTTGATTTTTGAGGTGCTTATCCATTGATTTTTTCCCTAACTTAACTAGAAATTCTTAGTGTAGATTTTCGGATCCACATAACTCTTTCCCGATTGACTTCTAGGTTTGCATGGGAGATCGAAACCCATAATCGCTGTGGATATAACCCTAAATAAGAAGATAATAAAACAATGTTATTTTGTGGAAAAACATTTTGAATAAATTAAACAGGTACAAAATGGGCTATTCGTCTACTTGAGGCATGCCTTGTTTAATAAACTGGTTTAAAGAGGCTGGCTCATTTAATTTTTAAGTTTTTTTTCCATAAACGGGCATAAACGGATCAATTTTATATATTGTAATAGATTCGTTTTTAACGCTTATACAAATTATGAGAACTATTACAAAGAAATTTTTACAACTAATACAACATCCATTCCACGAGAATCCAAGACCATGATAAACGGCTCCACCTGCTCCACGAGAATCCATGACCACGATGAATGGTTTCACCTGTTCCATGCTGAAAATTTCCTTTTAAGGTTACCTCCATTAATCAGTAGAAATTGCACATTCTGGAAATCACACTCGAGACCTGCTAGTGTAGAAGCATTAATGAACCATTGGTCAACCAATGGACTAAAAGGGATTCCACGTAATAGATTCGTTTAGGCCCGCTAAATTCAAAGCCTAGTTAACATATTTAGTTGTGGTATATAGAGTTTTTGTTTGAAAAGGACTATAGATCCTGATTTTTTAGACGGATTTGACGTTTTTAACCATGGGTTTTAAATATAATGTTATAAGTCTCTTTTAACTATCATCATAAAAAGATAAGGATCGCTAGAATTTGGCGTTTTCTTGGAAATTATAGGTTGGATGCATGGTGTCTTTCCACTGTTCAAATTTTGTAGTCCACGGTAAGAATTGCTGAGTCACACTTTCCTCTACTTACGGGAGCAGTAGGTCAATCCATAGATTACTTTAGTGACATTCTACTTTTCAGACACTTTTAGGAGACACTCGTGGTCCTTTCTCGAATGCTCGGGGAAGTATGACCGATCACTCAAACTAAAATTGGTAAATAGATTTCTATGGGTTGTTGTCGATTATTTTTGATGGACCGAGTTAACGAGAATGTTCAGCCAACCATCAACAATTTTCTTTGAGATCAAATTTCTTATAGTGAGTTTTTTTTCATTTATATTTTCCATTTTCGTATTTTCTTCGTTTTCACCTTTTTAATTTATACTCTATTATTTAAAAAAAAATACCAATGAAACTTAATAACGTCGTGCAAAAATAATCAAACAAACATGAGAGGGCACTTTTGGAGTTATATTTACCTTACTTATTTCAACTCTTCCCATTTTTTATTTTATTTTAACTCTATGTCTCTCTCTTTTTCTCGTCTCTCACTACTTTTTCTCTATTTTCTTTCTTTCTTTCTCCATAATTTCTCTCTTATTTTCTTATTTTTAAAACCATAAATAATTTTTTATACTATAAATTTAATTTTTTTTCTCTATATTATGAGACCGTTTTGATATATTTTATAAATTTTGGATCAAATTTTATGGACGTCAACAAATTATGGCATGAACAGTATATATGATTCAGATCCAATGGATACGTATAGAGTGGACGCATATGTAGAATTGATGTTAAATATTATAACTTATGGATCAGATTTTGTGGACGTCAAAAAATTATAGTGTGAATTGACACTTTATTTATCCACATCCATGTCAACATATTTCTATGTATATTTGTATATGAACACTCTTTCGGATGTTGCATTGTAGAATAAGCATACGAGTAACATCGACACCGTAGTATGAACAAGCTATTGTGTACAATTTTATTGGACCAATGTTAGTTTAAGGTGGTCTTCCAATTAGCGTTATCCACATGAATATAATGGTTATACCAGTTAGCGTGGATATCTAGATATCATTGATGCATATAAAATGAAACTTTTGAACATGATGTTTATATTTGTCCACCATATTGTTATTTCCTAAATTTGGGTATACAAACTATGATAAACCATTTGGCTACCATTATACAAATTGTTTTTGCATAGTCTATGTTCATGTAATCTACCTTCACTTTATATATGTTTATCTCCATACGTCCATGCCGACACGTTCTGTGTACATTTATATGTGTTTCCAATTTATTGTTTTCTTTTTAACAGACATGAATTATGGATATGATTCATATTCAATGGATAAGTATAGAGTGGATGCATATGTATGAAACACATTCAAGATATTGGTCTAATTTTCACCGAGTTAGTATTTACGTTGGACATTATATTATCGAATGAGCATTTACGAGAACGTGGAATAAGCATAATGGACGAGTATTTTTTAGAAAAATCAACGTGGACACTGTTAAGAGACTTTGATATCAACATTTGTCCATATTACTTTGTCCACAGTGTCCTAAATGGTACTTCCAAAATATGATATACAACATTTTGTAAGATGGTGTCCACGTTGATTTGTGGAATGAGTATTTACGGGTAACATGGATAAATTACTATGGACAAGGCTTAGTCGCAACTTTTTAACATCCACAAGATTTGATTTAAAAGTCATTGAATTTTATCAAAATGGGTGTTATAATATAGAGAGACAAAAATTATTACTTATAGTACAAAAATAAATCAATATATATTTGTAAAAAAACTTAGAAGTTAAATAGAAAAAGAGGAGAAAAAGAAATATAATAAAAAGAATGTAATAAAAGAAAGGAAGAGAAAGCGAAAGAGAGAGAGAGGAGGTATTTGAGAGCTGTTTGGGAATTATTGGCCGTGAAAGGGGTATAGTGAGCAAAGTGTTTTTTCTATTAGATTGCAAAGTGAGAGTGATTTAATATGTAAATCACTCAACAAACATACTTGGATAATGAAGGTCATCTAAAAATATTAAAAAAGGATTTAAACTGACTATCCGTTTATTTGAGACATACATTGTCTAATAAAAGTTGGTCCGTTTAAACTCTTTGGTCTTGATTGGTAACCTGCGGAATGGCGGAATTGCATTTAAAAACGCGATTCCGTAAGAATTTTACCAATCAAGAAATTTTTGGAATAGAAAAAAAACGTGAAAACACATAGTCTGCGTTTTCGCTTAAAAATACAAAGGAAAAGTCATTAAGTGAAAAAGTAAATTTTAGGTAGATTATTTGTGGAATCTTTATATTCCGTCATTCCGCAAAACCTATCCAATCACACAAAACTTATTCCACAGCTTTTATTCAGCAGATTTTAAATTATTTATGCACCTTAATTTTTTTTTTCACCATTTCGTGATTCCACAAGTACCAAATGAAGCCTTTAAGTTTTGTTTTCTAAACGGGATCCAATTTTATATAACAAATTCTTTATATTTTTTAGATGGACTTGACCATGGGTTTTAAATATAATGCTATAACAGCATTTCCATTGTGGATTTCTAAACTATAAAATCATGTTAAAATTAAAACAAAAATAATTAAAAAATATTTTTTTGAGAAACTTTGGCTACGGTTCTCAAATGAGAACCCTTGAGAAACTCTCTCTTTTACCCATATCACTTTCTGACTAATTCACAATTGTTTTGTGATAAATCAAATACTATATAGTTTGTAATATTAATTAAATACTTTATATGTTGTTATTCTTAATTTTTAATATTTTTAAAAATCATTAAAATAAAAGTATCTATATTTCAAGTTCCATTATGCATAAATTTTAATTATATTATAATATTATTTTTAATTGATGTTTGTTAAGCTTGATAAATAATACTGAATTAATTTTATTTTAGTTAATAAGAATATAATGTTAGAAAACAATTCTTAGTTTTTTTTTTAAAGTAAAAATATAAATTCTGAGTTTTTTAAATACTCCATACATTTTGTACATTGAAATAATATTATTGAGTTATAAAATATAAAATTTTATTAGAATATTAATATTATATTAATTAGATACTCATAGAGTTTTTCACCAGTGGAGGTATAATTTTAGGATGAGGCTTTTATAAAAAATATTAGTATTATACTAGGAATCGTCCACCAGGTTAGTTTATATTTATGTAGTTTATATCATGTTTTTATTGTCATTCATGTAACCTAAATAGATGTATTGAAATTTTCTTTATTTCTTTTATATGCAACTCTGAATATTTTGTTTGATCTCATCTAAAAGATCATGAGATTCGTTTTGCGTAATGAATTTTATAGTTTATCTTCTCGGAATTGAAATGTCTAATTGTTATTATAAGGTTTTTAATAATAAATTTAATATAAATCTGTTTGAGTAAATATTTAAATTTATGATTTTGGGATTTAATAATTTACAAAGTGGCAGTAAAGGGGGGGGGAATGTTGATATAATTATTTGTATGGTGTATTTTTAAAATGTTATTGTGTTAATATTGATTGCATATAGTTAAATATAACACAATAGTTAAATATAATTATTTACTTCCAAGTTAGAAAAATCGTTATTTAAAACTTTAACATTGACTAAAGTTTATTTTAGCAAGTGATATATCATTTCTTCCGTATAATATTTTAGGTTATTGATGAAAAATACATTTCCACCACATCTTGTATATTTTCCCTCCCAACTTTACTTCTTTCTTTAGTCTTGTTTTTTTGTAAACAATAACTCTCTATATTAAATCAAAGTTACTTATATCGGATTATCAATCCGAATAGTTAACCGATCCGACTCCTTATGACTTACATGAGAAAAGATAACACTCCGTGCTCTAGCATATTTTCACGAGAATCGGCATGAACACTTTCACTCCTATGAATTAAAATTTGTCGACAATATAAAGAGCTAGAATGGATCAATTATCCAATTTGGTGGATCGGGATCTACATAGAAGAGATAAGACAATTGAATTCGGACACTCCGTGCCAAAAGATCCGCCTTTGTGTTGTGCGCCTGTGGGATATGGGTGATAACAAACCCCGTCAAGAATTCCTTCCTTAACGCATATTCCTCTGGATGAATTGCAAAAGTTGGCCACTTCATGGGTGTAGACACTATCTTCACCAGTTCATAACAATCGGTTGCAAAAGGGACCTCTTGTTGGTTCCATCTCTTCATGCACTCCATGGCCTATACTAACGCTTCGAACTCGACATGTAGCAGTGATAGAATCCTCCTTATGTTCCTAGCTCCCATCATAACATATATGTCTCCTTCATAGATGCTGAACCAACATTGGCATGAGGAGTTGTCACCTTCCTTCCATGAACCATCTAAGAAGCACTGTCATCCCTCTATTTATGTATTTATTTCCTTGGTATAACTATCATATCCACCCTTCTTTGTGGATCTATTAAAACCATTTCATCCAACTTTGCGCCTCTTCCCACCCATGTGCTTCAGATTCGGCTATCTTTAAATTGCCATTTGGATCTCTATCAATATTATTGTATAAATATTCATTCCTGCCTTCCAAATATACTAGATTACCCATGGAAAATGATTGTTTCTATTGTCTTTTGGCAATCTCCAGAAAAAATAGTCCATGTTAGCAAAAATCGAAGACCGTGGAAATTTTTCCAAGTTAGAAGGGATTGAGGATAATTCCTAAGTATGTACCGATGGGGGAGCATTCAAAAAGGATGTGATTTATTGTCTCCTCATATGCTCCACATCTGATACAACGATTATCATATTTAATTCCTCGGTTTCTCAAATTATTGGTAACCATTACGCACCCTGATATAAACTGCCAAATGAAATGTTATCTTTGGTGGACATTTTTTCTGGATACATCATAAAGAGGGCTTTTCTGGATACATCATAAAGAGGGAATTCCAGACTTCCTCTTCCATCGTAGGAGTCGTAAGATTGGCCTTCATTTGGTATGTTATCAGAGACGGAATATCCTGTAAAAATTCCTCAAAATTTCTGGGTTGTGAAGAGGTGAAAATTTCTTCGAAGTAGTCTACTGTTACTTTTCCACAGCCTTATATCTGTTATAACCCGTTCATTATCCGATTTATATAAACCCACAATCCGATTTCTCGCCTTGCGCTGTTTTGTCAATACTTGATAGTATTTCGTGTTACGATCCCCTAATTTGTATCATAAATTTCTACTTTTCTACTTTCAATAAAGTTCCTCATCCATATATGCATCTTTCAATTTCTGGGTAATATATAAAACCTCATCAAAAGTGTGATTGTCAACATTTCAGACCTCTTCAAGTGCTTGTTGTAACTCGTTGATTTGTTCCTTTCCATAAGGCGGGCTATTTTTCCTCCACCTAGTTATTTCATGACGACAATTTTTTTTATCTTATTCACAAAATCCTATCATCCCGTCCCGTCCAATCTATCGTTTGTCAAATCTAAATTGACCCCTTCTCCTTGGAGATTTATCTTCTATGGTTGCCACTACTGGTCTGTGGTCTGATCCTACCATAGCTAAGTATTCCACAAAAGAGTTTGGGAATAATGCATGCCAATCCTCATTCGCTATAGATCTATCCAACAAACACTTGATTGGTTTCTCTCCTCTCCAGCCTCTCAATGATATTGAATTTTCTAGAAACAGAATGTCCACTAAACCACAGTTTCGAATCATATTGTTAAAATCTAAAAAGGTACCCGTATGGCGAAGCTTTCCGCCTTGTTTTTCATGATTGCTTGTAATATCATTTAAATCTCCAATAGTGAACCATGGCTCTGTACGTTATATACCAATTCATACAATTTGTTCCCATACCTGATTTCTTAATTTTTGAACTGGTTCATCATAAATAATGTGAGGAAAACCTTTTTTCCTTGTAGTTCCATCTCTATATCAATAATTTTATTGCTAGAATAAATAATGTTTACTTTGTATCATGAGTTATCGTAGTAGAGAGCTAAACCTCTGCTCAAACCCCTTGGTTCTACCGTGTGTATATTATCATATCGAAAATAGGATTGAAACATTTGTACAAATTTAAATTTTTATTTTGTTTGTGAGAGAAACAAAAGGCCGGTTTATGTTTACACCTCATTTCCCGCAAAAACCTATGGTCCTATCACTTCAAAATCCTTGAAAATTCCAACTTGTAATCCGAACTTTAAATATTTTTGTCATTGAATAGAAATCTGGGTTTAAAGAGCCTTAATAAAGACAGTAAATGTTTGGAAGACCGTTTCCTTACACCTTCAAAAAAATTTTTTATAAAAGATAACATAGTAATCTCCAATCTCTTCTTGGGCTAATTTTGTGTGAAACTTGTAGTGATGGGTATTACAATAGCACAGTGATTCATATGATGAATTCCAAATAAAATGCGTCCTTTAAATACATCAATGCTATCATCAATAGGCGTCGACTCATATAAATTAATGTCCATTCCTTCCGCCATATCATTTGATTCATCACCGTAGATTGGCTCGTTACCAACTAATATGAAGCGTTTAGCCTTTTGGGAGTTCCTTTCCTGATCCTGAATGCCACTAAATTCGTACCTATAAAGTAAATACCGGAAGTTAAAATTGATAACTGTAGACTGAGGGAAATACAGAAAGGTCTTAATTATTTCAAAACAGCGGATGTATTTAGTTTCACCAGCACATACCATGTATTGCCAAACAAGTAAAATATCTATACTACTATATGCACAAGCCTCGTTACCAACTATTACTGTGATGAATCCAACAATGAGGTATTTCCTACTTCTAACTAATGTTAAGCCATTCCTTGTGTAATGAAAAAAATCATGATACATACCAGGGTATGTGGTTGTGTGACCAGGATACAAATCATGAAACAAAACCAAATTCCCAGTCGATATCAATGACCAACGCACTTTCATCGGAAAACCTCCTATAATTTGTCTCGGGAAAATTTGTTCCTTAATGGTTGATGTCACCATAGGCAGAACCGTACATGATATCACCAACATAATAAAATCCTTCCTGAACCTCAATGTCAATGATTCTTTGCATCGTAAATGATGACTAATATAAAGAGAATCCAACTTGTTGGTCTCCACTCGAATCCATGAAGATTGTTCAGCAACTAGACAAAAGAGCCTTTGTTGCTTCTTGTATTTATGTGTTGCCTCAAACCATTTTCCTCCCCCAACAAGGTTAAACACCTTTAACCATATAGAACCATCTTCACTGTCCTTGAACACAAAACATTTTATGATGTTTCTTTTCTCCTTAGGTTCTATGATGCCTGAAAAATCCATGTCACTGACCACTGCAAAATAGATAAAAGGAAACCAAATAGTTAGACCAAAGAGTATCAAAATCTCTAAAGAAAACCCATACCAAGTCTAACCGAAATTAACCCACACCAACTACACATCTTTACTCTGTGTCGAATAGACATTTCCTTATGAGACATGCGAGTTAGTCTATCTGAAACGCATGGATAAGAAAATAAACCAAAATAAAATGTACCCTTCAACAAGACAGGCTCGTTTGTTTCAAGATAAACACTTAAAGGTTAAGACTTCTCTAAAAAATTTGATCCGGTCCAAGCAGTTAGTCTCGAACATCACTGCCAGTATCCCGCCTTCTAAAAGGTAAGGCATAAGAAGGGTTTATTGGTCTTTGTTGGGATTTTAATACTCTTTTGGGATTTTTTTTTATGTTTTAAGATTTTTCTTTTGACAATGAATTAAATAAATAACTGCAAGAGTGGCTATACGCTTACACTTCTACAACAATCAATTGAAATTTTGTTAATATATATTTCTTATTTGTAGATTTAATTATATTATGTACTCTATATTTCATCTCAATCTTTCTTGTGGTTTTAAGAACCTCAATTACTTACATATGGTGTGCATGAAATAATTCTCATATAAAATACCACAAAATATTATTTTGCTATTACAATATACAATTCATATTATTATTTTTCTCTATTGAATGACATTATTACTTTATTGTATTTCTTTCAAGACTATCATTGTTCCATATAAATATTTTACAGTTATTTATATTTTTATAATCAATACTTTCTTATATATTTATAGTCACTAGTGTTGTATTTTTTTATTAACAGTTATTAATATTTTTAAGATATATCTTTTATTTTTTTTTGTTTCTTTTTTCAAGAATTTATATTTTCTAAAATATTGAAATTTGAATTTCATTAATATATATATATATATATATATATATATTAAATTTTAGATATAAATTCATGAACTATTGAAATTTAATTTAGTTTTATTGTTAAGTATGTATTTATTTCAATGATAGTAAACAACTATTATAAATAAGCATTAATTGTTTTGAAATTAATAATTATAAAAATAAAATAATTTAGTGCTGAGGTGGAACTCTAGGAGTAAATACAAACTCTCGGAGTTTTATGCGTTTCTGAGTTTTAAATTTTTTATTGTTATATTTTTCCATATTTTATGTATTTTAATTAATATAATAATTTTTCCGTTTTTTCATCTTTGTCGAACAACTCTTAATTATTTATTTGTATCTATATTAGGTATTTTTTATATAAACATTACACATTTGATAATTTTTGTTATTCAATCATATTTGAAATGCCTCCTTAATATAAATTAACTATGTATTGATTTTAGTTATATGATTTTTTTTTCAATTTTGGAAAAACATTTATGTTTGGACCGTATTCATAATATCTTGTTTGGTTGATCCACTTAGTAGGTTAATTATCCTTCATTTGTAGTGTGGAATTTTTTTGTAACATGTAATATGAAATGTTTTTAATTTTTTTTTATTATATATCTAGACTTTTCTTTTTATTTTCTCAAAAATATTTCCATTGTGGTTTTTTTATATTCACTTATATAGTTTTTTCCAAGACATTATTTCATTCTAATTTCGTTGGCATTCATTTAACATCATTATTTTATTTTATTTTTATTTTTATTTTCTTTAATCTTCGATTCTGAATATCTTTTGATATAATCTAAAAAGTATATCTTGATATGCATTATAATCTCACAATTAATATCTTATAGGAATTGAAATATATAATTACTATTATAAATTTTTAGTAATAAGATTAATATGTGCATAGATAATTAGATTTTATATTTTTATATTTAATAATTTTTTAAATAGTTGACATTAGTGGAAAATAATATTAATAATTTTTTGTAGAAATAAAAAATTGAATTAGTTAATATTTTATCAGATTAATAACATTTTGATGACGTGGATAGTCTAGATAGAAAAAATGTATGTTATTATATATATAATTGGTGAAAACCCCACATGGTATCTCATGAATGGAGTTGCTCTAAGTCTCTCTTAAGCATCATCAGAAAAAATAAGAACGGCTAGAATTTGAAATTTTCATTTGTTTAACAAAAAGCCAAATGATTTACATTTGGTCCATGATGAGTCAGTTTTGTAACTGATGCTTTGAATGTGTGTTTTTCAACTTAGTAGGTTTTGTAACTGATGCTTTGATTGTATAATATTTTTTTTTAAAGGTTTTGTAACCAATGCTTTGTTTTAATAAAAGGTTTTGTAACTGATGCTTTGTTTTCAGTGTCTGTTTTTAAGTGATATGAACCTAGAAAGAAGTGACATTAAAAGCCGTTTTGGTAGTGATAAGTGATGCATGGGTCTCACCTAGTAGTCTTAAAAACACTTAGCTAATGTAGGACAATTGGCAAAAATAACGTCTCTTTTTGTGTTTCTTACAAAAATAATTAAATAGAAACCACTATATATAGCAGCATTTGAAGCCCTTCTCTCAAACGCAAAACAACTTCTTCACCAGAGCAAAATTCCCCTGAGCTATAGTTTGAATTCTTCTTCTTCATACTTTTGCAAAAGAAGTTTTCAAAATCGAAAGGAATGGAGAAAGAAATGGTGCAGAAACTGGAGTGGCTTGAAGCACAGAAGATAGAGATAAGCATTGACCTATTTGCTGCAGCCAAGCAACATCTTCAGTTCCTCGGAGTTGTTGACCGGAACCGGTGGCTCTACGATGGTCCTGCACTCGAAAGAGCCATCTACAGGTAAAATCAACTTGGTTTGCATTACAAAATATCTTTTTTAAAATAACATTTATTTAATTTAATCTTTATGAAAAAATAATCTAGAGTTAAAATAGGCGGAATATTCTACGTAATCTTTTTTTTTTAATTAGTGAAAGACAATTTTATTACAATAAATCCAAGTTAAGGAGCAAACTGAACCAGCTGGAATCTAATAAGTTAGTTTTTGTTTTTCCTTTTACAAAACTCTCAAATGAGTGATTTTGTGAATTGTTTTTTCAGATACAATGCTTACTGGCTTCCTTTGCTAGCCAAATATTCCGAGTCTTCCCCAATCTTCGAAGGACCACTGGTCCCTCCTTTTGACTGTGAATGGGTTTGGCATTGCCACAGGCTTAACCCGGTAAATCTAAACATTATATATCTTCGCATACAATTCACATATGCAAAAGCAAACTATCGAGTTCGAACTCCAGTCGTGACACACACGGTAGCAGACTAGTGAACACTGAAGCTCATTATTTTGTTAATCATCCAGGTGAGGTACAAGTCTGATTGTGAGCAATTCTATGGGAGAGTTCTTGACAACTCTGGCATTGTATCTTCAGAAAATGGAAGCTGCAAATTACAGACTGAGAATTTATGGAAGAGATTGTATCCTATGGAGCCCTATGACCTTGATTTGGATAACGCAGTCTCAGGGCCGAAGGATATTTCAACTCTTGAGAAATGCACGACCTATGATCTTGTTTCAGCTATCAAGAGGCAAAGCTCATTTTATTATGAGGTAAAAATAAAGAACTTTACATAATTAAAGTTAATTACATGTGTTTTACAAGTTTGAAATTTGAATATTTTTACATGATTTATATGGATTTTGAGTATTTTCTGATATACGCATGCATTTATAAAATTTTATCTAAATTTAAGTATTTTGAAATTTATTTCAATACTTTCAACATATATATATATATATATAATGTCTGTGTGTTACAAAGTTTCTAATCGAATTGTTGGTGTATCTTTGATATAGGTTTCAAGAGCTAATGTGGACAGTGACATTATTATGGAAGAAGCTGTCAGTAGATACAAAGCATTTCTCTACTTAATCAGGCGAAACCTCGAAAAGTCGATCGAACTAATCAGTGTTCCGACTAACGATATTGATTTGATCTGGCATACACATCAGCTTAACCCTTCCTCTTACTACAAGGATACGGAAAATATCTTTGGTAACATCTTACAGCATGATGATACAGACTCTGACACAAGCGAAGGTAAGAAGCTCGACACTGTTTTCTCTGGAACTACTGCTCAGTGGGAAGAAACATTTGGTCTAAGGTATTGGAAAGGTAGCGCGGATACGAATCCACACACTCCAGTCGTGGCTGTGACTGAGAAGAGCGGTGGGGGTGCTAGATGCTTTGCTGAGGCTGCTGAGAAGCGCGGTGCGGGTGCTAGGTGCTTTGCAGTGGCGGCTAAGAAGAACAGTGCAAGGTGCTTTGCGGTGAAGGCTGAGAAGAACAGTGCAAGGTGCTTTGCAGTGGCAGCTGGGAAGAACAGTGCAAGATGCTTTGCGGTGGAGGCTGAGAAGAACAGTGCAAGGTGCTTTGCATTAGCAGCTGGGAAGAACAGTGAAAGGTGCTTTGCGGTGGAGGCTGAGAAAAACATGGCAAGGTGCTTTGCGGTGGAGACTGAGAAGAACAGTGCAAGGTGCTTTACGGTGGAGTCTGAGAAGAAAAGTGCAAGGTGCTTTGCAGTGGCAGCTGGGAAGAACAGTGCAAGGTGCTTTGCGGTGGAGTCTGAGAAGAAAAATGCAAGCTTCTTTGCAGTGGCAGCTGGGAAGAACAGTGCAAGGTGCTTTGCGGCGGAGGCTGAGAAAAAGAGTGCAAGGTGCTTTGCAGTGGCAGCTGGGAAGAACAGTGCAAGGTGCTTTGCGGTGGAGGCTGAGAAAAAGAGTGCAAGGTGCTTTGCGGTGGAGGCTGAGAAGAAAAGTGCAAGGTGCTTTGTTGTGGCTGATGTGAAGAACAATGGAAGGGGCTTTGCGCTGGCAGCTGAGAAAAAATGTGGATGTGGTAGTTTGATGAAGAACAATGCCAAGGAAAATGCTCCATTAGCAGAATCTTTAGAAGGCGCCATTGCAGCTTAATTACTCAACTGCAGAACTTCTAATGTGTAATACAATGTAAAATATATAATATATGATCGAAAATGCGATAAAACTAATGAGATGTTTCTAACGTTGCATGTTATAAACATGTACGTGCTAATGTAAATAAATAATTTTCATGTAATATATGTGCTTGTTTATGCTTCATATATTTGATATGTAATATATATATTGGAGTGGTGCGATAGGGTCGAATAGAGAGGATCGGACCGTGAGAAGGATCCATTCACACGAACATCGGATCCAGTTTAGATTTGGGTAAAAACCAGTGTGTATATTTGACAAATTATATCCACACCATCCATTTATTTATCTTCTTTCTTCCTAAACTCTTGTTAATCATTTGTTAAGTTTTTTTTTTTAACAACCTTTTAAGTTTCTTTCTATTGTAGTTTCATCTAATAAGAGTGTAGTACCAGCAAGTTTTGTTTTGTTTTTAACGTTGTTTTATTATTACTGATTTGATACAAATTACATCATTGAAGAAGCTAGATGTATGGAATATCATCAGAAGCTATTGATCTTTCCCAGCTGCATATGGGTGAAGACAACAAACCATGATACAATAGGGATACCATACATAAAAGTATTTTTGAGACAAAGTAAAATTAGGATGTTCCCGAGCCTACACTAGCAGGAGGTCTTCCATTATTTTAACTTCCAATACCTTTATCAACGAGAATACTCGCCAATGAGATAAGTTTCTTCTTCAAACGTCTTTATCAACTTCCTCCGGATTAGCTTCTGTAGAACCACCGTCGGAAACCTTGAATGACGATTACAAACCATAGATATGTAGGATTGACAACACTTCCCAATAAAACGCAAACCACAAACTAAGAAAAATCTCCAAACACAATGAACATCAACTCAAGTCGAAACATTGGACTATCAAAACCAGGAAGCCATAGATCAAAAGGATCCGTATTTTCCAGTGGCTTAATCCAAATTAAAGATCGACAATAAGCCTAAACAAAGAGAGATATTTATCTCTTCAAGATAATCAAAGACACAAAACACCTAACAATATCAGAAGGATTGTGAACTAGTCACACCAAAGATCAAGAAGATCCGGACCTTTCAGCAAGAGTTTAGGTGTAAGGAAGACAAGATAGCCCGTAGCAAAAGTCGGAGAGAATCTTGTTGATAGCAAACCCAGATCTGAAAACACAAGTAATTAATAAAACCTAAAATACCAAAATCAAGACCTTAAAAAATGACATTAACAACCCACCACCAATCACGTGCACGAGCAACGCAGATCGGGAAGGATGAGATGGGAGACGAGCCGGCGATGTCGAGCTTCACCGGAAGACTTTCAAAGACCACCAGAACCGTAGCAGCACTAGCCATCATGACGTCATAGGACCGACGCCTGAACCACCATAGAGCTGGTCGTGACCGAGTGGAGACGGAGAGGACACATCAGATTCAACCCGACCAGGAGAGTATGACTGGCTACCTTCACCGGAGAAAGCGGATCTAGGAACCGGGGAGAAGGCGACTTGTCCAGAAAGACCAGATCCGACACGGACGATCGACGAGGACTTCAAAAGGCCGACGGAAAGGAGAGGGGGTACAAAAAGAAGAAGGGGAGGCCCTCTCCGGCGACGAGGCGGCACCAGACGGCGCCGGAGAGGGCCTCCCCTTCTTCTTTTTGTACCCCCTCTCCTTTCCGTCGGCCTTTATTGTTAAGTATGTATTTATTTCAATGATAGTAAACAACTATTATAAATAAGCGTTAATTGTTTTGAAATTAATAATTATAAAAATAAAATAATTTAGTGCTGAGGTGGAACTCTAGGAGGACAATACAAACTATCGGAGTTTTATGCGTTTCTAAGTTTTAAATTTTTTTATTGTTATATTTTTCCATATTTTATGTATTTTTAATTAATATAATAATTTTTCCGTTTTTTCATCTTTGTCGAACAACTCTTAATTATTTATTTATATCTATATTAGGTCTTTTTTTATATAAACATTATACATTTGATAATTTTTGTTATTCAATCCTATTTGAAATGCCTCCTTAATATAAATTAACTATGTATTGATTTTAGTTATATGATTTTTGTTCAATTTTGGAAAAACATTTATGTTTGGACCATATTCATAATATCTTGTTTGGTTGATCCACTTAGTAGGTTAATTATCCTTCATTTGTAGTGTGGAATTTTTTTTGTAACATGTAATATGAAATGTTTTTAATGTTTTTTTTGATTATATATCTAGACTTTTCTTTTTATTTTTTCAAAAGTATTTCCATTGTGGTTTTTCTATATTCACTTATATAATTTTTTCTAAGACATTATTTCGTTCTAATTTCGTTGGCATTCATTTAACATTATTATTTTATTTTATTTATATTTTATATTTTCTTTAATCTTCGATTCTGAATATCTTTTGATATAATCTAAAAAGTATATATTGATATGCATTATAATCTCACAATTAATATCTTATAGGAATTGAAATATATAATTACTATTATAATTTTTTAGTAATAAGATTAATATGTGCATAGATAATTAGATTTTATGATTTTTATATTTAATAATTTTTTAAATAGTTGACATTAGTGGAAAATAATATTAATAATTTTTTGTAGAAATAAAAAATTGAATTAGTTAATATTTTATAAGATTAATAACATTTTGATGACGTGGATAGTCTAGATAGAAAAAATGTATGGTATTATATATATAATTGGTGAAAAACCCACATGGTATCTCATGAATGGAGTTGCTCTAAGTCACTCTTAAGCATCATCAGAAAAAATAAGAACGGCTAGAATTTGAAATTTTCATTTGTTTAACAAAAAGCCAAATGATTTACATTTGGTCCATGATGAGTCAGTTTTGTAACTGATGCTTTGAATGTGTGTTTTTCAACTTAGTAGGTTTTGTAACTGATGCTTTAATTGTATAATATTTGTTTTTTTTTAATGTTTTGTAACCGATGCTTTGATTTAATAAAAGGTTTTGTAACTGATGCTTTGTTTTCAGTGTCTTTTTTTAAGTGATATGAATCTAGAAAGAAGTGACAGTAAAATCCGTTTTTGTAGTGATAAGTGATGCATGGGTCTCACCTAGTAGTCTTAAAAACACTTAGCTAATGTAGGACAATTGGCAAAAATAACGTCTCTTTCTGTGTTTCGTGCAAAAATAATTAAATAGAAACCACTATATATAGCAGCATTTGAAGCCCTTCTCTCAAACGCAAAACAACTTCTTCACCAGAGCAAAATTCCCCTGAGCTATAGTTTGAATTCTTCTTCTTCATACTTTTGCAAAAGAAGTTTTCAAAATCGAAAGGAATGGAGAAAGAAATGGTGCAGAAACTGGAGTGGCTTGAAGCACAGAAGATAGAGATAAGCATTGACTTATTTGCTGCAGCCAAGCAACATCTTCAGTTTCTCGGAGTTGTTGACCGGAACCGGTGGCTCTACGATGGTCCTGCACTCGAAAGAGCCATCTACAGGTAAAATCAACTTGGTTTGCATTACAAAATATCTTTTTTAAAATAACATTTAGTTAATTTAATATTTATGAAAAAATAATCTAGAGTTAAAATAGGCGGAATATTCTTCTTTTTTTGACGTCATAAAAAAATAGGCGGCATATTCTACGTAATCTTTTTTTTTTTAATTAGTGAAAGACAATTTTATTACAATAAATCTAAGTTAAGGAGCAAACTGAACCAGCTGGAATCTAATAAGTTAGTTTTTATTTTTCTTTTTACAAAACTCTCAAATGAGTGATTTTGTGAATTGTTTTTCAGATACAATGCTTACTGGCTTCCTTTGCTAGCCAAATATTCCGAGTCTTCCCCAATCTGCGAAGGACCACTAGTCCCTCCTTTTGACTGTGAATGGGTTTGGCATTGCCACAGGCTTAACCCGGTAAATCTAAACATTATATATCTTTGCATACAATTCACATATGTAAAAGCAAACTATCGAGTTCGAACTCCAGTCGTGACACACACGGTAGCAGACTAGTGAACACTGAAGCTCATTATTTTGTTAATCATCCAGGTGAGGTACAAGTCTGATTGTGAGCAATTCTATGGGAGAGTTCTTGACAACTCTGGCATTGTATCTTCAGCAAATGGAAGCTGCAAATTACAGACTGAGAATTTATGGAAGAGATTGTATCCTATGGAGCCCTATGACCTTGATTTGGATAACGCAGTCTCAGGGCCGAAGGATATTTCAACTCTTGATAAATGCATGACATATGATCTTGTTTCAGCTATCAAGAGGCAAAGCTCATTTTATTATGAGGTAATAATAAAGAACTTTACGTAATTAAAGTTAATTACATGTGTTTTACAAGTTTGAAATTTGAATATTTTTACATGATTTATATGGATTTTGAGTATTTTCTGATATACGCATGCATTTATAAAATTTTATCTAAATTTAAGTATTTTGAAATTTATTTCAATACTTTCAACATATATATATAATGTCTGTGTGTTACAAAGTTTCTAATTGAATTGTTGGTGTATCTTTGATATAGGTTTCAAGAGCTAATGTGGACAGTGACATTATTATGGAAGAAGCTGTCAGTAGATACAAAGCATTTCTCTACTTAATCAGGCGAAACCTCGAAAAGTCGATCGAACTAATCAGTGTTCCGACTAACGATATTGATTTGATCTGGCATACACATCAACTTAACCCTTCCTCTTACTACAAGGATACGGAAAATATCTTTGGTAACATCTTACAGCATGATGATACAGACTCTGACACAAGCGAAGGTAAGAAGCTCGACACTGTTTTCTCTGGAACTACTGCTCAGTGGGAAGAAACATTTGGTCTAAGGTATTGGAAAGGTAGCGCGGATACGAATCCACACACTCCAGTCGTGGCTATGACTGAGAAGAGCGGTGGGGGTGCTAGATGCTTTGCTGAGGCTGCTGAGAAGCGCAGTGCGGGTGCTAGGTGCTTTGCAGTGGCGGCTAAGAAGAACAGTGCAAGGTGCTTTGCGGTGAAGGCTGAGAAGAACAGTGCAAGGTGCTTTGCAGTGGCAGCTGGGAAGAACAGTGCAAGATGCTTTGCGGTGGAGGCTGAGAAGAACAGTGCAAGGTGCTTTGCATTAGCAGCTGGGAAGAACATTGCAAGGTGCTTTGCGGTGGAGACTGAGAAAAACATGGCAAGGTGCTTTGTGGTGGAGACTGAGAAGAACAGTGCAAGGTGCTTTACGGTGGAGTCTGAGAAGAAAAGTGCAAGGTGCTTTGCAGTGGCAGCTGGGAAGAACAGTGCAAGGTGCTTTGCGGTGGGGTCTGAGAAGAAAAGTGCAAGGAACTTTGCCATGGATGCTAAAAAGAAAAGTGCAAGGTGCTTTGCGGTGGAGGCTGAGAAGAAATGTGCAAGGTGCTTTGTTGTGGCTGATGTGAAGAACAATGGAAGGTGCTTTGCGCTGGCAGCTGAGAAAAAATGTGGATGTGGTAGTTTGATGAAGAACAATGCCAAGGAAAATGCTCCATTAGCAGAATCTTTAGAAGGCGCCATTGCAGCTTAGTTACTCAACTGCAGAACTTCTAATGTGTAATACAATGTAAAATATGTAATATGTGATCTAAAAATGCGATGAAACTAATGAGAGATGTTTCTAACGTTGCATGTTATAAACATGTACGTGCTAATGTAAATAAATAATTTTCATGTAATATATGTGCTTGTTTATGCTTCATATATATGATATGTAATATATATATATATATATATATATATATATATATATATATTGGAGTGCTGAGCACGATAGAGTTGAATAGAAAGGATCGGACCGTGAGAAGGATCCCTTCACACGAACATCGGATCCAGACTAGATTTTGGTAAAAACCAGTGTGTATATTTGACAAATTATAACCACACCATCCTCTTTTTTTTGGTCAAAATCCACACCATCCATTTATTTATCTACTTTCTTCCTAAACTCTTGTTAATCATTTTTAAGTTTTTTTTTTGAACAACCTTTTAAGTTTCTTTCTATTGTAGTTTCATCTAATAAGAGTGTAGTACCAGCAAGTTTTGAACCTCATAACTTGGAATTAATTGGCAAGCAAAAAAAGATTGTATATTTTTTAAATTATTTTATTTTTAAAACAATATTGAAATAATGGACTATTTATTATCAGCTTTATAAATGTTTGATTTGGATCTTTTTAAAACGTGAGGATTATAAAATATGAAACGATAGAAAATGTATATTCTACCTAAAAATTATTTAATATTCATAATCAAATCAATTTAAATAATAAAAAATCAATACCGCATAATACAAAAAAAAATCATAAAACAGTAAAAAAGCAAAACTAACAGCATTGAAAACATTCATTAAGAAACAAAAAAGATGCTTTTCATGTCCTTACAAAGTTATCATCTACTCCACCATTTCTATCTACAAAAAAAATATTTTTCCGTTTCTTTGTTAACATTTTATTTCCTCTGCAATTTTCAGAACACTAAGACCCACACCAATTCTCTTTTTCATTTTCTCTCACGTAAAATAGTCATTTACATTTAAACAATTATCTTTTACAGAATTTATAAATCAATAACTCTAAGTTATAGAGCAAAGAATTCCAATATATAGTTGATTACATATAAAGATATATGAATATATATATATATATATGAATACTCTCACCTAATCAATTATCTTAAATATATATATGTATATATATATATAACTTGAATGCTTAAGTTTTCTCAATAATGTGTTTCTAATAAAATAGTCATACACGTTTCAAAGACATACTCCCACCTATTGAAATTAACACAGTCCCATAGATTATTAGGTCAAGCAAAGTAGATAAACAATGGATTAAATTCGAAGAGCATTGAAACCTTAATCTAGGGTTTTTTTTTACCTTCCTAGTCGAGCAGATCGAAGCAAACGCCGACGGAGTTTAGACAAAGCACTAACCAACCGGAGCCGCCTCGTTGAGAAAGAGAAGGAGAAGGCCGAAAGAAGAAAATAAGATCTAGAGTAGGGGTAAGGAGGACAGGAAGAAATTCGGGTTAGGGTTTTGGATCCATGGATTTCATCAAAGGGAGTTGGAATTCGGTGATTGAATCTGACATAGGAGACTGAAAGGCTAGAGAGGAGTTTTTTTTCTATGGGAGACTTGTCTAAAAAAAAGAATATATCAAAACAATAGGATTTGATTAAGAGGGAAACAAAATTTTAAGTGTAATGGAGGTGCCTCTAATTTTTCGCCTAAGTGTTTAAGAGGGAAACAAAATAATATTAGAAACCAGATTCGCAAAACTCATTATCGCTTCCCGCTTAGTGAATTTACGAAACAGTGTAAATATAATGTTGTAATAGAGCACCTCACTTCGTCATATTCTCTACAATAGCACTTAGTGAAATCGTGCTATCCTAAAGTGCTATCAATACTCATATTTCTTGTAGTATCATTATCATCTACACAACTATCTTTTTCAATATTTCCAACTTTTAGTAGCATCACTTCGCCGATGATCATTGAGTTGCACACAACGGATAAGGTTGTTTCTTACTACAATATTGTCTTATTGATACACGAGTTTAAACCATATCAGCTTATTCGCAAGCAAACAGAAAGACAAAGCCCAAGGAAGAAGTTTTGAAAAACACAGGAACTCTCAAGTCATCAGACCACATAAGACAAAGAATGAGCAACACATTCCTTCCAAAATCCCACCGAACTCTTCTCAACCCCAATCCATACTTCTGAGGATATTTAGAAAGCTCTGAAACCATTTTGCTAAGTTATTATTGTCGTTAAGACATTCTAACCAAATGTATATATTTGATATTTCTTAACGTTATAAAAAAAATTAATTTTAATTTTAGTTATTTTTTAGTTTTCTGATTGTTGCTAAATTAATAAAAATATAAAAAAATATTAGAAAGACAATATATATTTTATTAAATTTTTAATTACAAATAAATTTTTATAATTTTATAATCCTAATTGCCGTTCTCGTTCCCAAACCAATTTCCGATCTCTGTCTCGTTCCAATTTGCAATCATACGGCTCCACTCCATGATAGGAATCCATGTTGGTCTTGAGACTCCTCTTTGCCACAAAAGCTTCAACCGCCGTATTTTGGTCTGGAAAACACGCCAAGCTGTTTTGTAGAATTCCCGCCAAACTTGGCTGATTATGTTCGGGATAAAGTTAAAGTAAGCCGGAAATTTTTAAAACAAAATTAATATTGAAAACAAAAATTTGAAAAACTAATTTAACTAAAAAATTAAACTTACCAAAAAATCCTCGAACCAAGATGCTTTCATACTTATGGAAACATTACCGTAAGTGAGCCAGTTCCCGGACCAGCGATGTTTGATAACATTGCTCATGGCCGAGGGTATTGTCGCGTTACAACCGAACCAAATGGTCCGGTTTTGGTGGGATGGGTGAAGAATAGGAAGACGTTCCCAACTCGGGAGCGTGATTACCTGAACAATGAAAGCTCGGTTCTCGGGGGACAAGTAGACAATGTCCATATTTGGATATATGTTTTTAATGTATTTGTGGTTTTGAAGATGAAAAACCACGACATATGAGATTTTCCTCTTTAGCTCGGAGATTCCTTGATCTTCACTTCTTTTATTATCTCCTTGTTATTATCTCCTTCCTTTTCCGTTAAAACTTACATTTTATCTCGGATTTTCCTCTTTAGCTCGGAGATTCCTTGATCTTCACTTATTTTAGTTTATCTACTTCCTGAATATTTTCTCGATATGTATCATTAACCACCTGAGCGGTACCTACACCAAAATCTACTTCCGCACTATAAGGTTCGCTAGAACTACCATAAGGTTCCCTACTACTAGTACTACCATAAGGTTTTCTACTACTACTTTCATAATCCGATGTTTCCCCATGAAGATACCAAATCTTATAATCCGCCATAAACCCCACTGAATACAAGTGATGCCATACTTCGTCAATCGTAGGATTTCTAACATTTCGGCGCTGAGTACATGAACATTTTAACTTACCGGTTTTCTGCGTATGTGGTTGACGACATGCTACCGTCATGAACTCCATAATACCGAGTGCATACTCGGTGTTCAATAAGTTCATCGTCGGATCAATCCTCATATCCACGATCTGTAATAATTAGAAGAAGACATTTTTGTAATCAAGAATATTAAAGTGAGAGAGAGAGAGAGAGAGAGAGAGAGAGAGAGAGAGAGTTAGGGAGGGATTGGTGTGGAGGAGAAGAGATCGGCCGTTTGGTATTTGTAAGAAACTATCCAGCAGAAAACCGACGGAAATAGTCTATATCCGTCGGAAATCCGTCGGTTTCTGGTCGGTCCAACGGATACATCAATGGCTATATTAACGGATCTATTAACGGTTACTTTGAACCGACGGATTACTGGCAGATAACGGATTCCGTCGATAATCTGTCAGGAATTACCGACGGAACTAATTTTCGTCGAAAATTACCGACGAAACCCCGTTGGATATATCACCGTCGAGGATCCGTCGATTTTCCCTCGGTAATTTCCGACGGATACTTGTTCCGTTGGTAAATCTGTCGATAATTGGCTTGCTTTCTTGTAGTGTCAGTTCATGGAGTCAGTCCCTTATGCAAACGCAGTGGGGATCATGATGTATGTTATGATTGGGACTCGACCATATCTTGCTTATCCAGTTGGAGTAATAAGCAGATACATGGGAAATCCTACAAAGGAGCACTGGAATGCAGTCAAATGGGTGCTTAAGTATGTTAAGGGATCAACTAAGATGAACTTGAAGTTTCAAAAGAATACAAAATTCATAATGTATGGATTTTGTGATGCAGATTATGCGGCTGACCTTGATAAGAGAAGGTCATTGTCATGCTATTCTTTCTAAGCATGAGGAAATGTGATAATTTGGAAGTCCACTCTGCAAAAGGTCGTCGATCTATTCTTTACGGAGTTTTGAGTATATCTCACTATCAGAAGCATCTAAAGAAGTTGTGTGGATGAGAGGGTTAAGTGCAAAGTTTGGATATCCACAACGGAATGTGGAAATTTTATGTGTCTCTCAAAGTTTATTGGCACTAGCAAGAAACAATGTGTTTCATGAACGGACCAAGCACGTTGAGGTGAAGTATTATCACATCAGAGACCATATTAAAGCAGGAAAAGTTAAAGTCACGAAAGTGCATATAAGTGATATCCATCGTATTTATTCACTAATGTTCTGCCAATATGTAAGTTCAAGAAACTCTTGAGCTTGCTTGGCGTCTCTCAAGGATAAGGAGAGCGGAAAACGAGGATCGATTTCTATGGAAGGAACATGGTCGGGAAGATCAACCAAGAAGGAGCTTGTTGAGAATTGGTTGAGTCTTAACCATGAAGAAATTCAAATCGAGTGTATTTGGATTAAACCGAGCATCAGAATTTCGGTTTGTGTTTTGGGTTATTGCTGGTTTAGAGTTTAATGAAGACGACGACATTTGAGAAAGTCAACATTGTTAGCTCGAGTCAACTTGGAGCTGAAGCGTGAAGACCGTTAATGGCGGTGTGTGTCACTCTCTGAAGATTAGTTACAGTTGTTATAATCGGTGAGTGTTTACGGTTGCGAGGGGTGTGGGTTGGTGAGTGACTATCTTGAATTATACTTTCGGTGAGATATTATGTTCAAGGGAGCTTGAGAGAGAGAGAGAGAGAGAGAGAGAGAGAGAGAGAGAGAGAGAGAGAGAGAGACTGGCGAGACTTTTTGGTGAGTGAAAGCGAGGTTTCTCGGTGGTTCTTCGGTGAGCAATTAGTTGTCTTCTGTATCCAAACATGTTCTGATTATTGAATTCTGAGCTCGATCCTCATCCATACGTAGGATACATTTTGTGCCTGAACTGGATAACATTTGCATGTGTCTTTGCCTTTCATTACAATATCTTCTTCTCCTCAAATCAAAATCGAGAACACTTAAGAAACGATAAAGCACAGAGGTTTACAACAGAAAGCTTCGTACCCAAAGAAAAGTAAGAAATCATGCTCAAGAAAAGAAGAAACCCATCAAAAAGAAGAAGAAAAGATCCGAATAAATCGGAATTCATACACAAACAAATCCGGCATAGCCGAAAAGGATTTCCCGAAGAGAGTCAGAAATCACCCTCTCATCTCTAAAAGATTTGAGGAACTATATAATTTTGTAGGTTATATAGAAAAAGTCATATTCAAAAATGAAAGAAATTATAAAAATAATTATGTTACATAATTGACAACGGAATTAGGATGGAATAATATCTAAATAAAAAATATATATATGTGACTATATAAAAACCACAATAAGTAGATCTGTGGAAAAAAAAACACAAAAGTCTAGAGGTGGAATCAAAAATAATTAAACATTTTACGTCATATGCTACAATTTGAGACCACAAATAAATAACAATGATCCTATTAACTAAGTAAACCAAAAAGGATATTATAAATACGGCATAAACAGAAATATTTTTCCAAAAACTGATCCAACCCTAGATAACTAAAATCAACACATAGTAAAACTATATTAAAGAGACATCTTAAATATGAATAAATCACAAAAGAACTTAAATATGTAATGTTTATATAAAGAAAAAAAAACCAAAATAAAATAAACAAAATAACTAAAAATTGTTCGATAAAAAAGATAGAAAACAAATAAATTAATATTATATTAATAAAATACAAAAATATGGAATAAAAATATTAAAGTTAGAAAATAAAATATTTAAAACACATAAAAACTCTGCGCTTGTGCGGGGTTAACAATTTCTAATAATAATAAGTAACAAATAGACTATAATATTTGATTGAATCTAACACTAAAGAAGGGAGCTCTGTGTGGCGTTTGCTGGTTCTTCCTACCACGCCTTTCTGATGATTTCAAGATTATTTATGTGCTTATTTTTACTCGAATTTTATGTTTTCAGTTATAAAAGAGTTCTTCAATTTTTTTTTTTTTTTTCAGATGTGTATTTTTAATCGGTTTGAACTCTCTTTAAAATTTAAGAACTTATTTTTTCGTAAAACTTTTAGGCTGTAATTTCAGTTTATTCAGTTTTGTTGTAAATTTTGGTTTTGGTTTATATGTAATATAAATATCATTAAGTGAAAGAAAAGCAGTATCAAAACAAAAGTAAAACTTTATTAGGAAAAAAAAACAAAACCAAACAAAAAACAAAAGTAAATCAGTGTATACATGCTTCTCTCTTTTCTCTCTCCCGTATTTTTGAGAGAGAGGAGGCGATTCTCTTCTTCCGACCTTCTGATGTCGGATCTGTTTATATCTTCTTCCCTTTTGTATCAAATCTCTCTTTTTGTTTTGCTTAGCTTCCTATTGGATTATCTCTTTGCAGATTCTAATTCGGATAATAAGGTTCCAATTTGGTGTTTACCAAACTGGATTTTTGTTTTTGTTTCCTACCCTGTCCAAGCAGATTTACTCCGGCAAGTAACTAACGGAGATTTCGTTTAGCCGCAGCTGGATTTTCGGTTGCAAGAAGGAGTAATATCTTCGTCGTTATGCCGATTTCTGGCAGGCCTCGTACGGTCACAAGACGGAGATTTCTTCGGCGATTTCGAATTGAGGTGAAGACTTCGTTTCCATGTGTAATTTACAGCAGCAGCATTGAGTATCTTGTGGCTATGTGAGAGTCGGAACTCGCACGGTCGATTCTTGTACAGTAAACTTTTAGGGAACATAAGATTCTAAGTAAACAACATGAAAAGAGATCTGGAGAATATTTTTATCGATTTGTTTTACAGGAAACAGTGTACAAAAGCGTAAAAGCCAAAGAAAAAGTCTAAGCGTTTATGTTAGGGTTTTCAGCGTGTCTTGATCATAGGAAGCTCTTCTCTTACATAGTCGCGGCGAGTCAGTTTAGAAAAAATTTGCCTGCAAGATTTCCGGATATCTTCATGTTATCAAATCTTCCATTTTCGTTCGGATTTACTTTTCTGCTCGGATTTTCCTCTTCTTACTCGGATTTATCGTCCTCTTTTCTTGTTCGAGTTTATCTTCCTATTTTGTATTTATCTTTCCGTGACTTAGCCTTATCTTTCGAGTTGGCGAAAAAGGACGATCCGAGTCCGTTAAGCATATGCCTTCTTAGTCCGGCCCAAAGTCTATAGAATACGAACCTTACGAGTTTGGACCAAGTCCGTATTTCCTATAGCTTATTCGGTAATTCTATCAACGGCTAGTAATTTCAAGTATGTATAAATTGTCGTTATGAAGATGGGTTGCGGCTAGTCGCGCATTCAGAGGAAGGTATCTGCAAGTGTCCGAGCAGTTAGTCCAAGCAATTTGTCTTGCCTGGAACGTCTGAGGACTCTTCTCCTCGGAACATCCAAGGACGGTTCTGCTCGGAACATCCGAGGACTGTTCTGCTCGAAACGTCCGAGGACTGTGCCAATACTTGTCGTGCATACTGAGAAATTTTCCGAACATTTAAAGTTAGATTTTTTGCGGTTAGTACAAAAATCTAATTGCCTAGCTGTGACGGAATGATCGTTTTAGCGTTAGGATTTTGTTTTTCCGAGAGGAAATCTCCCATGGAAAGTTTTCAAAGAGTTTCTTGTGATGTTAGCGAATCGTTTTAGCCTTGAAAGGCTGTTTGGCATTTTTGATGAAGTTCTAGTTCCGTCTATCTCTAAGAAGTTGTTTAGGTGAGGTTATCGTTGTTATCCAGCAGTTTAGCTTTGAGAAGTTGTTTAGGCGTTTTTACTGAAAAGTTGACGAATGTGAGATGAACACTTTGATGCAGAGATGCATAGAGATTTATGAATAAGTTTCAGAAATCGTGCAAGGTGCGGTGCTCGGCTTTTTCTACGAAAGAAAAGGAATGGTTGTGAGGCTTATATATGCTTGGCATATCTGTCATAAGTCATTGAATTGCTTCGAAGTAAGTTCTCGTAGATGAGAGTAGTCAAGATAATTTCTCGTTAAAGGTAATATAGTCAGGAGTTGTTAAAGTGTTCTTGTTTTCGAGTTGTTCTGACAAACTTTTGTCGAGATGTTTTCGTCGGAAGTTGTCAAAATGTTTTTTGTTGCTCTGTGGAGACTGATCGGACGCCGAGCAGGTTTAATTGGGGGAAAAAATGATATATCATGGATTTTACCAGTTTTATGCCATGATATAAGTCTGTTTTAGAGTCTATTTGTGTTTCTTTAGAGTCTTTTGCAGGTTTTATTAGGTACATGCACGTTTGGAGCTAATGTGGTGATTATGGAGCTTATTGGAGTGATTTGGAGATTTGGTCCGAGAGAATGAACTCACTGTCCAGTTTTGGGATCTTGCGTCGATCGTTGCACACCTGCATCGGTCGACACAACTAGCGAATGGGCCAGAATCTCGGCGGTTTATGAAGTTATCAAATATTGCAGAAGAGCCCAGAAAAGTTCCAGATATTACACAGAAGCCCCAGACGTGATTAGCTATATATATTAGGATTTTGGTGTTTATTTTAGATTACGCTTTCATAATTAAGAGCAGAGAGTTTTTAGAGCTATTGGGGCTGATCTAATCATGTACTTCAACTTATTTTGGAGAAGATTTTGAACCCCTTTATTTATTTAATCTCTTTTATGATTTTTATTTATTCTATGATTTCTGTTTTATTAATCATGTCTGAGTAGATTCATAGTTAGGTTTAGGGTTTCTCATTAAGGATTTCATGACTTGCTAGACTTGTTTAATTCAGTTAAGGATTCACATGATTAGAATGTTCTTTGATCTAAATTGTGCTTAATGCTAGTTCTAACCTGATCAATTAGAATCTAGATCTTAGGTTGCTAAATACGACACGAGAGTGTGGTTTAGAATCTGAACTATTTAGGTTGAGCAATTAAATTATTCGCAAAGAGATTTGGCTTAGTTTAATTGTGAACATATCGAACTTGAAATTAATGCTGGTTTAATCTGTTAGTAATTGCAAAGAGATTTGGATTACTGCACTTAGACTTAGAGGATTTTCGCAAAGAGATTTGGTTAATTCTAATTCTGTGATTTGAGTTCTAGAACTGTGTTTAATTAGATCATGACTGATTAACTTGTCTGCTTGTCTGATTTCCTGAGAATACCCTAGACTTAGCGCTTTTAGTTAATTTCTTTCACAACCAATCCTGCTACTGATTTATTTTCTTGCCTTGTTTTTAATTTACTTCACATCTGCTTTCTTCTTAGTATTAATCTCTACGGTTCTTATTCTATCGAGACCAGAGTCTCTGTGGATTTGATACCCTATATACTACAATCACTTAACTGTGCACTTGCAGTAGAATAGGATTAAAACCTGACCCCTATCAATAAACCGAGCAGACCATCCAAGCAGTCTGTCTGAACAATTTGTCCTAGCCAATCAGCATGCGGACGCCGAGTAGGATGATAATGTGGTTTGCCAAACAGGCGTCGTCAAGCCGAGCATAATTAGTTTTGAATTGTTTTGAATATGTGAGCATATACAAAATACTCATATGAGAGTGTGTATTGCTCGATCGTGTTTTGAAGGTAAAATATCAATAAACCGAGGGAGTCTGCTCAGCAATGTGCTCAGCATAGAGAAAGATGGATCACGACGATGCCTAGCATATGCAGAAAGTGCACCGAGCAGCTCGTCACAGGAAAGGTCAGTACGCCAAGCACAAATTTTTGCCAATTAGACAATCACTTCATTCCGCCGAGCAGGTTGGACTGATCGGAAATGCCGAGCAGCACGGTTCGTCGAGGAGGAGGGCATGGCGTTGCCGAGTAGAACGTTGCTGAGCAGAATGTTTCCGAGCAGTTTTGTATATTATATATGACATGAACAGTTCATACGAAGTACATTCTATACGAAGCGCAGTTCATATGAAGCGGAGTTTATACGAAGCGCATTATATACGACATGATTCTTCCTATCAGAACCTGCATACCAAGATGCCGAACATACTTGTTTTCCGAGCAGCTTCGCCCGAGCAGGTGAGAGTTGGGAAAAAAATCCAATCATCCGAGCATCAATCGGTCGAGTTGTTCAGATCGTCCGAACAGCCGAGCAGCTCGGATTGTCCAATCATCCGAGCTTGTTCGCGGATTTTTTCGAGCAGCAGGTCTATCCGAGCAGTCCATTCGAGCAATTTGATTGCTCGAAAGCTTTGCTGAGATCATTCATGCATTTTATAGGAAATGCGATATATGGGAAACGTATAGTTATACGAAACGCCAACTTTATGAAGCATATACTTATACGAAAAGCCAGTTAAGCCCAAACATAACACTTGGGCCGTTTTTGACTATTTATATCGTCGAGGGGATTTTAACCCCAACAGTTAGCTTGCGGCTCGATTTTAAGACTATCGTAAAGAGTGTTGGTCTTATAGTCCTTGTTTTGATATTTCACGAAGTTATAGACCATTGTGCTAGGAAGCGTTTACTGGGTTCTGAGTGTTGTTGTCATCTTAGAACTTGCAATGATGTTTCAACTTACATGTCTGTATTAAAAATGAACATCTCGTAGACCAGTGTGCTAAGAAGCGTTTAATAGGTTTAGAGATTTACTTAGATTTTAAAGCTTGTTAGGTGTTGCGACTTACATTCCCTATTTTGACCCCAAAAAAATCGATAGTCCGATTGTCTGAGTAGAGTATCTGAATTTCCGAGCAATGATCTGAGAGTGCTGGCCAAAACCCGAACATGTCGGGTACGATTCAAACATGTTAGGTCCTTGCGTGCTTTGGTCGGCAATTTACGTTCGCAGGACGAAATGCCAAACAAAAGTACAGCATTTGAAAAGAAGGTTGCCGAGGAGGATGTCCAAGTAATCCGCCTGATTATAAGATTGTCCGAGTTAGTTATATATTTCTCAAAAACGTTCTGAGCAGTTTTGTGTGCTTTCTACAAAACGTTTCTTGTTCAGATAACGTGTAGTTTTTCGTTTTTACGTTCGATCCTAGGTGCTTAGACTATATTGTTCGAGATTGTTGTGCTTGGAAGCGTTTCGGGTCATGTTCCGATCTCGAAGGTTTTCGAGATATACTCGACTTACAGACCTATTATAGTAACGAGATGACGCTTAAGATCGGTGTGCTTAGAAGCTCTTTGCCGGGTTTTGAGTCGAGTTCTGAGTTCGTAGGTTAGCGATATATACTCGACTTACGGACATAATTTGAAATGAAAATTAAGAGAGTGTGCTTAGAAGCGTTTAATTGGGTTTCGTGTTAAGTTTTTAGTTTGAAAGTTGGCGAGATATACTAGACTTACGCACCCATGATGATTAAGACCAGTGTGCTTAGAAGCGTTTAGCTGGGTTTCGAGTTAAGTTTTCAGTTTGAAGGTTGGCGAGGTATACTCGACTTACGGCCCCATGATGCTTAAGATCAGTGTGCTTAGAAACGTTTAACTGGGTTTCAAGTTATACTCCGAGTTAGAAGGCTAGCGAGATATACTGGACTTACGTATTCATTTTGCTAGTAAATTATAAATGAATATCGGCTTGGATATACCTAGCAGATATTATACCAAGGTATACTTAGTCAAGGTATCGTAGACCAATGTGCTAGGCAGCGTTTAATGGGTTTAGGGGTTTACTTCTAGTTTGGGACTTGCGAGACATCTCGACTTACATTTTTGTTATCGATAGTAAATTGTTATGAATATCAACTAGAATATACGTAGCGGATATTAGACCAAGGTATATGATAGGGTAAGGTTTTAATCCTATTCTACTGCAAGTGCACAGTTAATGCAATTATAGTATATAGGGTATCGAATCCCACAGAGACTCTCGGTCACGATTTAGAACGATCAAGTTAAACTAGGAGAAAGTAATGAGAAACTAAAGCAAGGCAGAAAATTAAATCAGGTAGCAAGATTGGTTTGAAGGAAATTAACTAAAAGCGCTAAGTCTAGGTGGTTCTCAGGAAATCAGACAAGCAGATCAGATAATCAGTCAGGATCAAATTAAGTACGGTGTAGATTCCTAACAGATTAAACTAGCCTTAAGTTCAGGTTCGATATGTTCACAATTCAATTAAACCAAATTTCTTTGCGAGTAATTTAATTGCTCAACCTAAATAGTTCAGATTCTAAACCACACTTTCGTGTCAATTTAACAACCTAGAGTCTAGATTCTAAGTGATCAAGTTAGAAACTAGTGTTAAGCATAATTTAGATTGAAGAACAATTATGATATGAATCCTTAACTGGATTAATTAAATCTAGCAAGTCATGAAATCCCTAATGAGAATCCCTAAACCTAACTATGAATCTACTCAGACATAGATAATGAAAACATGATCAATGAATTAATATATTGTATAAAAGAGTAAAAGATAAAGGGGTTTGAAATCTTCTCCAAAAGCAGGAAGGAGTACAGGTTCAGATCAGCCCCAAAAAGCTCTAAAAACTCTCAACTCAAAGTATCAAAGTGTAAGTAAAAGCGTGCGTATCTAAAAACTTATCTAAAAACCTAATTGAAAAGGTCTAATCACGACTTGTGGCTTTTTTGTAAATATCAGGAACTTCTGGGCTTTAGTGCAATTTCCACATTCTTCATTAACTCTCGCGAGAATGTCTGATCATGTTATGCATCGATTGATCCCAAGTGTGTGTTGATCGACACAACCGTCAAATATGGGCAGTGACTTCTTTCTCTCGGCCAAGTGCTCTAAAATGCTCCATAAAGCTCCATAATCTCCAATTCAGCTCCAAAAGTGCTTATACCTGTAATAGACTCTAAAGCAACACCAAAAGACTCTAAAACACACTTATATCATGGTATAAAACCGGTAAAAACCATGATATATCAGTATACTCGGTCGGAATTTGTATAGCGCGCTTTTGAATTTATGAAGATGTGTAAGAACCATCGTTCATATAGTACGTTGGTTATTGTCCTTAAGGGACATAATTGTTTGTCTGTTGTGGCCAGCAACAGACGAGAAATGAAATGCTGAGAAAATGTAAATGCACTAAATTCGACTTGGAACGATATGATAGCAGAATGGTTGATGAATTGATTTGGTTATGTTGTGGAATTCGAATTCCGAATTTGCTTTAAAGACAAGTGAATTGAATGAAAATTAAAAAAAAAAATTGTTTGTTATTTACTGGACAATTCCGAGCGTATGATTGATGAGCAGAACGTTTGTGGAGGCATCGAGCTACATGATCGCGATCTGGCGAGCTGAAATTCTTGAGGGAATGACAAATGAAAAGTTTCATGGGTTGAGTGCACGGAGATTGAAGAGCAGTCTTCACAAGTCTGACTGGGTCTTCTGGCGAGCCGACGAGTGGATCGCCCGAATATGTCTTGAAGCCAGCCAAATAAGTGAGCAAGCAAGTTTCGTTGTAAGCCGAGCAGCGTGTTTCGATGCTGAGCGGACCACAAAGTGGTCCGAACGGATTTTTGTCGCGGAGAGACAAGTTCTTCCGAGCAGCCTTTGTTGCGGATGGCTAAGCGGCTTCTGCGGCGGAAGGCCGAGCAGATTTTGCTGCGGAAGGTCGAATAGCTTTGTCATCGATCATGGAGCGATCGCCCGATACATGATAGTACATCCGAACAGCTTTATTCGAGCAGAGAATGATGCGTCCGGATTCAATTTTCCAAGAGAAATCGTCGAGCATAGATACGGTCGAGCATGTCAGAGCGTTGATCTGAGCACTAGTCTGAATGTGTCTGAGTATGAATTTACCGAGCAGAGTGGGATCAATTCTCGTTGCGAGATGGAATCTTCGAGAAGGTTGCGTTTGAGTCGAGATTTTTTTTTTGAAATTTTTAGAATTTCCGATGCTGAAGTATAGGTCTATACGGATCCACTCCCCCCCCCCCCGCCTTTTTTATAGGGGGACAGCTGAACCGATCAGAAGATCGATGTTACAACCTCTTGGAATTTTGACGTTGTCCATGTTTACGAGTTTGTATGCTCCAGGGTGAACTACTTTGGTAACTTTGTATGTTTCTTCCTAGTCCGTTCCTAGTTTGTCTGCGTTTCGTTCGGCCGTGTTCTAGAACACATTCCGTAGGACTAGGTCATCCTCGAGGAATCTTCAACTGCAGACATTTGAGTTGTATTAGTTTCTTGTTGGTAGTTTTGGATGCAGACGAATGTGTTAATTGTTCATTAGGTCCAGTTCATCGAGAATCATCAAATGATTCAATCCTTCTCGACATGGGAGCATTTGAGGCATACTTCCGGGAATCCAATGTTGGGATTAAGCATTATGTTTCGTAGACGAGTGTGAATGGTGTTTGCTAGTTTCTTGCTCAGGAAGCAATATGAATGTAGCTTTATATCGAATCTAAGGATAAGAACAATAGTTCGTGTGGCCTCCTTGACACTCCTTAATAAGTGTGCACATTTTTCGATCTATGTGATTCAAAGGTGCATTCTTGCGAGATAAAAGTCATGCTCGGAAAATCTCGCCTTTGAGTTGAAGGAAGTGATGAATTGAATCAAGCAGAAAGTTGCGCTTAGTCGGCCATGGTTATCGCGCGTGAGCACATAGCGTTGCCAAGTTGTTGGTATTTCCGAGCAAGTCATACGCAATGACTGGTAAGTTTCCGATCAATTCATGTGTGTGAGAGTTGTTCTCCTCGGTAGTCAAAATGATCTCAGCCGCTTTGTAAGAAGATTATGTTGTCTGACATTAATTCTTCCGAGTAGGATTTGATTTTTTTCTTCTTTTATTTTGGCGAGCATGGCCTGCTGGGGATTTCTAATCCTGCTCGGAAGACTTGTTGTTCCTCCTCATCGCACATTCAAACATCTTCTGCTCAAGCAAACTTGCTCTTCTCTTTTTTTTTGCTCATCATGTGTTGCTCGTTATTTGCATGTGCATGCTCGTCATTTGTTGCTCCTCACACATCCTTGCTTGTGCTCGGAAAATGTGAAGATTCCCCCCCCCACCATTTTTAGGTTTGCCAAGCAGTATGCGCACACATGTTTATCCGAGTTGGATGTTAGTCGAGCAAGATATTGCGCATGGGAAGGGTCATGATACCGAGCAGGACAGCGCATAGTGCGCTGAGCATGAAAATTGGATGATCATGCGGTGTGCGCATATGTTTTTCCGAGCAGGACATGCAATAACATAGTAAGGTACGCTATCGTCGAGTATGTTCAACGTCCGAGAAGCCTTGTCGCGGTACGTCCGAACAGGTTTCGTCGAGATCAGAGATTCTTGTTTTGGTGATTCGAGCCGTGAATGGTGTCTTTCGAGTTTCCTCCAAGACACGATCGATTTCAGGTGCAGCGCTGATCGGCGAGCTGAGAATCTTGCCTAGAATTTCGCTTGTCATCGACCGAAACATCATAAATGTCGATTGACGCCTCGTTTTCTTTCCGCTTTGCCAGTTTGGCCGTTAATTTCTGCTTGTAAGATTGTGCGTTGGCTTTTTCCGGGTCAGCACGCATGCAGAGAGGTCTGAGCAGGATGTTTTCTGGGATCGCCGAACAAGAAGAATCGGCTGTATGCAATTTTATCGTCCGAGCAAGCTCAGCACACGGCAAATGAGTAAGCAGGCAGGATTCATCACGCTCCGAGCAAGATTACATGGACAGTCGAGCAACATGATCGAATAGTTAAGATGTCGATCAGTCATTTTGCCGAGCTGCTTAATACTCGCCATACCGAGCAAGACAATCGTGTGGTCGCTCATGCAGTACACCGAGCAGGACGTTTGCATCGAGTGTTATGTATGTAAAGACTAGTACGCAGAAATGCATGCTTAATCACGGACATGTATGCTTTCCGAGCATGATATTCCGATCGGAGATACCGAACTGCTTACTGTGTAAATATCGACTAGAAGATGATCATAAAGATGGATCATGTCGCATGCTGATTGTATTCGCGGGTTAAGAGACATGTAGAGAATGTTGTTCGCCAAGCGGGACATCTCGTAGTCCGAGTAGGGCTTACGCGAGAGCTCGGTAGTCAGCGTTAAACGATTGAAATGTGCAGTCGCGGTTGATCGTTTACAGAAAGAGGATGATGTTTAACCGATCAACTTGCGAACTGATGACGAACCAGAACTGACCACGGAAATGTCGATCCGGGCATGAAATTGCGTCGTTCAAGCAAGACGTATTTGAATCTGCGGTTTGGCCAAGTGCGCTGCTTGGACGTCTTGATTACTCGCACGATCGGTTACGATGAGGCAATATGCTAGATCGTAAGAAGGTGATCGTTGATGGTTTATCGTTGAATCAATTCTCGGCTTGGTTTCGCGTCATTGCTCGTCAAACCAACAGTATGCAAATAGATACTAGATTTTGTATGTAATCGTACACAACTAGTTTCGTCTTTTCTTCGAACTTAACCAAGAGTTGTATATTGATTTCGTTGCGTGGATTTTTGTCATTGCTTTTCGAAGTTGTGATCGTATAGCTTTCACCTATGCGGTAGATTGTGTTAGTGTGGCTCTAAGCTCGTTGAGTTCGTCGCGGCCTTCATCTGACTCATTTTGTTGAATCCGTAGGACGTTTCCTTCTTCCTCTATGAGCTCGTTTTCGTTTCGTTCGGGAGCGTGTCGATCCATTTTTATCCTTTCTTCCTCATCGTCATATTGTTTTTCAGTTTGGTTTTCGGGTAAGGTCGGATCTTTGTCTTCGCAATCTTTTTTGCCAAAGATGATAGCCATCGTGGGCCTTCTTGGTCGGATCAATGGCGGCAGATCCATTGTAGTGGATCTGACCGCTGGAGGAGTTGTGGGAAATGTTGTGTAGGGTTTCTCGGTTAGCCGTCGGGCGTTGAGAAATCGAGTCACCTACGCTCATTGTGGCAAAGTTCACTGTTCGGTGTTCCTTGCTCGGTTTTCGGTTCTGAGCCTCTCCACTTTCTCGGTGAGCGTGCTATTTGCCTTCTCCTGATCCTGAGTTTTTTTCATCAGTACGGCTTGTTGGGATTCCTAGCAGTTCCTAATCCGATTAGGCAACCCTAAGTCTGAATTCCGAGCCTAAGATCTCAGGGTTTAGGTAATTGAATCATGGATCTAGCGTTTACCTTGTTCTGGCAGCGGATTATGGTCAGATAAACGAGATCTCTGGAGCGCCTCAGATGCTGCGCCTCTACTGCAGTCCACACGCACACAAGCTGGAATCCGCCGGGATGCTAGTGCCGGGAATCGGATCTCTTAGGGATTTTTGTGTTTCGAGAAGTGGCCGCAACTGTTCTGTCAATAACTCACTCCCTCAACTCGAGCCTCATATTAGAATATATAGGCTTAGGGTCGACCTAATTACCCAGTAAATGAACCGGGTTAATTTAAGTCATAATCCGAAACATCAGTTTCGATCGACACACTTCTCAAAACTTGAATTCAATGTGTATCCAATACACATTTACTAGACCATTTACCAATGATCAATCCCATACAAAGTGTATCCAGCTTGCTTAGGTGTGTGAACCTGTAGGTCCACATAATACTAGCAATGAGTTACCACTCACAAGTCATAAGCGGTTTCTAGCAAAACATTATGATCACCTAGTATTACATGGATTTTCTAATCTCGACAATACAACTATCTATTAGAGTAAGTACAATGTGATTTCAGGACATAATCCCAACAATCTCTCACTTGTACTGGAATCACCTATTCCTATAATCCCTTCGTCTCTATATCTCGATATGGCATAAGGGAAAAGACTGTGTCATCCTTATTATAGCCAATATCATGTTCATCGAACTTCTGATCTATACTGATAAAACAAACGACTGACAATCACCTCGTTTGAGCACGGCCATGCATTTTCTCAGTATCAAATCTTCGATGGGCCCTGAGATATTTATCTCATGTTATATAGGAGGGACAAATCCCTTCTTGTTCCATCCCTTTTTCTACACATACTTCATGATACACCTAAGCAATGCCTTTATAGTCGCCATTTACGGATCGACGTTTGACAAGGTCAGAGCACACCAATTCATATGCTAGAAAGCATGATCAACTCAGGTCTAAGGACTATACTCCATAGTCGTAATGAGGACCTCCCATGACACTGATATAACTATCATGTGGAGTTCTCATTAGCGGGTCATGTCCGATCATATGTTCACCAACATATATCTATGTGATTGACTGTGATAATCATATCATTGACTCCATGAAACTTAGTCCAACAGTCACCTCACATGCTAGTCTCGCGCGGTTATTGGTGTCCCACTTCAACAACCTTGACTATGGACAATCGTAATTTTTGTCATCTTTTGCTTATAGGGTTTCATGATCAAGTCCTCAACTTGATGACCTATAAGATGAACATAAAATACTCTAGGACCATTACTTAATTATCCAATAATTAAATAATACCGATGTCAGTTTTAACTTACACAAACATTGCCATAGCATGTTCATATAAAGATTATAACATAACTAAAATAACTCCCACTAGAATCAAGATCATCTATTCAGATATCTTATACCTACAGCAACAGAATAAATCTCGTGCTTAGGTTGTGGGAGAGACTGCGGTGTTTTTGCTTGAAACAATTCCAACAAACCACACCGCCATTCAGATAAAAGCACTATTCTACGGTCCACTGCTTGGAGCCCCTCCAACAGATAGCACCGCTATTCAGACAAAAAGACATGCCAGGTAGGAACCGGGAATCGTCTTTGTCCGTCTAACTACTTTCAACAGGTTCGTCACTTCCTCAGTTCACCACGAACCTATCCTTAATGTTTCTCAAACACTTGGGACATTTCTGGCAACTGTTCAGCGACTTTTACCGGAACATATTGGTATCTTCTCGTCATGCTTCATGCGTAAGCTGCATCTAGACGAGCGCAAAATACGGCATAAGGAATCACACTCATACATTCTAGCTCAGCCAGTGTTCAAAACACTTCATCTTGCTAAAATTGATTCTTGCCATAAGACCTCTGGTTTGAAGCCATTCTTGGAATAATGCATATTGGGACTGTCCAACACCTTATCTACATAAGAATTCTGACACGATCCAATTAGCCTACCCGATCTATATCAATAGATTCTTATTCCGAGAATTCACGAGGCTACTCCCATGTCTTTTTGTTTAAATTTGACTTCCGACCCAAATCTTGATAAGACTTTAGCGTCGGAACGTCGTTTATGAGATTAAGTACGTTATGTACACACGGTGTGAGAATTGCAACTACGCTCCCACTAGTCTTCTTGTAAACGCATGGTTTCATTTCGTTTCTGATCAAGTCAAATCTTTTGACCACTTTATCAGAATGTTGATTCCAACTCCAAGATGTTCGCTTCAATCTATAAATAGATCGGTGAAGCAAACATGCATACCTAGCAAATTTTCGGAGTTGGGGCTCACCATCGCTTCTTCGAATTTCGCATGCTCGTCACTTTTCAATGATCAACAGATCACGACAATCGGCTACGAGAAATCACTCTCGAGTTAGTGACGGATCCTTTCGGATCTGCGATCTTCAGGCTCCACAGGTGTAGGTCCTACAGCACTTTGTAGATCTCACCGCTCCTCTCCCTCAACAGGTTGAGCAGCCTCCTATGTTTATCAAATTTCTTCGATGTGTAATTTTACTCCCACTGTTCTTTTGGAAAGTATGATCTTTCTTAAAAGACACAGTTCCGGACAACAAAACTTTGTTCTCGGATTGGTTATAAAAGTAGTAATCCTCGGTTTCCTTAGGACAACCAGCGAGGTAGAACTTATCAGATTTGGGTTCAAGCTTGTTAGCTTTCATCCCCAAATGATCAGAAACAACTTACTTGAAAAACTTCCAGTCCACATCCAATGTGGTGTCTTTCAATTGATTCTGATTGAAACCCTTTTCTGCGCAAACACAGACATTTCTAGAGCGTGTTTCTTAAAAGATAATGGAAGATTCGTGTGACTCATCATTAATCGGAGCATATCCAATATGATCCGATTACTTCTCTTAAAAAAATCATTGAGGTTTTCATGAGAGTTGAGTCGTGGAACAATTTCACACTCACTCAGATGATCACGGAATTCTTGACTTAAGTATTCTCCTCCGCGATCTAATCGAGGATCTCAATACTTCTGTCAAATCGAATATATACTTCATTCACATCCATACTTACTGAAGTCATCAATAAAGGTAATGAAGTACAGAAGATTTCCTCTGGCACTAATGCTCATGGGGCCGCATACATCAGTATGTGTAAGGCCCAATAAGCCTCTGGCCCGTTTTCTTTTAGCTCTGCTAAAAAGCCTTAGTCACTTGGCCCAGTGAGCAGAATTCTTATCTCATATGATTTAAAATCAAATGAACCCAAAAACCCATTACTATGGAACTTCTGAATCCGCTCCACTCTGTGTGGTTGAAACGACTATACCAAGGAAAGACTGGTTCGAGTCATCAGACTCAAACCTTTTAGTATTTATGCTATATTCAAACTCACGCTGGTTTAAGATATAAAACTCATTCTTGACGGGGTGCCACCATGTAATATTTCATTAAGATCTAAAGAACAAAACTTGTCTTTTATCAAAATGAAAAACATCCAAATTCTTACAAAAAAATGAAAGACATCTCTGCACAAGGCAGATACATAGTAGCAATTACTTAATTTCTAAAACCAAGTATGAAAGGCTCCTACAAGTGGAGAATCTCTACGGCTCATGCAGCAACCATTGCTTCAAGCCAGACACGCAGTTCCACTTGTCCTTTCTTCAACGTTCTACTGTCGTTTAGGTCCTGCATATTTCAAAATATCAGTACCACAACTAGTATCCAATACTCACGTAGAACTTGAAATAATAACACAATACCTGAAGAAGAAGTACCATACATCTTCTCCATCTCTTGTGAATCTTCCAAGAATTTAATGCAATTTCTCTTCCAATGCCCAAACTCTTTACAGTAGCAGCATTTGTCAACATCAGATGGGCCTGACTTGGGCTTAGAAGATGACACAGGCTTATTCTGATTCCAAATCTGAACGGCCTTGCCTTCACCCTTGTCTGTACAATATTTCTCAAATCTTTTATCCTTTTTGATGTTTTGTTCTGCTGTCTTGAGCATGCCATGCAGCTCAATCAACGTCTTCATCAAGCCTTTCTTGATATAGTTCTTAATGAACTTATCATAACTTGACGGCAGTGACTGCAAAATGATGTCAGTAGCCAACTCTAAGCTGACAGGACAATCCAGTTTTCCCAGGTTATCAATGTAACCCATCATTTTAATGACATGAGGACTTACTGGACCATCCTCTGGTAGCTTGCACCCAGTGAGAGACTTCACCATCTGGAATCTCTCAACTCGTGCCAAATCCTGAAACTTCAGTTTCAGGCTGGTGATCATCTCTATTGGCGACTCCATGTTCTCGTATTGACTCTTCAAGTCCGAGTTCATAGTAGCCAACACCAGACCACGCACATCTACCACATCAATATAATGCTTATTCCAAACATCATATACTGCATTCGAGCGATTGGTCCCAAGCCTTTCTGGAAGAGCTTTCTCAAGGACATAGTCCTTGCTCTCCTGCTTGAGGATTAATCTCAAATTCCGATACCAATCCAGGAAATTTGATCCATTTTACTTGTCCTTCTCAAGGACGGATCGCAATGAGAAAGTAGTCTTAGACATAACCTGAAATCCAAGAAAAACAAAGATTTAGTTATGTTTCCATGAGAAGTCTTATCTAATAAGAAAACTTGCATTATATTCAAACAATGTTTCCTCTATGAAGATAATGATCCAAGATCCATACTTCACCAAAATCTGAGTGGACGACTCACCATCACCCAAAATTTAGTTATCTAGGTAAGCAAATCATTGCTAATTGCACCCAGTACAACTCTTGGTCGCAGATAAAACAATCCATGTCTCATCTACTCTGACATCTCTGGGCCCAGAACTTCTGATGGCCCAGTCAAGTAAACCAATCTCTTTAGTCTTGTGATCATTGACAGTCGCACTGCAAGTCTATCAATGATCACCTGCCTTACTCATGTAGTAGTGGATACCAAGGACTCCAAGGCTATCGAACAACGAAACAAGTCTTGACAGTAGACAAGATTGGGCAAGACATCAAGGTTACTTGATATTTAGTTGAGGAAAATAAACTCTAAAAGGTTAGAAAATCAATTTCTTAGGTCATGTAATTGTTGATGTCAAGCACTGCAAGTCCATCAACATAATTACATGCCTTACTCACGTAATTGTGGACACCAAGCTCATCACACAACGAAATGAGTCTTGACAGTTGACCATATTGAAGCTAATCTTTGATCAATGTTTAAGTCAAGTTTGGTTTCTGCAAATTCAAGGTTCAATAACCAGAATTGTGAGCATTGCATCGATCGACGCAGACTATGTCTGTCGATCGATACTACCAAACAAAACCGGACTTCAATAACCGGTTAATCCAATTAACCCGGTTCATTGAACCGCTCATGTCGATCGACACAACCCATGTGTGACGGTCGACATGGACCTAAACCGGATACAGTTTCGATAACCGGTCCAATCCAATTGAACCGACTTATCAGATCAAACTGATCTTTACCATTCAAACCGGTTTATACTAATTGAGATAACTGGTTCAATCCAATTTGAATCAATTCATCCAATTTAAACCGTTTTAACCAGTTTCAACTAATTGTGATAATCGGTCCAATTCAATTGAACCGTTTTATCCAATCAAACTGATTTAACTAATCGGTTCATGCCAATTGAGATAATCAGTTCAATCCAATTGAACCAATTCATCCAATTTAAATCGATCTGTTCGGACTTAACCAAGCATGATAACCGGTCCAATCCAATTGAACCGATTAACCAATCGCAAGGTCTGTGTCGACCGACACTCAACCTGTGTCGATCGACACAGTAGGCTTTCTGTTTTTCTTCGCGAAAAACCCTAGCCGCCGATTCTGTCGATTTCACCATTCTGTGTCGACCGACACACCTAGTGTGTCGATCGACACTGTGCGAAAACACAGAATCCGATTACTGTTTCAATCGATCTAACATGCTATTGTTCATAAAACTATTATGAGCGAATTCAATTCATTAGATTCAATTAAACAGGCTGATTTAATGGAAAACCCTAAGGCTCTGATACCACTGTTGGGATTCCTAGCAGTTCCTAATCCGATTAAGCAACCCTAAGTCTGAATTCCGAGCCTAGGATCTCAGGGTTTAGGTAATTGAATCATGGATCTAGCGTTTACCTTGTTCTAGCAGCGGATTATGGTCAGATAAACGAGATCTCTGGAGCGCCTCAGATGCTGCGCCTCTACTGCAGTCCACACGCACACAAGCTGGAATCCGCCGGGATGCTAGTGCCGGGAATCGGATCTCTTAGGGATTTCTGTGTTTCGAGAAGTGGCCGCAACTGTTCTGTCAAGAACTCACTCTCTCAACTCGAGCCTCATATTAGAATATATGGGCTTAGGGTCGACCTAATTACCCAGTAAATGAACCGGGTTAATTTAAGTCATAATCCGAAACATCAATTTCAGAATCGACCATGTGTCGATCGATGCACCAGGTGTGTCGATCGACACACTTCTCAAAACTTGAATTCAATGTGTATCCAATACACATTGACTAGACCATTTACCAATGATCAATCCCATACAAAGTGTATCCATCTTGCTTAGGTGTGTGACCCTGTAGGTCCACATAATACTAGCAATGAGTTACCACTCACAAGTCATAAGCGGTTTCTAGAAAAAAATTATGATCACCTAGTATTACATGGATTGTCTAATCTCAACAATACAACTATCTATTAGAGTAAGTACAATGTGATTTCAGGACATAATCCCAACACGGCTATCATCTCCTTCAACTCAGTCAGCATTGCATCGTCGGTTGTGTCTGGCGTGGTTGCGTTCGTAGCAACGTTGCCTACCGCGGTGTTTCTTGTTGTGACATTGTCCGTCGTAGTGTTGTATGTCGCGATGTTGTTTGTTGTTTCGTCGATCTCCAGTTGGTGATTTATCGTCTTCATCTCCATCTCCGTCGGTGGCCATCTCTTCGGATATACTAATCGGTGATTTTTAGGAGTAAGAAAACTTCTTATTCCCCACAGACAGGGCCAAACTATGAGAGTCGGAACTCGCACGGTCGATTCTTGTGACTTAGTCTTATCTTTCGAGTGGGCGAAAAAGGACGATCCAAGTCCGTTAAGCATATGCCTTCTTAGTCCGGCCCAAAGTCTATATGAATCTTACGAATTTTGCCTAAGTCTGTATTTCGTATAGCTTATTCGGCAATTCTGTCAATGGCTATAAATTTCAAGTATGTGTAGGTTGTCGTTATGAAGATGGGTTGCGGCTAGTCGCGAATTCAGAGGAAGGTATCGGCAAGTGTCCGAGAAATTAGTCCGAGCAATGTGTCTTGCCTGGAACGTCTGAGGATTGTGTTCTGCTCGGAACGTCCGAGGACTGTGTTTTTCTCGGAACATCTGAGGACTGTATTCTACTCGGAACGTCCGAGGATTGTGTTCTGCTCTGAATGTCTGAGGACTGTGTCCTGCTCAGAACGTCTGAAGACTGTGTTCTGCTCGGAACGTCCGAGGACGGTGTTCTGCTCGGAACGTCCGAGGGACTGTGTTCTGTTTGGAACGTCCGAGGGATTGTGTTCTGCTCAAAACGTCTGAGGACTTTGTTCTGTTCGGAAGATCCGAGGACTATTTTCTGCTCAGAACGTTCAAGGGATTGTCTTATGCTCAGAAAATCCGGGTTCTGCTCAGATTTTCCGAGCAGGTTGTTTCGCTTGGATTGTCCTAGCCGGTGTCTGAGCGTCTGAGCTTTCCCGTAGATTCTGTCGAGTGGTATGCATGCATGAATGATCCATCCGAGCTGTATGATTGCTCGGAAGGTTGGCTACACGATTTTGTATGTTTTACACGAAATGGTATTCATACGAAGTGTCGTTCATACGAAATTTCATTCATACGAAGCGTTGTATGTATGGAACATAGATATGTCTGATTGCTTAGTACGTATTCGACTATTGATTTCGTCGAAGGGGATTTTGATCCCAACATGCTCTACTTTCGGGGACATCTAGGCTAAGGAAAGCGGTTGATGAAGACGCAAATCCGACGACGTTGCTAAGGCCGACGGATACCTCTGGCACCATTCGTTTCTTCTGCGATAACTCACGTTGTAATACGTGTTGCAACGTGGCACTTTGTTTTCTTAATCCGTGTCAGTGGATTGGGCCGATTTAGCTATTTTTATTTGGGAAAATGTTTTAAAAAAGAACGAACTTTTCCAAAAACGCTGAAAAGTGCGTCAAAAGTTGTGGTATAATAAAAGCTCGAACTTTTGTTGACATTCTCGTAAACTCGAAATTTTGCGTGGGCTAAGCTATTTTAGACCCACCGTTAAATCGATATTAACGGTGCTAACATTCCGTTTGAATTTTATGTTAAACCAAAAAGACGTTGCTTTGAAATTTTAAGAAAATCATAAAGATTGCAAATGTGAGGTTCAAACCCACGATCTCTTAAACAAAAACAAGCCTTTTACGATTATGCCACATGAACTATTGGGATAATAACAAACGTATAAATAGATATACTATAAGGTCGGCCTAAAAATATATTTATAAATCTAGAAACCGTTTTTATATATTAAAAATATTTTTAAAACGCTGTTATATTAAAACTGTATTAGAAAAATGTTTTTTGGGTTGATAATTTTTTCAGTTTTTTTAAAATGTTTTATTCAAAACTGTATGAATTTTGAAATGTTTTATTAATAACCATAATAATTTAAAATTTCTTATAATTCTTAAAAAAAAATATGAAAACAAAATAAACATGTTTATTTTTGTTAACATAAAAAAATATTTATATAAACGGTATTGTAAACCGTATGTTTTCTACCAATTTGGAGCAAAAAATATTGTATGTTTAGAAAAAACGATATAATATACATATTTATATGTTTGTTATGTGTCAACAGTTCACGTGGCATAGTGGTAAAGGGCTTGTTATTGTTTTAGAGGATATGGGTTTGAACCTCAAATTTTTTTATTTTTCAAAATTTTCAAAATGACGTTGTTTTGGGTTAACATAAAATTTAAACGAAATGTTAACACCGTTAATGTCGATTTAACGGCGAGAAATGTATACTTTCGAATTTACGAGAAAGTCAACAAAAAAAAAATTGAACTTTTATTATACCACAACGTGTTTTTTTAGTACTTTCGGAAAAGTTTGTTTTTTTTTTACATTTTCCTGTTTTCTATTTATTTTGATCAAAGTTGTAAACGTTAGTTATCGTATGAGTCTGTAACTTCATCCATCTTGGGCCGTTAGCCTTTTAATGAAATTCCGTATACGACAAAAAAAAAATCAGTGTATATGACGGTTTCGTCTCTTCTGACCCTAATTGGCAAAATAATATTTTGTTGGGAATGTCCTGAAATCTATTTGTACTTACTCTGAGAGAAAGTCGTATTGTCGAGATGAGACAATCATATGACACTAGGTAGTCATAACGCTTTGCTAGAAGCCACTTATGATCAATGAGTTGAGAACTCATTGCTAGTGTTATATGATCCTACAGGGTCACACACCTAAGCAAACTGGACATTGCATGAGAGGATGATCATTAATGTAATGATCGGGTGAATGCATATTTGATATGCATTCAATATCGACATTTCTGGGCGATGTCGATCGACACACTAAGAGTGTCGGTCGACATAATCGACACGACTCGCGGATTGACGGATTAAATCGGTTTAATCATTAGTTGATCCCGGGGCGGTTTAAGTCGACATATATAAGATATATGGTCGACCTAAACTCGAGCCTAACCTAATTCACAGCCACCAGAAACAGAAAAGAAACCTCTCTGAGATTAGATCTCAAAAGGCACTAGCATCCCTTCCTGTTCAGCTTGTGTGCGTGTGGATACCAGTAGAGGCGCAGCATTTGAGGCGCTATAGATCTCGATTATCTGCAAATAACTTCCGCTGCTAATCACCAGGTAATCTCCAGATCTGATAGATTCAATTACATGAACCTGTAGATCCTAGGCTCGGAATTCAGACTAGGGTTGCTAATCCTGATTAGAACTACTAGAAATTCCTTTCAGTGGTATCAGAGCTTTAGGGTTCCATTGAATCTGTGGCATGTTGATTAGATTAGTTGAATCTGGATCTATGTATAGTTGATACAAGCATGCTGAAATTCGTTTTTGATTAAAACTAGTTTAGGGTTTTAATTTGAAAAATCGATTAGGGTTTATCGCCCTGTGTCGATCGACACCAAGCAGGTATCGGTCGACACAGAAGGATAACCCGAATAAAACTTTTCGCCTAGTGTCGATCGACACAAGCGTTGTGTCGGTCGACACAAACCTCGCGAGAGTGATGAACCGGTTCAATTGGATTGGACCGGTTATCGAGCTTGGTTAAATGGTTTGAATTGCGATTGGTTTGATTAGGTTGGTATCGACCGATGCTAGTGTAGCATCGATCGACACGGACCGGTATTCAAAACCGGATCAATTGGATTGATCGGTTATCGCGGATTGCTTTTGGTTATTCTGTATCGATCGACACTATAGTAGTGTCGGTCGACATCAGATTCGATGATTGGGTTTTGGAGCCTGCAATCACAGAACCAAAGCATGATAAATCAATTAATTATAAGAATTAAAACATAATAAAACTGAACGTTTTAATGATTCCGTTCCTCAATCAAATATCAAGTGATACTTGATGTCTTTCCAATCTTGTCAACTGTCAAGACCCATTTAGTTGTGTGATAGACTTGCAGTGCAAGATGTCCACAATTTCATGAGTAAGACAGAGGTAATCGTGTTGATGGACTTGCAGTGCAAGACATCAACAATTACATGACTGAAGAGATTGGTTCACTTGACTGGGCCATCAAAATCGTTTTGGGCTCAGAGACATCAGGTGGATTGGACATAAGATGTCGATCCACAACCAAGAGTTATATTGGATATAACTAGCAAGGTTGTTGCTTACCTAAATAGCTAAAGTTGAGTGATAGCCAGTGGCTCACTTGAATTTAGTAAAATATGGGTATTGGATCATTATATTCATCTGAGGAAACATTGATTGAATATAATGCGAGTTGTTCTTAAATGTTAAGATTTCTCATTTCCTGAACATCATAACTAAACTTTTTCTTTTCTATGTTCTCAGCTATGACTAACACTCATAACAACTCTTTCTCCCTGCGATCCGTCCTTGAGAAGGACAAGTTAACTGGATCGAATTTTCTCGAATGGTATCGGAACTTGAGAATTGTTCTCAAGCAGGAGAAGCGGGACTATGTCCTTGAAAATGTTCTCCCTGAAAAACCGAGAGCCAATGCTCCACATGCAGAAAGGAATGCTTGGGATAAGCATTCTAATGATGTGGTCGATGTGAATTGTCTCATGTTGGCTACCATGAACTCGGATTTGCAGAAGCAATACGAGAACGTGGAGTCGCCCGTGGAGATGATCACTAGCCTGAAAAGTATGTTTCAGGAGCAGGCACGAACTGAGAGATACCAGACGGTTAAATCTCTCATTGAATGCAAGCTACCAAAGGACAGTCCAGTCAGTCCTCATGTCATTAAGATGATGGGTTATATTGATAACCTGGGGGGCTGGATTGTCCCATTAGCCAAGAGTTGGCTACTGACATCATTCTGCAGTCACTGCCGTCAAGTTATGATCAGTTTGTTATGAACTATAACATGAATAACTTGACAAATACATTGACTGAGCTGCATGGCATGCTCAAGACAGATGAGCCAAATATCAAGAAGGGCACTCCTAATGTACTTATGGTACAAGGGGGTAAGAAGTTTAAGAAACTTGGCAAAGGTAAGGGAAAGGGCAAGGCAGTCCCGGTTGAGAACCAGGACACGCCGGCGCCAGCCCCAAAGCCCAAGCCGGGCCCATCTGAGACTGATAAGTGCCATTACTGTAAAGAGCTTGGGCATTGGAAGAGAAATTGCAACAAATTCTTGGAAGAGAAGAAGAAGAAGAAGACTTTCGAGACTTCATCTTCAGGTATTTATGTTATAGAAGTAAATGTTACTACTTCTGTTTCTACTTCTTGGGTATTGGATACCGGCTGTGGTGCTCATATTTGTACAAATATGCAGGGCCTAAGCAACAGTAGGAAGTTGGAAAAGGGACAAGTGGACCTGCGCGTGGGAAATGGAGCAAGAGTTGCTGCATTAGCCGTAGGAACATATAACTTGTCTTTACCTTCTGGTTTGGTTTTAAAGCTTAATAATTGCTACTATGTACCTGCTATAAGCAGAAATATTATTTCCATTCCTGTTTTGGATGTGGAAGGATATCAGTTTTCAATTAAGAATAAATGTTGTTCTTTTGATTACAATGATATATTTTATGGTAGCAGCCCATTAGAGAATGGGTTTTATGTTTTAAACCAAACTACACCAATCTATAACATTAACACCAAGAGATTCAAATCAAATGACACGAATCAGACTTTTCTTTGGCATTGTCGTTTGGGCCACATAAACGAGAAACGGATTCAAAAGCTCCATAGTGATGGGCTTTTGGGCTCATTTGATTATGAATCATGTGAGAAATGTGAGTCTTGTTTACTAGGCAAAATGGCAAAGGCGCCTTTCAACAAATCAAATGAAAGGGCCAGTGACCTATTGGGCCTTATACATACAGATGTATGCGGCCCAATGAGCACAAGTGCCAGAGGAAATTTTCGATACTTCATTACCTTCACTGATGATTTCAGCAGGTATGGCTATGTCTATTTAATGAGACACAAGTCGGAATCTTTTGAAAAGTTCAAAGAGTTCCAAAATGAAGTACAGAATCAACTTGGTAAAAGTATTAAGGCTCTTCGATCAGATCGTGGAGGAGAATACTTAAGTCAAGAATTCAGTGATCATTTGAGAGATTGTGGAATTGTTTCACAACTCACTCCTCCTGGAACACCACAATGGAATGGGGTGTCCGAGAGGAGAAATCGAACTCTATTAGATATGGTTCGATCAATGATGAGTCTCTCAACTCTTCCATTATCCTTTTGGGGATACGCTCTAGAAACGTCTGCGTTTACACTTAATAGGGTTCCGTCAAAATCAGTTGCAAAGACACCACATGAGATGTGGACTGGAAATGTTCCAAGTGTGTCTTTCCTGAAGATTTGGGGTTGTGAAGCTTATGTCAAGCGATTAATTACAGATAATCTCGAACCCAAATCTGATAAATGCTACTTCGTTGGTTATCCTAAGGAAACCAAGGCATACTACTTTTACAACCAATCCGAGAACAAAGTGTTTGTTGCTCGGAACTGCGTTTTTCTTGAGAGAGAATTTCTTTCCAAGAGAAACAGTGGGAGTAAAGTACAACTCGAAGAAGTTCGAGAACCGCAGGAAAATGTTCAACCCGTAGAGGAAGAGCAACAGTTGGATCTACAAAGAGTTGTAGAAACGGCGCCTGTGGAGCCTGAAATTCGCCGATCCGAAAGGATCCGTCACGAACCCGAGAGATATGGATTTCTCGTAACCAATTGTCATGATTTATTAATCATCGACAGTGACGAGCCAGCAAATTTCGAAGAAGCAATGATGAGCCCTGACTCCGCAAAGTGGCTGAAAGCCGCTGAATCCGAGATGGGATCCATGTCACAAAACCAAGTATGGACTTTGGTTGATTTACCCAATGGTGCAAGACCCATTGAGTGTAAATGGATTTTCAAGAAGAAAATTGATGTGGATGGAAATATTCAGATATACAAAGCAAGGCTAGTGGCAAAAGGTTTCAAACAAATTCATGGTATTGACTATGAAGAAACCTATTCACCTGTCGCCATGCTTAAATCCATTCGGATTCTCCTAGCAACAGCTGCTCATTATGATTATGAGATCTGGCAAATGGACGTGAAAACAGCTTTCCTTAATGGAATTCTAGAAGAGGATGTGTACATGACACAGTCCGAAGGTTTCATCGATCCTAATGCAGCTAGGAAAGTATGCAAGCTTCATCGATCCATTTATGGATTGAAGCAAGCATCTCGGAGTTGGAATCTTCGTTTTGATGAAGCAGTCAAAGAGTTTGATTTCATCAGAAGCGAAGAAGAACCATGTGTTTACAAGAAGACTAGTGGAAGCGCTGTTGCATTTCTCGTGTTGTATGTAGATGTCATACTTCTTCTCGGAAATGACGTTCCGTTGTTACAGTCTGTTAAGACTTGGCTCGGAAGTTGTTTTTCAATGAAAGACATGGGAGAAGCCGCGTATATTCTTGGAATAAGAATCTATAGAGATAGATTAAACAAGTTAATTGGACTGTGTCAAGACACTTATATCGATAAAGTCTTACACAGATTCAGAATGCAAGATTCCAAGAAGGGCTTCATACCAATGTCTTATGGCATAAGTCTCAGCAAGAAGCAGTGTCCTGAGACACCTGCTGAGCGAGAGCGCATGAGTCGGATTCCCTATGCCTCGGCGTTGGGATCCATCATGTATGCCATGCTCTGTACTCGTCCAGATGTTGCTTGTGCTTTAAGCATGACGAGTAGATACCAATCGGATCCAGGTGAAAGTCACTGGACAGCAGTCAAGAATATTCTGAAGTATTTGAGAAATACCAAGGATAAATTCTTGGTGTATGGAGGAAGTGATGAGCTGGTAGTAAGTGGTTACACAGACGCAAGTTTCCAGACAGACAAAGATGATTTCCGATCACAATCTGGTTACATCTTCTGCATGAATGGCGGTGCAGTCAGCTGGAAGAGTTCCAAGCAGGACACTGTAGCAGATTCCACAACTGAAGCTGAGTACCTCGCTGCTTCTGAAGCGGCAAAGGAGGCTGTTTGGATCAAGAAGTTCATCACTGAACTTGGTGTGATTCCTAGTATTTCTGAGCCAGTGGTTTTGTATTGTGACAACAATGGAGCCATTGCGCAAGCAAAGGAACCTAGATCACACCAGAAATCCAAACACATAGAAAGGCGATATCACCTTATCCGTGATATTGTGAATAGAGGAGATGTGAAGATCAGCAGAGTCCCGACGGATGAGAATGTTGCTGATCCACTGACCAAGCCCCTCCCAAGGCCCAAGCATGAGTTTCACACTGCTGCTGTAGGCATTAGATTTCTTAAGATATGATCTTGGTTTCAGTGGGAGTTATATTTGGTGTTTTGGTTATGACATAATGTTCGTAGGACATAATTTGATTATGTTATTTTAATGAAATTGTTTCAGTATTATTTAATTGTGTTATTAAATAAGAGTCCCAAAAGTAATTTATGACATTTTATAGGTCATCAAGTATGTGACTTGATCATGAAACCCTATAATCAATAAATGACATAAATTATAAATGGTCCCTGGTCGAGGTTGTTAAAATGGGAAACTAACAACCACGTGAGACTAGTATGTGAGGTGACTGATGACTATGTTTCATGGAGTCATTAATAAACGTATTAAAGTCAATCACATAGATATGTGTTAGAGAACACATGATCGGACTTGACCCGTTAATGAGAACTCTACAAGATGTTATATGAGTGTCATAAGAGTTTCTCATTACGACTAAAGAGTATAGTCCTTAGACCTGAGTTCATCATGTCCTCTCTTATATGGATTGGTTCGTCTTGACTTTGTCAAACGTCAGCCGTAACTGGTGATCATAAAGACACTGATTAGGCGTATCATGAAGTATAAAAGAGACATGGATGGAACAAGATGGGATTTGTACCTCCTATATAACAGGAGTTAAATATCTCTGGGCCTATCGAAGATTTGATACTGGAAATGCGTGGCCGCGCTCAAACGAACTGATTGTCAGTTGTTTGTTTTTTCATCAGTATAAATCGGGATTCGATAAACGTGATCTAGCTTAATAAGGATGACACAGTTCTTGCCTTATGCTAGATTGAGATATGGATACAAAGGGATTTAAAAGGAATATACGATTCCAGTACAAGTGGGAGATTGTTGGGAATGTCCTGAAATCTATTTGTACTTACTCTGAGAGAAAGTCGTGTTGTCGAGATGAGACAATCATATGACACTAGGTAGTCATAACGCTTTGCTAGAAGCCACTTATGATCAATGAGTTGAGAACTCATTGCTAGTGTTATATGATCCTACAGGGTCACACACCTAAGCAAACTGGACATTGCATGAGAGGATGATCATTAATGTAATGATCGGGTGAATGCATATTTGATATGCATTCAATATCGACATTTCTGGGCGATGTCGATCGACACACTAAGAGTGTCGGTCGACATAAATTGGCCGTGTCGATCGACACATAGAGTGTGTCGGTCAACACGACTCGCGGATTGACGGATTAAATCGGTTTAATCATTAGTTGATCCCGGGGCGGTTTAAGTCGACATATATAAGATATATGGTCGACCTAAACTCGAGCCTAACCTAATTCACAGCCACCAGAAACAGAAAAGAAACCTCTCTGAGATTAGATCTCAAAAGGCACTAGCATCCCTTCCTGTTCAGCTTGTGTGCGTGTGGATACCAGTAGAGGCGCAGCATTTGAGGCGCTATAGATCTCGATTATCTGCAAATAACTTCCGCTGCTAATCACCAGGTAATCTCCAGATCTGATAGATTCAATTACATGAACCTGTAGATCCTAGGCTCGGAATTCAGACTAGGGTTGCTAATCCTGATTAGAACTGCTAGAAATTCCTTTCATATTTACACTACCCCTCCTTAATCCACAATACTTTTCTCATTAAAATGAGAGTGGGCAATTACTCTTCCACCCTTACAGATTGTATTTTTTTTTAAAAAATAGAATTGAATATTAAAAATCGGGTTGGGTTGTATCCATTGACGGGTTTGGTGGGTTGTATCTCTATTAAAAAATTGAATATTAAAAAATTGAATATTGACATCTCGCTTCTCCACCAGCTCGAGAAAATTGTGCTATTCAGCTATGTCGGATTCGGTCGTCGGAGATTCACTCTCATTCACCTCGATTTCCTTCGCCTCCTACACCACCGTCGACGTCTTCTTCGCCGTGCCGTAGCCGCATTCTCATCCAAATCGAGGTTTAACTGTTTATTTGTAGATTAGTGGATTAGTCTCCTCTTTAAGAATCATTTCAAATGGGGATTGTAATTGGGATTTGATGCACACTGGTGATTAAAGAATGTTTGTGGGTTTATTATGACTCCAAATTGGTTAGAGATGCATTGATGTGGTTGAATCATTGAATTGGGTTGCTTTTTCAGAATTGAATTGTCTTTCGGGTTCATGCTCAGTTGGTAATAGTATAACTAGCTAAAACCAGTAACACTGGGAAATATTGTATAACTGTGCACAAATTACTGTTTTGATTGAGTTTCTGGGTATTGTTTGGCAGGTTAAAATGATCAACAACGTCAGCATACATTATAAATTCGAAGGTCGCATTTATGGTCTAGTGTTTAAGGCATCAGTTGAGGAGATAACAATGTCGATGGTAGAATCTAGGTTATACAATAAGCTTGGTTTGGATGAAACCAAGGTTAAATTCCAACTGAGTTACATCCCTAGGCTGGCTGGGTGTGAGGAACAGTCGTATATTTGTGATGATGAGGAGTTTTTTGTGTATCTAACGCATGTTGATAATGAGAATCGTCGATGTGTTTTGTATGTGGAGGTATTGAGTACACCAGAACTTCCCGAGCAACAGTCGAGAGCGGGAAAAAGCTCTTACGGTGAGAACTATGAAGGAGAAATAGGGCATGATGCCATCATGGTGTATGTTGACAAGCAACAAGAGAACAAAGAAAAAGAGGATGAAGATCTCGAAAATGATGGAGATGCTCTTAAAATTGATGGAGATTCTCTCAAAATGATGGAGATCCCGAAAATGAAGGAGATGAGCTCGAAAATGATGGAGATACAGAGCGTGTTGAATATGAGGGCAACGGTAAGGATTCATCAGATTTGCGTGATGAGTATGTGGTGGAACCACCTGTTGTTGCTTTGTGTAGTCCGACTTTACAGCCATGGGAAGACGGTTTGGATTTGAGTCTTGGTGTAGAATTTCCAAACAAGGAGGTTTTAGCAAAGTTGGTTCATAGAGGCGCATTTGTTGAATCTTTCGGGTATTTTATACAAAAATCCGATTCTCAGCGGTGGGTAGCTAGATGTGCTCAACGAGGCTGTAATTGGAGAGTACGATCAGCAAGGATCACAAACTCTGAAACTTTCTCGATTAGAATGTACACGAAGATGCACACATGCAGCCGTACTAGTCAGAGTGAAGGAGGCAGGGAGAAGAGGAAAGGATCATCAAAACTAGTTGGATCTCTATTGAGTGAAGAATAGCCAGGGAAATGCGAGAATCCAGCTCCAAAAACTATCATGGAGATTGTGAAGAGAAAATTTGGTGTAGGAATATCATACTCCACGGCTCTGAGAGGAAAAAACCAAGCAGTTTGCGATTTGCGTGGTAGTCCAGAAGATAGCTACCGGATGTTGTATCGTTATTTGTTCGTCCTAGAACAGCTGAATGAAGGCACGGTAACACAAGTGAAACTAGATGAGTTGGAAAAATTCAATTACCTTTTCATAGCTTTGGGAGCTTCCATTGAAGGGGTTAAATGCATGAGGAAAATGATTGGATGCTACTTTTCTGAAGACCGCATATCGCGGTGTACTAGTTTTCGCCATAGCTCAAGATCCCAATCGGCACATCTATCCTATAGCATTTGGGGTACTCGACGGTGAGAATCATGATAGTTGGGCCTGGTTTTTCGAGATGTTGAAAACCGTTGTAGCCGACTCTCGTGAGCTGGTGTTTGTGAGTGACAGAAATTTAAGCCTCATCAACGCGGTAGCTAACATGTATCCACAAGCTCATCATGGTTATTGCTTATATCATTTGGCACAAAACGTGAAGGGTCATGCTCCGCATCACGCAAATGAGGACACTGTCGCCAAAGAATTCCAAGCCTGCGGTTGGGCTAACACTGTTTCTGAGTTCAACAATCTTTTCGACGAGTTTAAGAATAGATATCCATCAGCAGCGAAGTATGCGGAGGATACTTGCGCGCTAGAAAAATGGGCAAGATGTGTATCTCCGGCTGATAGATACAACCTGGACACTAGCAACTCCGTCGAATCTTTAAACAAAATTTTTAGAGAAGCCAGGAAATACTCCTTATTGCCTTTGTTGGATTCCATACTTCGAAAGTTTTCTGAGTGGTTTAACGTTCATAGGAAAGAGTCTGTTGCAGGACCGAGCAGAAACAAATTGGTGCCTGTTGTTGAGAACTTCTTGCATAAAAAATGGCATGTGGCTGAAAAATACCATGTGCGAGAGGTAAACAGTTATGCACTTGAATATGAAGTTGATGATGATGAAGGAAAGCTTTATTTGGTGAACTTGGTAAGCAAAGTTGCACTTGCAAGTTCATCGATATTCATAAGTATCCTTGTCTCCATGCTCTAGCCGCGTTTATCTATTTCAAGGAACATGGAAGGCGTCGTAGTGATATCCACATGGAACTTCATGATCTGTGTTCGAAATATTATTTGAACGAGTTGTGGACACTGGCTTATGTCAGGTCCATCTATGTTGTGCCTGATATGTCTACGTGGGTTGTCCCAGATGACATCAAGGAGAAGCAGATAATACCTCTGGATATCATCGTAAAGAGGGGTAGGAAGAAGATTAAAAGACATCCATCGGCTGGAGAAAGACGTAAAAGGGTAAGGGTACATAACAAAAGGCAGGGGGAAGAATACTTACATGGTTGTTGTATGGAGAAGACTATGTTTAGTATTGGTTGTTGTATGGAGAAGACTATGTTTAGTTTTTCTTTGCTTTTCTCATGTAAAAACACTGCATTTGTTGTTGTCTTTTAAAACAAATCCTATTTGAAATGGGACTTCATGATACATATTCACCAAATCATTCATTATACTTTAAGAAAGACTTCTTAATGGAGAACTCACTTGGGAGGTGAGTGTTGTTACAAAAATAATATTCAATCAAATAAATGAACTGGGCAATGAGATTCATATGGAAGATTAATAGAAAAGCAGGTAATACTAGTAAAAATGACATTTAGTTGGTGTAATACTAATCTAAATATACACAAAAGATTTGAAGATTTTGTATAACCAATAACTTGGTAACACTATGTGTGTTCTCATTTTAAGATCCTATCAAAAAATTTACCGATTAAAAAAAAAAAAAGAATTTATAAATTATTCTCTCTCTCTCTCTCTCTCTTCCTTTTTCTTTCGGCGCCAAATCCAATTTCTCTCTCCCTTATGGCGCCAAAACCAAAATTTTCTAATTTCACTCAATTTAAATTTACAATCTCTCTCTTCTCTTTCTTCTTTATTTCATCTTCTTCCACTTTCGCTCTCTCTCTTACACTCGTACAAACTCTCTCTATCTCTCTCCCTTGACCCCACAATGGAGAATTTCGGCCAAGGAAGGAGACGATTGCTCGTTTGAAACATTACGAGAGGACTTGCTATATAGCGGATGCCCAATTTGGAATTCCAACCAAATGCCCATGCGGGGGAGAAATCAAGCAGGATGCGTCTCCAAATCCAAAGTTTAAGCATGATTTCGACACTTTACCGGGCAGTAGGTACTTCACTTGCAGCCGATTCGAGGTAAAATTTCATTTCTGTGTTTTTCTGTGTATAACTAGTAAAACTAGGTATAACTAGGTATAACTGGGTAAAACTAGGTATAACTAGAAAAACTGGGTCATACTAGGTATAACTAGTAAAACTAGGTAATACTATGTGAATTTTCTTCGCCTAGGTATAACTAGTAAAACTGGGTTACACCAGGAATAACTAGTAAAACTAGGTAATACTGTATGAATTTTCTTCGCCTAGGTATAACTAGTAAAATTGGGTTAGACCAGGAATAACTAGTAAAACTACGTTACACTAGTTATAACAATATGAATGTTTATCTGATTTATTTTTTGTAGGATAATTGATATACCATGGATTTTAGGGATTTTAACCATGGTATGTGTGTCATTTATCGAGTCTTTTACTATGTTTTAGAGTCTTTTCAGGTATTTATTAGGTACAAGCACATTTGGAGCATATTTGGTGATTATAGCATTTTCTGGAGCTAATTGGAGTATTTGGCCGAGAGATCAAGTTCACTGTTGATATTTCCGAGCTGCATCGATCGTCACACTTATGGCAACGATCGTTGCACCAGCGAGATGGGCCAAATGACGGTTTAATAAAGAATGAAGAATTGCAGTTTTGCCCAGAAGTTTCTGATATTTACAAAGAAGCCCCAATTCGTGTTTTAGGTTATAAATAGAGTTTTTTTAAGCCATTGTTTAGGCTAAGCAGAAATAACCTAGTTTTATTCTCTTAGGAGATTTTAGGGGCTGGTTTTGTTCTCGAAAGAGACTTGATTTTGAACCCCTGTTGATTATTCTGTTTTTATGATATTTGGTTTTCTACTTATGATGTTTTCTGTCTCGATGAACATGTCTGAGTAGATCACCTGTTAGGTTGAAGGATTCTCATTAGGGATTTCAGAGAATTACAGTTCTAATTAGTTAATAAGGATTTATATCTGCCAGTTCTTTATCTAAGTTGTTCTTAATGCTTAATCTGAAGTAGCTAATCAGAATTATGATGTTAGGTTGATTAATTCAGCGGAAGTTGGTTAATTTAACTAGAAAGAACTTAGATAAGCAACTAAACTATTCGCAAACGGAAGTTTGGTCTAGGTTAATTGTGAACATATCAAACTTGGAATTAATGCTGGTTTAATCTGTTAGTTCTCGCAAACGGAAGTTTGGTTTGCTGCACTTAGACTTAGAGAATTATCGCAAAGGAATTTGGTTAATTCTATATCTGTGTTTTGAGTTCTAGAACAGTTATTGATTGGATCCTGATTGATTGATTGCTTGCGTTCCTGATTTCCTGAGAACTCCTGATACCTAACGCTTTGCCCTCTTGCTTACAAATTCACTTGATTCGCTTTGATATTTCGTTTACTGCTTTCACATCTGCTTCGCTTAATTTAATCCGAATTACTAATAATCTATTGTGTGACTGAGAGTCCTCGTGGGATTCGATACCTTATATACTACGATTGCATTAACTGTGCACTTGCAGTAGAATAGGGAAAACTATACACCTATCAAGTTTTTGGCGCCGTTGCCGGGGACTCTTTGAGTTCACCGATAGATTTAGTACTAGGATTTAGACTAAGCATTCTTTTTAATTTTCTTGTTTACTCACGTTTTTTTTTGATTTTTGGGATTTCAGGAAATCGCATTGCATCGATCGTTGCTCGCCTTGCAACGATCGACACTAGGCGAAGACAGCGATGCTGAGATCTGAGACGTTCGGTAGGTTCCGCGCCATGGAACCTTTGATTTTGATTCAAGGTGAAAACGGCGTTTTACGAGACCAAGAGGGTCACATATGCAACGCAAAAGGTCAGAAGATAGATGGGGAAGGAAACCCCATCTTACCAGATTACCATGTATTGGTTGGGCAAGTAGCTGAAATGCAACATAAGATAGATGACATCCACGACATCTTACTTAGGGAGAGACAGTTCCGAGCAGAGGCAAACACTGATAAGTTTGCAGAGGTACGCTACATGGCTGGAGCCGACTCTTATAGACATACCTTGGAACATCAGCAAAGGCAGGGTTCTAGGCACGCTCTGGGATCAGGAGACCACAATTATACTTCTAATCTGGCATCTCCTACACAAAGGAGCAAACTGGAGATGATGTTAGAGCAAACAATTGAAAGGCAACAGCAGAACTCAACTTCTTTCAGCTCGAAGCTAGAGAACCTGTACACTAATTTGAATGAGAAATTTGAATCCTTGAGCACTCGTATAAAGCAGCTGGACACACAGATGGATCAAATTCCAAGTTCTACCCCAACAAAGGATTCTCATGAAGCTCCTGACAACAACATCCTCACTCAGGATCATGCACAAATGGATCATGGATCATGTCTAGCAGTTAAAGCTGTGGAATTTGTGGAAGACAGAGGGGGATTCGATGTTGAATTACCAGAGCTCGAAAGCTTCGATGCACCTGACTCAGCAGAGATTGACATGGATCTTTTGACTTGGATAGTCCAGATTGAAACAGGACCGAGCCAAGAAGAGAAATTTGAGTCTGAGACGGCTGGAATGGACCAAGAAACAGATAAACCCGAGACTACAGTTGAAACCCGAGTTGAGACGACAGCACCGATCGTTGCATCACACGCACCGATCGTTGCATCCCGAAAGGAACCAGTTTCACCCAAATCTCGAGAACCTGCTAAGGAAGGAACCTACAAACCTCCGTTGCCATTCCCAAAAGCTCCCGTTAAATCTACAAATATGGCTCAGCGCACATTGGTGGTTGACAAGAAGATGGTGGTTCCACAAGAGCCTATTCTAGCATCATCAAGACCTGAAGCTACTCATAAACAAAAGGCCCCGAACATCAAATCTTTGCCAAAGGTAAAGCATAAAACCTCTAAGTTTAAGCCTCCTGACTCCACTGTTTTGAATAAAGGAAAGAGCGTTAAAACACCCAAGTGTCAATCTCACCCTACATTCCTCCCGACGTTCCTTGGACGACATCATGCTGCTACTGCTTACACACCACCATGGATGATAAGGCATTCACAGAGACACTCAAAGTCTCTGTTGAAACCTCCATGAGTCTGACCCCTTTCCAAAAGTCAAGCTAATGACTTAAAACAAGCGCTGAGTGGGAGGCAACCCACTGTTAGGTTTAACTATTTTTCTTTTTCATTTTTAGTGTTTTTCTTAGGATTTCACGTTTTTATTTGTTTTTACTAAGTTTTTCAGATACAGAACCAAGTCTGGAGAGGAGTAACGATCGTTGCTCACATGTGCAACGGTCGTTGCAATTGGTCTTAATCGAAAATTAAGGTACATGTCGCTAAACCGGAATCGATTAGATTCAACCAGCATCGATCGTTGCTTCCCTGCAACGATCGTTGCAGCCACGACCAGGTAAGTTACCTTAAAACCCTATTTTCTCTTTTTCTTCTCAAAACTCCTTTGGTCGACACTCCGAGCCTCTACCCGAAAAACACCATTTCTCCATCAAATTTCCCGTTTTCAAGTTCTATTTCACTCGTTTTTAACCGACCAATCCATTTCCTTTAGCCATATCTCAAGAAATCAAGGTAATGTTCTTCAATTTTCAAGCTTTCGGATTGGGGTTTTAGGGGTTCTAGATTGTTAGATTTTTGAGCCGAAATTGATCAATGCATGCCCAAATAGGTATGATTTAGGTTGCTAGATGATATATTGTTGCCGACTGTGTGATTGATTGCATGATTTGGAACGAAATTTGTTGACTGTTGATTGCGGCCAGAATCGCCCTGCAACGATCGCTGCCTTTGATGCAACGGTCGTTACTCGACGATTCTGGGGAAATGTTCGATTACACGGAATCGCCCTGCAACGATCGCTACCTTAGTGCAACGGTCGTTGCACGACGATTCAACAGAGAGTTGCCGAGACTAATTTGTTCAAATTTTCTGTTTTGCAGATGGCAACCCGGAATCAACCCCGCAAGAAACGAGCACAAGCTGCAAGCGCCTCACGACAATACATTCCGCCACCGGAATGGTTACACAGGGAATCAGATCCTCCACAGCCGTATAATTTGGTTCATGCGACCATAGGACAGCCATGGCCAAGGCCAGAGAAAGTTTTGATTGAGTCTGATCGCATCTGGAGCGGTTCTATTAAGGGGATACTAAAATCAGTTGACTTCACAGAGAGGCCGCTACACGAGTACTGGGATGAATACGATACCTTGCTGTATAATGGTTGGTGTGGTATGGAGATAGCGCCAACAAAGTTCGCTGATTACTCAACCTGCAAGAGTCTCGGAATGGACAAGAAGGTGATGGAGCTGTGCAGAGGTATTGGTCTGGGGACAATGCCAATGCAGCCTTACGATTTGTACCCAGAGCTTGTGAGGCAGTTGCTTGCCACGTGCAGGGTTGTATACCCAAACCCAGAGAGCAGGAATGCCCAAGGAGGCACCTTCACTTTCATGTGTCTCGGAGCAAGGTATCGAGTGCCCCTTCTCGATATCTGTAGGATCTACGGGTTCAGCACCACGCAGCCACGCACCGATTTATCCCTTCCGTGGGAACCATCAGAGGCTCGTGATTTCTGGGAATACATTGGAGGTGGACGATATCACTCACGGCTTACACCAGTGATTCAGGTTAGGCATCCGGTTCTCAGGTATGTCTTGCGTATCTTGGGACGCACTTTATTGTGCAAGCATGAGGCGAACAAGATGCGCAAGACCGAGATGGAGATTTTATTCAGAGGGCTGAGGGAGCAGTTCAGGGGTACTGATGTGAGGAACCCAGCTGAGAAGGTGAACCTAGGAGCTATATTTGCCCATCACCTTTGCGAGCTGCAGAAGAAGCCTTATGAAGGCGCGCGCAAGGAGACAGTAGGGAGTCTTCTCACTCCTATTTTCAGACACTGCAGGATCCCTATGGGGGGTATAGAATGCGTTACTGAGCGCGAGTTCTTGGATCTCAGTCACTTGCAAAGTGCTACGTGGCTGAAGGAGGGGCGAGTGTGGGTGTACTACGACCCTGAGGATACACAGTATGGCATCGATCTTCCTGCTGCCAGGTACACTCGGATCGATACCATTGATGATTTGAGCTTCCACCCTTCCGCTAGAGATCGATGTGCAGTACCTACTATGGCTCATCCGCTGGGAGAGCCTTCTGCGAGAGCTTCGTCCTCCTCTGCGCCAGCGCCTGCCCCAGTCGACGATATAGGTCCTTTTCCAGAGCCTACGATGCCTTACGGTGCATATTCTGATGCCGAGTGGAGAGAGAGATCCGATAGCATGTTTCGAGTTGTTTGGAACTTCATGCGCACTTGCAGCTCCAGGAGGCCACCACAGGTCCATCAGCCCGTACACGTTTCTCGACGCAGACATCGATCCCCGACTCCTCCTTCCCCGACTGATACTGATCCCGCAGCTGAGGCAGCCGATGACGATGCACGGTATGGTGGGATAGATGATGAGAGCGAGTGAGAGTGATCCCCATGTTCAGACTTTCGGTTCTGTATTCTGACTTTTTATCTTTTCTTGCACTTTTGTTTTCCATTTATTTTTAGGATTTGCTATGTTTGGATGGTTATGCTTGATCAGACATATTTGTTGTTTCGATTTTACTCTGTTTCTAGTGTTTTCAGCTTGCAGGATTGAAAATTGACATAAACCGACGGACTAACCTGCTAACTTGCTGACTGATCCGATATGCGCATTGCAACGATCGTTGCTGCTTTGAGCAACGATCGACACTCAACGAAAAATCGCCAAGCAACGGTCGATGCACTTAGTGCAACGATCGATGCATGAGCGACAGAGGTAAAAACCCGACAGAACTAAAACATCCATTAATAATTTTTCTTTCTTTTTACCAATCCTTCGCTTGACACTACTGGGGACAGTGTGTCTTAAGTGTGGGGGAGGTGCTACTGACGTTTATCTTTCTGTTTTCTTAAGAGTCAGTCCGTTTTTCAAAATTTTTTGTTTTATTGAGTCAAAATTGTTTAAGTAAGAAACTATGATTTTCTGAGGAGATTTACAAAACTTGCAGGAACTTAAGTAACCATTGGGATGAAGTTGCAGGATCTATCTCTGACTATTAGAAAACCCCATCACAGATCAACCTACTGGGAACACCCACATCACTTCAGGTATCAGAGGATCCTTTACTGACTTCACCCCTAATACTGACTTAGATTTCTCACCTAAAGGCTTGGTATACTTTATGTCGGATTCCCTGTTAGTTCTGACACAGTCTGTAAACCTGTCCTATTTAGTTCCCTTCTCCCCTTCTATAAAGTAAAAAAAAAAAATAATAATAAACTGAGGATGAGTTAGTAACTCCGAAGTGGTCATGGGAATGGTAGCAAACACTATTTTCTCTCATGTGATCCATGGAATGTGTCCAAAGTACACCCCATAACGGGAAGAACACTGATAAAAAAAATAAAATGATACCCAATGTGGGAAAAATCAGTTGTTAAAGAAGGGAAAGAGAAGAAAGGGACTAGAGAAAGATAGTATGGTGGTCTAGAGCTGATTAGGTAAGAATCCATGTGCCTTTAGATCGATACTCCTTAGGTGAGACCGCACTTAAATACTTGCAGAAGTCAGTAGGGAGAATTTGAATGCTTGAATGTAATTGTGGAGTTTACCTAGGACAGTTGCTAAGTGTGGGGGAAGTACATGTTGGTCTTGATATCCTGTGATCGATTCTTTCAGTGGTTTACTAAGGAGAATCTGAGTATTGTGGCTTCTAGGATGAAATGAGTTTCTGAAGAGTTTTCAAACCTCTTGACTACATTTAGTTCTTTGTCTTGCTTGAGGGCAAGCAAGAGCTAAGTGTGGGGGAGTTGATATACCATGGATTTTAGGGATTTTAACCATGGTATGTGTGTCATTTATCGAGTCTTTTACTATGTTTTAGAGTCTTTTCAGGTATTTATTAGGTACAAGCACATTTGGAGCATATTTGGTGATTATAGCATTTTCTGGAGCTAATTGGAGTATTTGGCCGAGAGATCAAGTTCACTGTTGATATTTCCGAGCTGCATCGATCGTCACACTTATGGCAACGATCGTTGCACCAGCGAGATGGGCCAAATGACGGTTTAATAAAGAATGAAGAAATTGCAGTTTTGCCCAGAAGTTTCTGATATTTACAAAGAAGCCCCAATTCGTGTTTTAGGTTATAAATAGAGTTTTTTTAAGCCATTGTTTAGGCTAAGCAGAAATAACCTAGTTTTATTCTCTTAGGAGATTTTAGGGGCTGGTTTTGTTCTCGAAAGAGACTTGATTTTGAACCCCTGTTGATTATTCTGTTTTTATGATATTTGGTTTTCTACTTATGATGTTTTCTGTCTCGATGAACATGTCTGAGTAGATCACCTGTTAGGTTGAAGGATTCTCATTAGGGATTTCAGAGAATTACAGTTCTAATTAGTTAATAAGGATTTATATCTGCCAGTTCTTTATCTAAGTTGTTCTTAATGCTTAATCTGAAGTAGCTAATCAGAATTATGATGTTAGGTTGATTAATTCAGCGGAAGTTGGTTAATTTAACTAGAAAGAACTTAGATAAGCAACTAAACTATTCGCAAACGGAAGTTTGGTCTAGGTTAATTGTGAACATATCAAACTTGGAATTAATGCTGGTTTAATCTGTTAGTTCTCGCAAACGGAAGTTTGGTTTGCTGCACTTAGACTTAGAGAATTATCGCAAAGGAATTTGGTTAATTCTATATCTGTGTTTTGAGTTCTAGAACAGTTATTGATTGGATCCTGATTGATTGATTGCTTGCGTTCCTGATTTCCTGAGAACTCCTGATACCTAACGCTTTGCCCTCTTGCTTACAAATTCACTTGATTCGCTTTGATATTTCGTTTACTGCTTTCACATCTGCTTCGCTTAATTTAATCCGAATTACTAATAATCTATTGTGTGACTGAGAGTCCTCGTGGGATTCGATACCTTATATACTACGATTGCATTAACTGTGCACTTGCAGTAGAATAGGGAAAACTATACACCTATCAATAATGGACTCCACTTTCGTCAGCCATGGGTTTTTGGTGTCCAGGAAGAGCTTAGGATGCTAAAGGGAAAGGTTGAAGAGCAGGAGATCGCAATTGAAGAATTGCGAAAGGAAATTGTCAAGCTGAAGTAGTGATGTTTCTGTTTATCTATCTAAGACATTATATTTTGCTACCCATCTATCTATCTGTTGTTTCTGTTTATCTATCGAAGACATTATATTTTGCTATCAATCTATCTATGTGTTTTTTTTGTTTATCTATCTAAGACATTATATTTTGCTATCTATCTACTTTGGTTGGTTAATTGCTATCATGATCAATGCAAAGCAACAAAAAAGTATAGCAACATAGTTTTCACGAAAGAAACATAGTTTTGACAAAACAAAAAACAGTTGCAACATAACATTAAAGTTGTCTCTACAAACTCCTCCGAGACTTCCGCGACTTCCGAGACTTCCTTGACTTCCGAGACTTCACAAACTCCTCAAGAGGCTTGATCCTTTCCTCCATCTTGGTGACCTTCTCCACGAGCAAACTCATATGTTCTCCTATGGTGGTAAACGCAGCGGACAACTCTTCGAAACAAGCCTTGCGACTTCGGCGTTCTTTCTCTACTCTTACTACCTCCTTAGGTTGTCGCCCTTTCAAATCTTCATGCATCATATCTTCAAACCAAACAGTTAATCCTTGGTCTAGACGCTTGCACCAACTTTCCACAACAATATCGTTCTCATCGACATCGTCCTCTTTCTCCATGATCTCCTCCAACAGCTCATTCTCATCAGACGTGGCTACCAAAACGCTCTCAATGTCCTGTACATTTTAACGTACTTGATTATTCCAATTGCTGCTAGTATTACCAGTTTCTTCTAGTATTACCAAGTACTACTAACCGTGGTATCACCGAGTTTCTCGTAGACTGTCTCAAGAGGCCACCCTTTTAACTCTCCTTTTTCCACTTGGACTTGCACATCCTCGGGCAATCGGCGTAAGGAAATGGTACACCTTCTCGGAGGCTGTCTCTCAGTCTCGGAATGGCCTCAATCGCCAAAAGCTACAAAAAACGAATCCAAAAGTAGACATTACAAAAAGATTAGTTAAAATTCAAAGTCATAAGGTTATACCTCCAATGGAACACAAAAACCAGGAATCGTCCACGGCCCCGACACCTTCCCTTTAAAATGATCCATCGTCTTGTGAATGGACTCCAACATGTAATCAAACGACAATCTTCCCCAAGGAAACGTCTGACATAACTCCATATCATCCACGTATCTTAGAAATACGTCCAACACGGGTTTGCCTTTCTTTCCAGATTTGTTGGGGCAGTAAATAATGTTGCTCAAGAAATACAGCACGGCCATCTTCATCCTATCTCCGGTCTCATCCGGTTCCATTTCCTGAAGCTTCTTTTTCACGTCTTCACGTAAAACCTTCTCCTCGAAATACTTCTTCTTGAAGTTCAAGGATCCTTTTCTCTTCCAGTTGATTGGATAGTTGCGGCATTCGAGCCCTGAAATCAAGGCATGCTCTCGTAACCCGTATCGGATGGAAACACCGTTAACCAGAAACCAAGCTTCCTTTTTCTTTTTAATTACAGCGGTACGCAGGAGAAGCATCCACATGGGTTGAGGCTTGTGATTGCCCCTCGGCATGTGAAAAATGTATGAGAACTGCGGGTGCTTCTCAAACCATGACGTCTCCTCCGGAGTGAGATTCAGTCCCTCAAAAGTGTTCAAAGTTTCCTCGATGAGGCATCACGTTGGAAGCTTCACGCTCTCGCTATACTGATCTGACGAGAAGTACATTTTAAGAGGTCGCAGGGCTATCGTTTCCTCTGATGCTCTCTGCAAACAAAAAAAGGTATCTCAAACAAACAACACACAGTAAACCTAGTTATCCTAGTTCTACATAGTCATCCAGTAATCCTAGTATTGCCAAGTTTTTCTAGTAACCTAGTAATCCTTAGTTATCCTAGTAATACATTAAAATTATACTAACCTGGGGTAGGTCGGTCTCCGGTCGGTCTCCTCCTCGGATTCCTCCTCCTCCGATTCATCCGCATCATTGTCTCCATTGTCTTCTCCTCTGATTCCTCCTTCTCCTTCTTCATCTGTTTATGTCTCCTCGTCGTCTCCGTCCACCATCTCCGTCGCAATTTTGCCGTCTCCATCCGCCGGCTCCTCCGTCGCTCCCTCTTCGGCTTTTTTTCATTTCTAGACTCCGCTGCATTCCCTTCAACATTCGCTGGAGCCGAAGAAGTAGTCGGAGCAGTAGTCCCCGGCGCTTTTCCAGGCGTTTCTTCAATCGCCGCCTTTCCACGAGGCTTCTTCGAAACCCTATCAGTCGCAGGGCTCTTCGGCTTCGTCTTCTTCCTTGCGTTCCTCGTCTCCACCATCGTCGTTGATTTAAACAAATTGAGAGAGAAGATTTCGAGAGCGAAGAATTTTGATTTGAGTCCGAGCTCGAGAGAGAGAAGAGTAGAAAAGGGAAAGTAAAATTGGGAATAGAATTAGGGATTTTAACGAATCCATTTTGATCCGATTTTGAAAAAAAAAATTATTCGGGTAGAATCTGATTACATGGGCTGGGTTGAAAAAGACCAGATCTGACCCAGGTATAAATTGTAATTTCATACCCTTCACTCGATTTATAAGTAATTTACCATTTTTTCAAATTTAATTTAAATGAAAACGAAATTGATCTTACGAGGAGGAGCATAAGAGACGATTTACTCGTGTATATGCGATTTTATTTTTTTTCTTTTTCATACAAAAAAGGAAAGCAACGGTCTCCAAGCACAACCTTTGTCCTTTTCTCCTAAGATTTCTCCAGAGAAACAAAAAGAAAAATGGGTGAGAATCCATGGCAGCCTCTTCTCCAGACCTTCGAGAAACTATCGAATTGCGTCCAAACTCATCTGTCCAATATCATCGGCATAAAAAGTACTTCTCCGTCGTCGTCGTCATCCACAATCCAAAACCTTATCTCCTTAGACTCTTCTCCACCAATTGCAACCAACAATTCTGATCTTCAGAAACTTCCTCTCAAGGTGCGAATCTTTTCGTAAATCTAATTCGGCTTCAATTTGTTTTCTACACTCTCAAATACATTCACCTGCTTATGATCACTACCAACTGTTCGATGAAATCCCCCAATGAACCATTTCTACCTTTTCTGGGTCTCCTATCTCTTTCACTTAGTTGAAAAATCAGATACGCTGTTGTGATATGATACTTTGAAATAGTGTAACTAGCCAGGAAATCCTGTGTCCTGCTTTCGAATTTTAAAGGTTTTCTTGTTTAAAAATTTCACCTTTAAACACTCATTGAAAAGGGTTTCATATGTAATCATGCGAACCCATATTCATTTCACTCCAATAGATTTTGTTGGTACGAACATATGTAACCTTTAGAGTTTACACCAAACTTACTCCATATTCTTTAAGGACAAGCCTACAGGTCCTGTGACTAAAGAGGAGCTCGGGAGGTCTACTTGGACATTTCTGCACACTCTTGCTGCGCAGGTCGAGTTTTTTTTCAGTTTAATCGTATTATTTGAACACTCGTGACTATCTTTCTATACATTGTAACCGTACTTATCATCCACTTACATTCCTTGATACATGAGAGATTCAGTTTTTGTCATTCTTTTGATTCACTTTGGTTTGCTCTCTGTTCACTGATTTACAGAATGAAATAAAGAGTTCTGGTTCATTTTTTGTCATTCTTATGCTTATGTCGTATCACATTGATGAGACCTCTAGCAGTTTATAAGTAGATGTTTGTGAATTGGTTAAACTCAGAGTCAGGTATGTATTCTGAATCAGATGTTTCTTTCTTTCTTTCTTTCTCATCAGTATCCAGAAAAACCAACAAGGCAGCAAAAGAAGGATGTTAAAGAACTGGTAAAACTCTTCCAGCCCTAGTGTATTATTCCATTCAATTTATAGACCTCAGTTTATTAGATCAAGTTGAAATTGGTAGTAATGCTAGAACTTTCAGCTTGAAACTCCTAAAAAACATATCAAGGCTTAACCTTTTCGAGCAGTTATTCTCAAAACCTAGCAGTCCCAAGTGTTCTTCATGTGAAAGCTTCTAATGAACATTTTTTTTTTGGTGTAGATGGGGATACTTTCTAGAATTTACCCTTGTAGAGAATGTGCAGATCACTTCAAAGAAATCCTGAGGTAATTTTATCCCGTAGCTTGCATCTCACTGTAGTTGATTTTGATCACTCGTTCTCTCTTGGTTTGGTTCATGATAGATCGAATCCGGCACAAGCTGGATCTCAGGAAGAGTTCTCGCAGTGGCTTTGCCATGTACACAACACCGTAAATAGAAGGTATAAACTGAAAGAAGAATAATGTTAGGTTATTGATGGGTGCACTCTTGCACATCTCAAACTTATGGGGCATAGTTAAAAAAAAAAGAGTTGAAACTTATGTCCATATGTGCAATTCCAATTTTTGCAGTTTGGGGAAATTGGTGTTCCCTTGCGAGAGAGTGGATGCAAGATGGGGCAAGTTAGAGTGCGAGCAGAAAAGTTGTGATCTTCATGGATCTTCTATGGACTTCTAGACATCTTATATTTTACGAAATTACGACCCATTTTATTTACTACACTTTTAATGGAAACATTATTCCAACAAAAGTAAAATTAGGTTATATTGATCATTTTCTATGTATGAAGCAAAGAGGACTCGTGCAAATCAAAGAGAGAAAAAATGGTTCGACTGATAATCGATAGGTAATTGGTGATTTTTCTTTTAATTTACTTAACTAATAGATTAACATAAAAATGTCATTTTAAATCTAAAACAATTGTATGAGTAAAATAAAATGGTTAAAACAAATTGTTGTTGCGAAATTTATGTAAAGAAGAAATACCATTCTAAGTAATATAAACACACAGATAATTATAAAATGTTGTGATAGAAAGAGTAGAGGAGTCATTTAGCTCGTGCTCAAATAGCTTCCTTAGTCTATTTTTTTCTGCATTCCATACTTTTCGTGCAATTTGTGAAACGTTACCTCTAAGAAACTTTGGAACAACCAAAAATCAACTACTTGAATCACATCTTGGTTTGATTTAAGGGCACGCATAATTAGATAACTACACTAAATAATTACTTAATTATTGTAAATAATACTATAATCCAACTCTCCATGTGTATCATGTTTTGTGCAAAGCCCCCCTCAAGAACTATGCTTGTGATTAAATATAGAGAATATTCTATTTGGGGATTAACCAAATTTTGTTTTTCTCCATTACACTTGTTGCAGAAGCTACTTGTTTGAGACTATCTGAAATACACTGGAATAAAAATAAAAATAGATACAATTATTACAGAAACAAATACACATTACTCTTTTTATTCTAAAATGTATGATGTTTCAGATAAAATCGTAGAGACTATAAATTACTTTTCTTTAATTCGAATTTAAAAAATGAAAAATAATAAATAATATTAAAATTATATAAAATCCTGTAAAATCTAATTTATATAAAGCACAAGTCATGAGAGAGAAAAATTGAGCAATCCACCAATCAGAACAGAGGATTTTGCCAGCGTGTCAACCTTCTTGGTCACTACTCCAAAAATTTTTTTGATGATTATTCCATCAAATTTTTTTTTTGTCTCTCTCTTCCTTTCTCCGGAAAAAGTCTCTCTCGATTTATCTCAAAAAATCCTCGCCATCAACGTCAGAGACATCTCCGTCGCTCACCATTTTTGATCTCTGAAGCTCTCTCCGATCCAAGGTAATCTTCAATCTTTTTTCCTTGATTTTCAATTCTTATAATGGTCATTAATTAATTGTTCACTGATCTAAATTGTTGTGTATTTTCTGGGGAATTTTGGGTATTAGGGTTTCTAGAAAAGCGACATGAAAATCATGTTCTCTCCATATTTCGTTTACAAATCCTGTGGCCGAAGTAAATAGCTAGAATCTGAATCCGGTTTGTCTTCTTTTATCTGTCCATTATCTTTTGTTGTTTTCAAATGTGATGATTAGAGATCGAATTGACTCAAACGATGCTAGGAGAAGCAGCAATGACTATATTCAAAGAGCTGAGAACTCGATCAAGAGCGATAATGGTAGAACAGCGGTTCCAAGGGGAGCAGTCCACCCATTAACCCGTTATACCATGAACTACCTCAAATACGCATGCGAGTACAAAGACACTTTAGACCAAGTGTCTGTGTTTGATGAGATTCACATGACGCACAACACGTGGATTGTGAGTGATGAGCAGATGAAATCAGAGCTAATGGTTTCCATCTCGGCGTTAGTGATTCCGGTTTATAGGTCTTTCTTTGGGAGGTATAAGAAACATCTTGATTCATGAGAGCAGACGGAGATCTCTGAAAAGTATCAGCCTGAAGATATTGAGTCTTTCATCTGCTTCATCGAGGTTAGACAAGTTTCCAATGTATTCATATCTTTGCCTGCCTTATGGAACATGTTCACAGCCATCACTTCTAGACAGACCTCTTGCTATTATGTTCAGACAAATTGCACTTTACTTTTTATAGGTAAGGGCTTTAGCTTCTGGAAAGAAAATAGAAAAGATTGCAACTGGTGGAGGTGATGCAAAGTGCTCCTAATTGGACTAGCTTTTACTGAAAAGAAACAACATATAACATGTCTTGGGGGTGTCGAACAAGATCCATTGCAGCAGTGTCAATGAGTAGATGACTCACTTCAACCTCAAGATACTCTAAGGACATTGCTATGACTCATTTCCTCCACAGCATTGATCACTGCTCAGTGACAGGCAGATAATTGTTTGACATTCCGTAAGTATTTTTTTGTTTCTTTCTTTGCACATCTCAGTGAACAAAATCTATCTTTGTTTTTATTACGTAGTGTTGATAGGATTGTGATTGTCACCTGAACTTTGTTTTTCCGTATAATATATAGTTAGATATGTTGGAACTATATACTTTATGAAAAAGTAACTCATTTTCTGTCTGCTTAATTTCATGTAGGTTTCACACATGTCAAATATGTTTTCAACACGATGGGAATATCTGATACAGATAAGCTACACTTAATTCAGAAACATTTTTCTAATATAATCTTTTATACTTATGTTAGAAATACTCTGTTATATTAGAAGATCAGTATTGTTTTATAGAACTTTATATTTTCAAATCACATATTTTCGAATTGGTAATATTTTATATCATATTTTCTACAATAAATAGCAATTTTGATTTTACAAACTGTTTTCCTACGTGATCTCAAGAATTCTAACTGCTCCATAACTTACTCCCCAACTCACGTTCCCACTCTTTTATTTTTTTATTTTTACAGTTTGTTTATATCTATCGACACATCTCCATTCTCCTCTTATACTAGACACAAAAAGAAGCATCAACTCTCTCCATAGAAGTTACTCTTCATATCATTGTTTTTGCTCAAGGTAATTCCATTGAAAAGCTTATTTTTTTATTCTTTACATATATGTTATTTACATACGCATCCATGTTTATGATCCTCCTTTCTCTCTTTACAGATGCCTTTAGCTTTTACACCTCTTTCAGAGCTATTTCCTACTGATGAACCTTGCAATATCAAGGTTAGAAACGCACGTCCAAAATAAGAATGTTTGGGGCTTCAGTTTATTGATCTGATGTTGTGTAATGATCTAGATATCATCGTGTTATAATTAGTAGAGTTGATATTGGTATGGGTTAGGTTATATTTGATAGAAATGGCATTTAGTTTATTTGCTTCTTATAATTTATTGCAGTTAAATAAATCGCAAAGGAGTGAGAAGACGACAAGTATTTTGAACCATATATCATCCGGTGAAACATCTCAGGGTCAAGGTTCTAAAGCTGCAGATGACTCCTCAAGAAGTGAGAAGCTGGATGATCTTAGAGTTTCAATTGCTGGATCTTCTAAGGAACATGTATGTCCCTCCTCCAAATAGTGTTTCCAGATTATATTTACACTTCATTGCTAGATATAATTAATTTTCAGCTATGGAAGATGAAAATTGGTACTCCACGTAATCATGAAGGTTTTTCATGTCAGGCCACTGGTAATATATGGAAATCATATCAATTTGGATGGTCTTAAGCAATGAATCAAGTGAAGACATGCTGTGGAATCTGAAATTAATGGTGTTGGCTCTTTGATCCTGATTACAACTTCATAGAAAGTTTCATGGAATTGTTTACTCTCCATCCTTCTTTGCTTAAATGTGCCGCACATGTTTCATGTATGGAAATTTAAAATTGTTTCTTTTTCTGGTGGATGATTACATAATCAGAATGTCAAGCTTTGGGAGTGGAACAAAGTCGGAAGCTAAAGTGGTTGAGGAAATAAAAGCTTTTTTCCTGTTCTGTTGTTTATGTATATTCTTTCTACTAGCTGAACATAGACCAAAATTTGAAAGATTTGTATGTTGAGGCTTTCTATAGTAATGTTGCGAGGCTTTTTTCTCCTGATTTATAGATCAAAATATTTCTAATTAGTCGTGGCTATCTTCTGATCATCTTCTACTCTGGGAACTTTCCACTAAAACAAAAGTTAATAAACTTTATTTTTTAAAAAATTGAAATATATAAACTATTTACGTTATGTAAAATAAAAATTATTTAAAATGTTGGAAAAAAATTGACCACAAGAAAATAGTTAGAAAAAGCATTGACACTTTGCTGAAAGAACCTTTTTATCGGCCCCAATATATTATAGCCACTCCATTTGAATCAGTTTTTCCAATGTTGCTAATTCCGATTCATACTAACTTTAAATGTATAATAATTATATACTAGAACTTTAATATGATTCATAATACTTTTAGATTATTTTTAAACAACTCGGATTAAGATTTACATCCTAACAACATAGGGTTCAAGTTAAACTATGTGACCGTTTTTTCATCAAAAAGTGTTGCAGTTTGTGTCTATAATTTTTTGCGTTGGAAATAAGACACAAGTTATTGTTGTCACTTGACTATTGATCTGAAAGATTTTATAAAAGCTTTGATTAGTTCCATGAGTTCACTAAGAGAAAACATCTGCCAAAATATTCCAATTCACCATATATGAGTAATAAATTACTTCACACATAGCTTTACATTTAAAAAAAAAGAAAAAGTGAACAAAAAAAATGAAGTCAGAGATTAGCGAATAACCTCAACCAGAGTTTCAATAAGAAACTCATTATGACCATAATAAAAACCAAGATCAGCTTTAAGATGTTCAACAAACTCCGTCATCTTGACTTCTTCTGGCCTAAAATACTTATAATTTGACGGCACTCTAAGAACTGAAATATATATAAGTAACAAATTCCCTCCTGTTTTTTTTTTATTTTGTTAAACCACATACCATCACTTTTTTTTTAGCTCAATCTACATATACATATGTCATATTTTTATATTTATCTTCTATCACAATAAATTTATTCAATATGTTATTATTTGGTTTTATATTATTTTTTTGTTTAATCTATAATGTACTGTGTATTAAAACTTATTCTATAGGCTTATTATAAAATATCCATTAAGGTTAATACTTATAGATCATCATTATTAATGTAGACTCTAAAATATACTTCTCCGAGATATGATTGGATTGGTTCAGATTTACTATAAAATGTTATTTCATATACCCAAATTCTTAAAAATTTCATATAACTTGATTGAGTAATGGTATACAATTTTGTTGAAATACTCACATTCACCATTAGTTTCCTCTTACAAGAACTCTATATGCTAAACATAACCGAAAACATCCTTATTATGAAGCTGTAGTTAATTCCTAATCATTGTAGCATAATACTTTCCCGTTCCCTCATGTTATTACTCTTTTTCCTTTTATTTATGTTGACCATCGTTTGCATCTGGTTCTTCACCTAAAACAATTTCATTCCCTGCAGTCATATTTGACAACAAATGTTAGAAGTAATCAAGAGAAAAATTTGACATCGAGTGGTGGAGCTCGGATGAATAGTTTACACTTACTTTCAAAGTTCCAAAGTACACGTTTTCAAGAAGTGTATATTGCACTCAGATTATTTAGAATTCTGCTATAACAATCCATATGAGCAGTCACAATTGTGTCGACGTACTTGCATAAGTGTGAAGGGCAAACCATAGTAAGCATATAACTTGGTCACTACGATCCTCCCCACACTCACACAAGTACGTCACATAATTATGTAACTGCTGAGAGTCTGAAAAAAATATGGTAGTATTAGCTCATTTACGAAATTAAGACCAATTAAAAGTAGATGGAGGAAGGGGAGATATATAGAGAAGAAGATAGAGAGATAGCAACTCATTTTGTAGATAAAGGAAACACGCTTCAGTTATGGAAATATAGGCTTCTTGCTTTGAATTTATAAGCGTTTTTGAGTTTGTGTTAGCCACTCACGCTCTATTTTTGTATGTGGTGATGAAGTAGATTGATTGGTCATATCTAAGGTGCATGTGGACTCTATCTTGGTCTGAAAAAAAACTGTTTGGGCAGGTAGTGGTTGTCTTTTAGGGATGGAAAGAAAGCATTGCAGGCCTATCACATGAGTATTGGGAGAGGGTTAAGGTGAGACAATGGGAAGATGAAGAAGAGAGACGATTGGGTCGTAAGTGAGGTGCATTGGGAGACTCTCTCCATCACTGTACATCTAGGAGTGCATTAAATGGATGAGGGCTAGGTGTGGATCAGAACTGATGCAAGGAGAGGTATTGGTCTCAGCCAATTCAAAATTTTTTGAGCTGAATAAAAAAGCAATGGAAAGAGTATGGAAGACATGAGTGTAAACCGAAAGAGAATGGACATAGAGTAATACTTTGTAACTAAAGATTTATGTTTTTGAAAGAACACATAATAGTAAAATTAAGTTTTTAGTCTATAGAAGGATTAGGTGTTCGAACTTAGATGTGTGTAGATTCATAAAAAAAGTGTTGTATAATGGAAGACTTTTCCAAACATTAGTATTTGGAAAAGTAAACTATAGTCCATGTCGTACGTTATTATTAAATATTACACAATATCTTATTTTTTTGGAGCTATGAGAATAGTCGAATAATAAATGTATAATACCATGCTTTAATATGTCGATATAGACTTCATATTAAGTGCCAGAAATGTATAGAACTAACACATTTACTTTCTTAATATATTTTGGATGATTAGAATATGTTTTGTAATTCTTACTATTCTTGCATTTCCAAGCTTAAGACGATAATGAATCAATTTTTTTAATACCACATTCCCATTTTTTTCTTCGTCTATCGACTGTGAGGTTGATTCTTTTATACCATCTTGTATGTTTATTTGTTTCGTTAAATATAATCACAAAAATGACTCTCTAACACTCCTTTAAAGTACCATTTTCAATCAAATATTACATTGTCGTGTTCTCTTCATTAGTCATATTTTAAAATGTTATCTAAATTAATTGAACCGAAATCCAATGCCCGTGCAACGCACGGACCATAATCTAGTTTCTTATAAAATAAAACAAAAAATTATTTTTAAACATCTAATAAAGAGTATTTATTGATAAAGTGAAAATTCTTGTTATAAAAAAAAGATGAAAAATCTTTGAAAAATGGGTAGGCATGCGAAAAACTTCGTGCACAAGTTATTGAATAGCGAATACACGTCTACTTTATTTTATCTCAAAAACTATATTGAGAGAAAAAGAAAAGGAAGTATATATAAGATCCATATACAGAGATAATGTAAGAAAAAAAGCTTTTGAATGAGAATGTGTTGGGATTAAGTGGAAAGGATGTTCTAAGTCTGGAAAGTAGAAAGGTGGCAGTTTTAAATCATTAATATTTCTTTTATTAATAATTTGTCAAAAAGGGTTTTTGATATTTTATATTACTTTCAAAGTTGGCTAACTAATATTGGTCACCCGAGTGAATAAACAAATATGATTAGTCAGTAATCTGTGAAGTATGCTTCAAGTCACATGATCTTAAGAAACTTGGCTGATAAACATATATTAATCCATAAACAATTTTAAAAAGAAGTAATGGATATGGATCTCAACACATACTACAATACATGCGTGTAGTTATACATTAGACCTAACTAGGCATGGACGTTCGGTCCCTCGGTTCGGTTCGGTTTCTACGGTTCTTCGGTTCTATGCACTTAGGATCCATAAGGGAACCGCAAGAATTTCGATTCGGTTCGATTCGGTTCCCTTCCAGTTCGGTTCAGATACTCTTTAAAAGAACCGAACTAATAAACATTTAAAAATTAATATAATATTGAGTAAAAGGTCACAAAGAACGTTGCGATTTCTGATTTCAAAATACAAAGTTTTAAATCCAAAAGTACAAACTCTAACCCAACATGATACACAAAGTTCAACAAACCAATGAATTCTAACAAAGTTTTCCTCCATATTTTAAAAGTCTAAAACAAAAAACGTCTAAAATTTTTTTCTAGTCTTCTAATTCTCATGTAACACAAGCCAAAAAGTTACATACCAAACAATATCGAAATAGAAAGAGAATGGTATAAAAGATTACATGTAGCTTCTTTGGCTCTCTCAGAATAGAAGAGTAAAGAGGAGAATATAGAAGATTACCTCTTCCATTTCGGTTCTATAAGGGTATTTATGGGTATTCGGTTCGGTTCGGGTTCAGTTCCAAATACCCATGGATACCGAGGTTAAGATTCATTGGGTAATTTTTTAGTATCCATGAGTCATTCGGTTCGGTTATTTTCGGTTCGATTCTTCAGTTCCGGTTTTTATGCTCAGGCCTAGAATTATTTATATACTCCACAATATATCTTTAATGCCTTTTTGGGTAATTAAAGTAAATATGATTTTTAAAAAATTTCAGGTACCCAACAATTTGATTATCTATAAAATGACTAACAAATCGTCATTAAGATATTCTATAACATCAATCTTTTTAAAACAAAGAAATATTCTATAACATCAATCATTTAAAAAAAAAATAGCGGATAAATCTGGAATGGTTGGTCTAGTAGACTGACGAATTTAAGAATAATGTGATAACTTTTGATATATTGGAACAATTTTTTTTGCTATTGGGATCTATATTTTACATGAAATATTATATATAAAAAATTTAGCTGAAAATAAGCTCCGTCCAGAAAATAGATAGAGCTAAAATAGTAATGAAATGTAGATACATAATCTAGTAGTATAAATATTGTGAATAATAGAAAAAAAATAAGAAATGGAAACTTAACGTGAACAAAAAAGAAAGAAAATCACTATACGCACGCAATTGCTTTTTTAGTGTAATGAAGTTGTCAAAGTAGTTAGAGAGTGTTTTGTGTGTTAGAGAGAGAGATGGGTCTTACTTATTAAAAGGTCTTTCCCACTTTTTCCAACTAATAACAATCAAAGAGATGTCATCCCCACATCTTATTCAACATTTTGGTTTTCGTTTTGGTTTGGTGGTTTAGCTATAAATTTTAGAAGACAAATTTGCTTTTAATTATTTTGAAGTTTTGATATAATTAGCGTCGTTAACTTATACATGCTTAGCAAGTGAGCATGATTTTTTTTGGGGGGATGAAAGTGAACATGAATCAAAGTTCTCAAAGAAGTGAACATGATACTGGAGTTTCAGGGTGGAGGGTGTGCCGCAGAGCCAACCATGAGCTAAAGTTCATAAAGTAAGGATTTTTTTTTTTTTTGCAACAAATAAAATCTATTAGATTTATAAAATTTATGTCATCCACGATGGTGTCTCTGAACCGATATAAATGATATGGGATGATTAAATACGAACACTTAACTAACTTGTCCGCTCTTATATTTCTTGTTTGTGGTATCCGGTAAAACTCAAAAGGCTTGAAGTATTCTTTTCTGTTCTCGAACTCCTTTATATGTATTGCAAACGTAGGTCACTCCTCTAGTTCAGACACCATCTTCACCAACTAAGAACAATTCATTGCGAAAATAGTTTGTTTGTTATTAAAAAATTCATATATTTCATAGCCCAATCAGCGCCTCAAACTCCGCATGCAGTTGATAGAGACTTCCACGAATGTTCGTAATACCCATTACCACATTCCTATCTCCTTCAAAACAAATGTACCATCCTTGGCCTAAGTACCTTCTCTCTATTTTCATGATCTATATATATAACACCAGTGGCCATGTTGGGTCAGCTAAAAGTTTACTTGAGGCACATTTTCTCAATATTGTGATCGTTGGGTTATGCCCATTTGTGTTCCTTCCCATGTTTAAGATTTCATTTCTTCAAGTTTTAGTATTTCTTGAGGATTACGGTTTATCTTCTTAAACAATTTACATGCTCTTCTGTAAATATCATTTATATCCACGGAAAACTACTATTCTTATTATCAAATGGTAGCTTCCAAAATAGGTAATCCATATTTGCAAAAAACGATAATAAATGGAAGACTCCCACATTTAAAGGAATATGAGATAATGCTCATGTTTGTAAAATTGGTGGACATTAAAAAAAGAAGATTAATCATTTCCTCTTTCGTTCCACATCTGCAACATTATATATCACAACTTATTCCCTTGATTTCAAATTATTTGTTGTCGATAAGCAACCAGATATCGTTTGCCAAATAAAATATTTTATCTTAGGTGGACATTTTAATTTCTATGTGAATGCATGTAAACTCCTTACATTTGGTCTCATAAACGAACTATGTATGTCCTTATCTTGGAACTCCTTTTCTATGTAATATCCAGATTTGACCATATATTTTCCCGATTTTGTGAAGTACCATCCGTATGCATCCAATCTGAAATATCTGATGATGGGTGGGCTGACAAGGATTTTAGGCACCATATATTATATAAAATTTTACGGGCAGCATTTTAAAATTAAATTATTTGGTATGATAGTTTGAACTCTTGTGTTTGTGATTTTAAATAAGGGGTTTGAAACCCATATTATTACAATTTTTTGTTGTTGATAACTTTCTATAAAATAAGATTGATTTTATTTCTTTTTCCACAACAATTTTCTTTTATTATATTATATATAGTCCATTAAACTATATAATCGATAAGTAACTCAACTAAAAACTAATTTCTTTTATTTTATGGATAATTATTCAATATTTCTCTTACGTTCAACTTCATCAATTTTTACTGAAATTGCCACCAGATTATGTCCATTATTGATTACAATTCTTTCTTCTTTATTGTATGTTTTTTTCTCTATTTATTATACTTCTCCTCTTTTCTCTTAGTAAAATTGTTAAATTAGAAAGTGTCACAAGCTAAATCTTTTTAAAATCTACAAAGGGAAACAAATCGATTTAACTAAATCTAAGATTCTCGATTTGAGTTTGCATCATCAGCCCATACTTGATCTAAAAATGATGAATTTATGTAATCACAATATTATATGACAAAATCGGAATGAATACGATGAAGAGCGAGATATGGAGGTTGTGGACAACATCTTCTCTTCTAATTTTCTTGATATAGATATTCAATATCATGTTTAATCTTTTTATCGTTCCGTTGATCTTCCTACTATTATACTCATCTTAGATTTCTATTAGAGAAAGATTCGTTTGATCCAAAATCTCTCTCAGGTTTTTCGTGTTTTTTTTTTTGTTTTTTTCGAACTTATAGATAAATTATTGATAGCTTCTTTTGTAAAGGTCTCCAAATACTTTTTCGCAATTGTAATTATGCGTTTGATACAAATTATAAAAATGCAGTAAAAATTCTTATAGTTAAAGAATATCACTTTTATGGTGCACTTTAAGCAATACAACACTCCAGCCATATCAACTTTTTTTGTCAACGGAAAGTTTCATTAATGTATAAGGTCTATAGGGCTACAACCGTGAATTTGGAAAAACACACAATACATTCAGCCCAATAAACCCAACCCATAGAAGAGATAAGGATACTGGCATGCGTGCCACCTAGAAGACATGTGTTGGAAGGTGTGGTAAAGAGACATCGCTGGAGTCCACCCATTCACACTGCCACCGGTGAGAAACAACCATCTTCACGGCACCTCCATCCTTCAGATATCGCCGGAGATGCAACAAACAAGATTATACACGTTGTCGTCAGGGAAGAAACACATGGAAACTCCAATTCACCTCGAGATGGAGCTCCAAAAACTCGATCTACTCCGCAAGAAGAAGCTTCGCCTAATCCGTCAAGGATTCGCCAAAAAGCGGCATGAGCGCCGATATATTATTCTCCCTGGAAAGAAGATCAATGGATGGTGATAGTAGGTACAAGCTAGAGACATCAACCGGAATAGATCCTATAAACCTGAAAGAGGAGATTAGACAAAATCCGATCTAAGAAAGATGGTCAGATCATTTATTAGAAACCAAAATCCGGCAGTATACCAAGAAAACCGGCACATAATCGGGAGTATTGACAAGCGAAGAAAAACAAAAAACACAAAAGTATTGACCAAGTTTATCTAAAAGAAGTGAAGTCTAGAGTGGAAGACTGAAGTCTGGAGTGGACAAAGTGAAGTCTGGAGTGGATGTGAAGTCTGGAGTTAACTTAATTAGACTTTCTCTCCTCTCCCAACGGCCACATTATCTCCAACGACTATTTTTCAAATTCTAGACCTAATTATTTCACTTCGTAACTCTATAAAAGAGTCTATCTTGACAAATATCAAATATACTCTTGTGAAGACTATTCTCTCCACCTTCTCTCTAAATCTCTCTAATCTCTTTCTCTCTAATTCTCTTAATACTCTTAAATTCTATCATGGTATTAGAGAAAAGATCTTTATTCTACTATTCTCTTTGATTATCTCTTGTTCATCTTTCAAAATTCTTCAAAATTCTCAATTTCTCACTATTTCTTAAAAACGCCCACCAAGTGTTCGACAAAATTCCTAAACGAAATTTCAAGCTAAAAGCTATGAGTTCTTCTGTTATTACCACCAAGGGGTCAAAACATTTAGTTTTCCTACCACTCTCAAAGGAAACAACTATCTTGTGTGGTCTAGAACCACTAAAACCGCTATAAGCGGAAGAAGACTTTGGAAGCATATCATCTCAAGAGAGTGCCCAAAGAAATCCCTCAAGAGCAAAGGCAAAGACCAAGAGGCTCTAACCAAGGAGGAGAAAAAAGAAGCCCTTAAAGAAGAAGAAGAGAAATGGGAAGAAGACCAACAAGCAATTCTTAGCCTTCTCCAATCATCGCTAGATCCTGCCATCTTGGAAGCCTACACATATTGTGAGACTCCAAAGGATCTATGGGAAACTTGTTGGGATGGTGTCCTGAAATCACACTTGTACTCACTCCTGAAGATAGTTGTGTGTCGAGATCAGACATTCGTATAGTACTGGGCGGTTGCAATGCTTTGCTAGAAGCCTCTTGCAATCTGTAAGCAGTAGACTTACTACCAGTACTATATGATCCTATAGGGTCACACACCTAAGCGAACTGGAGCTACGACATGGGAATGATCATTATGGTAATGATCATACTAATGTGTATTGGATACACGTTAATATCGACTAAATGGTGTTGTGTCGATCGACACAGCTTGTGTGTCGATCGACACAGTTCGGATTTTCCGAACAGGCTTTTCGAGTTTAGGCTTAATTAAGTCTGGCCCGTTAAGCACGTTGAGGTCGAATAACACTTCAAGAATTCGACCTAAACAGAGAGGCCGTCAACTTTTCTAGAGAAAAATAGTAGACACACCAGAGAGAATCGATTCCCATTGATCCGGCACTAGCATCCCGTTTCCAGAGTTTAGCGTGCGTGTGTATCTGGTAGAGGCAAGGCGATTGCGTTGCTCCACTGATCTCGTTCACCATCTCAATTCCGCTGCTAGAAAGGTAAGAACGAGGTTGGTTTAAATTCAATATATCAAACCCTAGATCCGTAGGGATCCAACAGTGGTATCAGAGCATGCTTAGGGTTTAGCTATTGAATCTGGTGATATTAAATCGAAACTTGATGTTGTTGATCTGAATATTGCCTGTTAAAATCGTGTTTCATAGAATAAATCTCGGATTATGTCTCTGTTGAAAACGATGGTATTGTTGAAATCGCACTGTGTCGATCGACACAAAGCGTGTGTCGGTCGACACGCCGCGGCGCAAAATATAAAATTTTAGGGTTTGTCGCAGGGTGTCGATCGACACAAAGTGTGTGTCGGTCGACACAGAGCGAAAACTCGCAATAAAATTTAGGGTTTGTCGCAGGGTGTCGATCGACACAAAGCGTGTGTCGGTCGACACAGAGCGAAAACTCGCAATAAAATTTGGGGTTTGTCGCAAAGTGTCGATCGACACAAAGCGTGTGTCGGTCGACACAAAGCGAAAATCCGTAAATAATTTTGGGGTTTCGATCTGAGATCGAGTACCCGTAATCGTTCTGTGTCGATCGATACACTGGGTGCGTCGGTCGACACAGGTAAAGCGACGAGGTAGATCGGTTCAATTGGATTGAACCGGTTATCTCACTCGGTTAATTTTAATTAATCAATTTTGTTCTGTTTTGGTGATATCGATCGACACACAGTGTGTAACAATCGACATGGACCATTAAACCGAACCGTTTCAATTGGATTGAATCGGTTATGTAAGTTCAATCCGGTTAGACCGGTTATCGAAGAACGGTTTAAAATGATTGCGTCGATCGATACCAATGGTTGGCGTCGATCGATACAATGCTAGCAGATATACTAGTTGGACTACATATTTGCATATACCAGAACAACTTAATCCTAAAGGTTGTAGATGAATCTAAACTAAATAAAACTGAATGTTTTAAATAAATTAATAAATTCTTGATGTATATTGGATATACATCAAGATAAAATAGTTCTTTCCTCAACTAAATATCAAGTGATCTTGATGTCTTGCCCGATCTAGTCTACTGTCAAGACTCGTGTCGTTTGTTGGATATTCTTGGAGTCCTTGATATCCACTGCAACATGAGTAAGGCAGGTGGTCATTGACTGACTTGCAGTGCAACTGCCAGTAATCACAAGACAGAAAAGGATTGGTTTTACTTGACTGGGCTGTCAGAAGTTCTGGGCCCAGAGACATCAGAGTGGATTGGACATAGTTTGTTTTATCCACGACCAGGAGTTGTACTGGGTACAATTAGCAATGATTTGCTTACCTAGATGACTGAAGTTTGAGTAACGGCGAGTCGCCCACTCGAATTTTAGCAATCTGAGGATCTTGGCTCATTGTATTCATCTGAGGAAACATAGTTTTGAATACAATGCGAGTTTTTCTTATTGGATAAGAATTCTCATTTCTTGAGCTTTATAACTAAAATTTACCTCTTTTGAATTACAGCTATGTCTGTCTCAAATCACATCAACACTTTCTCACTAAGATCTGTCCTTGAGAAGGACAAGTTGAATGGATCAAATTTCTTGGAATGGTATCGGAACCTGAGAATAGTTCTCAGGCAGGAGAACAAGGAATATGTCCTTGAAAGAGTTCTCGCCGAGAGGCCACGTTCCAATGCTCCGCAGACAGAAAAGAATGCTTGGGATAAGCATTCAGCGGATGTCAAAGATGTTACTTGTCTAATGCTGGGGACTATGAACTCTGAGCTGCAGAAGCAATATGAGAACGTGTTGTCACCCATTGAGATGATTAACAGCCTGAAAGCTTTGTTTCAGGAGCAAGCTCGCACAGAGAGATACCAGACGGTTAAATCTCTCATGGACTGCAAGCTGGCTAAGGACAGTCCAGTAAGTCCTCATGTCCTTAAAATGATGGGTTACATTGATAACCTGGGGAAACTGGATTGTGCCATTAGTCAGGAGCTAGCCACTGACATGATTCTGCAGTCTTTGCCGTCGTGTTTTGATCAGTTCATCATGAACTACAACATGCAAAACATGACTAAGACATTGACTGAGTTGCACGGTATGCTGAAGACAGCAGAGCCGAATCTCAAGAAGGCTACTCCCAGTGTCCTGATGGTACAAGGGGGTAAAAGGTTTAAGAAACCTAAGAAGGATAAGGGAAAGGCCCAGGTTGTCGAGACTGAAAGTCAAGACAAGCCCAAGCCCAAGCCCAAATCCGGGCCTTCTGCTGAGGATAAGTGCAACTACTGCAAACAGTTGGGGCATTGGAAAAGAGACTGCAAGAAGTTCAAGGAAGATTACAAGAAGCTGAAGAAGACGTATGATGCGTCTGATTCAGGTATTTATGTTATCGAACTTAATGTTATGTCTTCTAGTTCTACTTCGTGGGTATTGGATACCGGCTGCGGTGCTCATATTTGTACTGATGTGCAGGCACTAAGAAATAGTAGGACGCTGAAGAAAGGACAAGTGGAGCTATGGGTCGGGAATGGAGCTAAGGTTGCTGCACTGGCCGTAGGCACCTACGATTTGTCCTTACCATCGGGCATGGTTTTAATTTTAAATAATTGCTACTTTGTACCTGCGATAAGCAGAAACATAATTTCAGTTTCCGTTTTGGATTTGGAAGGTTTTGATTTTGCTGTTAAGAATAAAGTTTGTTCTTTTAATCGTGATGGTACGTTTTATGGTAGCGCCCCATTAGATAATGGGTTATACATTTTAAACCAAGAAATGCCTGTCTTTAACATAAATACAAAGCGGTTTAAGTCCAATGACGAAAACCCTACTTTCTTATGGTATTGTCGTTTGGGCCACATAAATGAGAAACGCATCCAAAGGCTCCATAGAAATGGGCTTCTGGGCTCATTTGATTTTGAATCATGTGAGAAATGCGAATCTTGCTTGGTGGGCAAAATGGCTAGAGCCCCTTTCAACAAACCAAATGAAAGGGCCAGTGACTTATTGGGCCTTATTCATACTGATGTATGTGGGCCGATGAGTACTGTTGCCAGAGGAAATTACATGTACTTCATTACCTTTACTGATGACTTCAGTAGGTATGACTATGTCTATTTGATGAGACACAAGTCAGAATCCTTTGATAGATTCAAGGAATTCAAGAATGAAGTACAGAATCAACTTGGCAAAAGTATCAAAGTTCTGCGATCGGATCGCGGAGGAGAATACTTAAGCCAAGAATTCAGCGACTATCTGAGCGAGTGTGGAATTGTTTCACAACTCACTCCTCCTGGAACACCCCAATGGAATGGAGTGTCAGAGAGGAGGAATCGAACCTTGTTGGACATGGTTCGGTCTATGATGAGTCATTCTAATCTTCCATTATCCTTTTGGGGATACGCTCTAGAAACGTCTGCGTTTACACTAAATAGGGTACCATCTAAACGTTTAATCTCTGACAAACTTGCACCCAAATCAGATAAATGCTACTTCGTTGGTTATCCTAAGGAAACCAAGGCATACTACTTTTACAACCAATCTGAGAACAAAGTATTTGTTGCTTGGGACTGTTCTTTTCTTGAAAGGGAGTTTCTCTCTAAGAAAAATAGTGGGAGTAAGGTACATCTCGAAGAAATTCTAGATGCACAGGATACTGCTCTACCTACTGAGGAAGAGCAGCAGTTGGATCCACAAAGTTCTGTGGAACTGGCGCCTGTGGAGCCTGAAGTTCGCAGATCCGGAAGGATCCGTCACGAACCCGAGAGATACTATGAATTTCTCGTAACCGATTCAAATGATCTGATGATCATTGATAGTGACGAACCAGCGACCTTCGCGGAAGCAATGATGGGCCCGGACTCCGAAAAATGGCTTGGAGCCTCTAAGTCCGAAATGGGATCCATGTCAGAAAACCAAGTATGGTCCTTGGTCGATTTACCTAATGGTGCAAAAGCCATTGAGTGTAAATGGATCTTCAAAAAGAAGATTGACGTGGATGGCAATGTACAGATTTACAAAGCGAGGTTGGTGGCTAAAGGTTTCAAACAAATTCATGGTATTGACTATGATGAAACCTATTCCCCAGTCGCTATGCTTAAATCCATTCGGATCCTTCTAGCGATCGCTGCTCATTATGATTATGAGATTTGGCAGATGGATGTCAAAACCGCATTCCTGAATGGTATTCTGGAAGAGGATGTGTACATGACACAGCCTGAAGGTTTTGACGATCCCAAGAACGCTGGGAAGGTATGCAAACTTCATAAATCCATTTATGGATTGAAGCAAGCATCACGGAGTTGGAATCTTCGCTTTGATGAAGCAGTGAAGCAATTCGGTTTCATCAAGAACGGAGAAGAATCATGTGTTTACAAGAAGACTAGTGGGAGCAAAATTGCGTTTCTTGTACTGTATGTCGATGACATACTCCTCCTCGGTAATGACGTTCCGTTGCTTCAGTCTGTTAAGACTTGGCTCGGAAGTTGTTTTTCCATGAAAGACATGGGAGAAGCAGCGTACATTCTTGGAATCAGAATCTACAGAGATAGAACTAACAAGCTTATTGGATTGTGCCAGGACACTTATATTGATAAGGTGTTGCACAGATTCAATTTGCATGATTCCAAGAAGGGCTTCATACCAATGTCTCATGGCATAAGTCTCAGCAAGAAGCAGTGTCCAGCGACACATTCTGAGCGAGAACGCATGAATAGGATTCCTTATGCTTCTGCAATAGGATCTATTATGTATGCCATGCTCTGCACTCGTCCAGATGTAGCTTACGCGTTAAGCATGACGAGTAGATACCAATCTGATCTAGGTGAGGACCACTGGACAGCTGTCAAGAACATTCTCAAGTATTTGAGACATACTAAGGATAAATTCCTTGTGTATGGAGGAAGTGAAGAACTTGTGGTGGATGGATTCACCGATGCGAGTTTTCAGACAGACAGAGACGATTTCCGATCACAATCTGGATATGTCTTCTGTCTAAATGGCGGTGCAGTGAGCTGGAAGAGCTCTAAGCAGAATACCGTAGCTGATTCCACAACGGAAGCTGAATATGTTGCTGCTTCAGAAGCGGCAAAGGAAGCTGTTTGGATCAAGAAGTTCATGACTGAACTTGGTGTGGTTCCTAGTATCTTGGATCCAGTGGCTTTGTTTTGTGATAACAACGGAGCCATTGCTCAGGCGAAAGAACCAAGGTCACACCAGAAGTCCAAACACGTGGAGAGGAAATATCACCTGATTCGTGATATCGTCAATAGAGGTGATGTAAAGATCAGCCGAGTCCCGACGGACGGGAATGTAGCTGATCCTCTGACTAAGTCACTCCCAAGGCCTAAGCATGAGAGTCATTCGACTGCTGTAGGCATTAGAGATCTTAAGATGTAATCTTGATTCTAGTGGGAGTTCTTAGTTTATTTTAGTTATAATAAAATGCTCTTGTAAACATTCTTTTAGAAGTGTTTTGATGAAATTTGATTTCAGCATTATTTATTGTGATCTAAATAATGGTCCCAAATAAGTTTATGACATATTATAGGTCATCAAGTTGAGGACTTGATCATGAAACCTTATAAGTTAATAAATTATTCTGTCCCTAGTCGAGGTCGTAAAATCGGGACACTGACAACCGATAGAGACTAGATTGTGAGGTGACTGTTGGCTAAGTTTCATGGAGCCAATGATATGATTATCGCAGTCAGTCACATAGATATATGTTGGTGAACATATGATCGGACATGACCCGCTAATGAGAAGTCTACAAGATAGTTATATCTGTGTCATAAGAGGTTCTCATTACGACTATAGAGTATAGTCCTTAGACCTGAGTTCATCATGCTTTCTTGCATATGAATTGGTACACTTTGACTTTGTCAAACGTCGACCCGTAACTGGCGGCTATAACGGCACTGTTCGGGTATATCATGAAGTGTGCGTTGAAACAGGGATGGAACAAGATGGAATTTGTCCCTCCTGAATAACGGGAGAGAAATATCTCAAGGCCTATCGAAGATTAATTACTGAGAAAATGTGTGGCCGCACTCAAACGAACTGTAGTTCAGTTGTTTGTAATGTTCAGTATGAGATCAGGAGTTCGATAAACACGATGTTGGCTTAATAAGGATGACACAAATCTTGCCTTATGCCAAGTCGAGATATAGAGACAAAGGGATTATAGGAATTGGTGATTCCAGTACAAGTGGGAGATTGTTGGGATGGTGTCCTGAAATCACACTTGTACTCACTCCTGAAGATAGTTGTGTGTCGAGATCAGACATTCGTATAGTACTGGGCGGTTGCAATGCTTTGCTAGAAGCCTCTTGCAATATGTAAGCAGTAGACTTACTACCAGTACTATATGATCCTATATGGTCACACACCTAAGCGAACTGGAAGCTACGACATGGGAATGATCATTATGGTAATGATCATACTAATGTGTATTGGATACACGTTAATATCGACTAAATGGTGTTGTGTCGATCGACACAGCTTGTGTGTCGATCGACACAGTTCGGATTTTCCGAACAGGCTTTTCGAGTTTAGGCTTAATTAAGTCTGGTCCGTTAAGCACGTTGAGGTCGAATAACACTTCAAGAATTCGACCTAAACAGAGAGGCCGTCAACTTTTCTAGAGAAAAATAGTAGACACACCAGAGAGAATCGATTCCCATTGATCCGGCACTAGCATCCCGTTTCCAGCTAGCGTGCGTGTGTATCTGGTAGAGGCAAGGCGATTTCGTTGCTCCACTGATCTCGTTCACCATCTCAATTCCGATGCTAGAAAGGTAAGAACGAGGTTGGTTTAAATTCAATATATCAAACCCTAGATCCGTAGGGATCCAACAAAACTCTCAAAGGTGTGTATGGGAACATATCCAACTTAAGCCTCATCTTTGAAATAAAGAAGGCTATCAATGATCTCCACCAAGATGATATGGAGTTCACCAAGCATCTTGGCAAGTTTCAAACTCTATGGTCCGAACTTGAGATGCTTAGGCCAATGAGTGTGGATCCAAAGGTGTTGAATGAGAGGCGTAAACAAGATCAAGTCTTTGGGCTTCTCCTCACTTTAAATCCAGGCTACAATGATCTTATCAAGCATATCCTAAGAGACGACAAGCTACCAAATCTTGAAGAGGTGTGTGCAAGAATTAAAAAAGAGAAAGGCTTTATAGGTCTCTTTGGTGGTAACTCTGAACTTGTAACAGCCAATAATGGTGTATACAAGCAAGACAAGAAGGGCCCAAAGGTGTGTGATCATTGCAAGAAGGATGGTCATTCAAAGGAGAAGTGTTGGCACCTTCACCCTCATCTCAAACCCGAGTTTCCAAACTCAAGAAGACCAAGAGTCAATGATTCTCATGGTGATGAGTCTAGACAAGCAAATGCATCCACATCTCAAGGAGAAGTAGCTATGGTAGCCTACTTTGAGTATTTGAAGAAAAGTGACTTGGATTCCCTAATCAAGGTCTTTGCCTCACACAACTCTGGTATCACTCTCTATTCTCATGAACCTAGTAGTAAACTTGTTGTAGATTCGGGTGCTTCTCATCATATGATTAGTAATCCTAAGTTTCTAGACAAGATTGAACCGACCATAGGTAGAGTAGAGATTGCTAATGGTGATGGAATTCCCATAGAAGGAAAAGGAATGCTAAAGCTATTTAACAAGAAAAGTGAAGCCTTTTATGTTCCTAGATTTAAATCCAACTTGATATCAGTTAAGAGAACCACTAAAGATCTGAATTGTTATGCTATTTTTAGTCCTAATGATGTTCATTTTCAAGATATTGAGAGTGGAAAGTTACTTGGGAAATGTGGAACCAAAGATGAGTAATATATTCTATAAGAGACACCTTCAAATCCAGATACTTTATCTTTTAACTCTTGTTATTTAGCTAATATAGATGCAATTTGGCATGCTAGACTAGGTCATCCTCATGGAAGAGCACTTGAATTAATGTTGCCTAATGTATCTTTTGATCACACTAGTTGTGAAGCATGTATCCTTGGCAAACATTGCAAAATTGTATTTCTCAAATCTTCTACTATCTATGAGCATTGTTTTGATCTAGTACATTCGGATGTGTGGACTTCTCCTTGCATGTCTACAGATAGAAACAAGTACTTTGTGACCTTTATAGATGAGAAATCAAAGTATAATTGGGTCACGTTGTTACCATCAATGGATAGGGTATTTGAGGCATTCATTAACTTTCAAACTTATGTGACTAACCAATACAATGCCAAGATAAAAGTGTTTAGGTCGGAAAATGGAGGAGAATACGCAAGTACTAGATTCAAAGAGCACCTAGCTAAGCATGGCATATTGTACCAAACAAGTTGCCCTCACACACCACAACAAAATGGAGTGGCGGAGAGGAAGAATAGGCACCTTATGGAAGTGGCTAGATCAATGATGTTCCACACCAATGTGCCAAAGAGTTTTTGGGGAGATGTGGTCATAACTTCATGCTACCTCATCAACCGCATTCCAACAAAATTCCTTAAGGACATATCACCATTTGAGGTACTCAACAGCTCTAAACCATTTATTGAACACTTACATATTTTTGGTTGTGTGTGTTTTGTTTATGTACCAGGTGAACAAAGAAACAAGTTAGAGGCTAAGAGCACCAAATGCATCTTCCTTGGATATTCAACCACTTAAAAGGGCTACAAGTGCTTTGATCTGATCAATAACCGACTCCTTATGTCTAGAGATGTCAAGTTCATTGAGAGACAAAGCTACTATGATAGGAAAGATTGGGAAGGTCTAAAGTATCTCTCAAGGTCACCGTCGGATCTAGCTACTAGTTTTAGGTTCTTGCTTGATCATTTGAGTAATGATGAACCGCCAAGGCAAGGAAGTGCAAATAAAGATGCACCTAACATCCACTTGAATGAAGAGGATCTTATTCCAGTTGTATCACAAGATCATCAACAAGGATTGAAGCCATCTCAAGACCTAGTTCAAGAACAAGAAGACTTGAGTATGAAAAAGAGGTGATGGAACCGTAAGAAGATGTTGAAGCTGCTATAAAGGAAGAGGTTCAACCTCTTAGGAAAAGCAGTAGGACCAAGTTTCCCTCCAAAAGGGTGGATAATCGCATATACTACAATCACCAAGTTGTAGCTCACCCAATTCAAGCTACTTGTTCTATTGCCCTTTTGCCACCCGATCATCAAGCATTCCTTAGAAAGATTGAGCAAAATCAAATTCCTTCTACTTTTGGAGACTATTCTCTCCACCTTCTCTCTAAATCTATCTAATCTCTTTTTTTCTAATTTTTTTAATACTCTTAAATTCTATCAAAAAGTATCCGTCGGTTCGACAAACGCCGACCAACAATCGGAACTTGAAAAACTAGTGAACATCGGTTTGGTTTTAGAGAGAGATTAGAGCAGACTGGAGGGAGATGCTCGTACGATTCAATGTCGTATCAGCTTTCGAATCGATTAAGGTACATATTCAATAAATAAATAAAAACATCATTTTATCATTTTTAATCATTTTATCAATTAATTATTTATTTTATTGCTAAACGCGTATGATGCATCGTCTGTTTGTTAATAAAATATTATTGTCGGTAACATATTGAAACTTTTGAGTAAAACTCTTTACAAGACAATTTCAAGACGAGCATGATCATTTTATTATTATTACCATATCACTATTACTTTTTTTAGAACGATATCACTATTACTTATAAATAGGATATCCTGAAAATAACGCTAACAAGTTGTTGTGTTTTGAATAAATTATGAACTATGATTTTGTTATTATTATTAAGAGAGATTTTCTGAAGATTATTAGGATTAAGAGAGTTGTTTAAGATAGCTTTGACTCTAAGCAAAAATGACTAAATATGGACTAACTAATACTCAAGAAAATGTAAATGGAAGCTAAAAGTGACATTACATCTTTTGTGTTTCTACTAAATATATTTCCTTAATGTTAATAGCAAAAATACATTACTTAGCTTGTAGTGATATTATCTCACATAAACGCTTTTACTTTTTTCCTTAGGAAATAAAATTTAGAACATACATAATTGACCTATCTTTTTCTACTTAGTTGACTAAATATTGACCGTCTATGACCAAAGCAATCAAGGAAAATGTATTTCTTTTATAAGGTTGTTCTATAATTCGGTAAGCATCTAAATCATATGTACACATCAATGTCTCTACAAGTCGTGTAAAAATTACATACTTTCATATTTTGCATATATACGAAATGAAAATTAAAAATTTTACATTAGACATATATGTGTTAATTCCTTATTATATCAGAAACGTAAGAATTAGATAATACCGACCACGTCTTTTAATTATACACTTTCATGGTTCTTGTCCTTCAGATTAATAATGATTCATTCATATTATATGTATATTTGTATATTTATTTGTTATTATTTTGCTAAGTTAGTATTTTGTCGTCTTTAAGTTAGTATTTATTTGTGGGTTAAGATATGGTAACTATTTAGAGGTGGTAACTTTGGAAGCCAAGTAAAAGAGAGCCAAAAGTAATCCTCAATGACAATTCTAAGAAAAGTATCAATTTAAGCACATGCAAATATTCAATCAACTTTCTAAAAAGCATAACGATAAAACCAAATTTTTTATTTATATATCGTTTTATCAATGATAATTAATCTAAATGTTCATAGTGACCAAATATATGTATAAAACAAGAAACAATCTCAATTTGGGTAATTATGTGAATTCTTTAAAATAGTTAAAATGAACAACGATAGCTAGCTGGAAGAGGTATAATGTCTACACAATTTTCAAAATTGTGAATAATGCTAATTAGCTAATTGGCTGCACTTACCAAAACATATACCATATTCTGACTTGACTTAAAACTTAAACGGCCTAAAACTTTTGAATTAATTAATAAATTTAAGCAAAAACTTACCAAAAATGTCGATTCTATAAATACACTGATTTGACTATGAAATAAAATACCGCAAGAAAATTAATTATTTGAAAATATTAATAATGCAAAAAATCATGGTCAGAAACGAAACTAAGTTATGATAAAACTATAACAACAAAAAATTAAGAATGAACATCCAAACCAAATAGTTAATTAACAACAATAAAATATTAGTTTTAAGGCAAAACGAAGTCTCTAAAGTTGATGTAAACCTCTGAAAAAGCCAAAAAATAATAATATTAAAAAGAAGATATACTAAGAGACTTAAAGAGCTCTCGCATAACAAAAAAAGTTTTTGAGGAAACCCCAAATCCACAAACCCCACTTGCAATTTCTCTCCCACATCTCCCATCGCTCTCTCTATTCGGCTGTGAAGCAACAGGAAGTGGGCAAAAATCCTTGTTTAACTCATCTTCATTCCCTGGATTTCCGAGGTTGGGAGAGAAAAAGAGACAAATCTCTTGAATGCAATGTGAGGATCAACCAAGACGAAGAAGAATAGTTTTTTTTTTTCCTCACTCGAAAATGGTGGCTGCAGCAATTTCCAGCACTGACCCAAGAAACCCACCTCGAGATCGACAAGATAAACCTCCATCAGTCGCCAACAATGGCGGACAAAGAAGACCCAGAGGCAAACAGGTTCCTTCTCGCTACTTATCTCCTTCTCCTTCTCACTCCGTCTCCTCAAACACAACAACCACCACCACCACCACTACCACAACAACATCCTCATCTTCGTCTTCTTCCTCATCTGCGATACTAAAGACTAGTAAACGATACCCATCGCCGTTACTCTCTCGCCCTACGAATTCCGCTTCTAATTCAATCAAAACGCCTTCCTTGTTACCCAAACGTTCGCAATCGGTGGACCGTCGCCGACCCTCGCCGGTTCCGGTCACTGTAGGCATCAGTGGTACCGAAATGTCGGCGGCGACGAAGATGCTTATCACTTCCACTAGGAGTTTGTCGGTTTCGTTTCAAGGGGAAGCGTTTTCGCTGCCGATTAGCAAAAAGAAGGAGGCTGCTACGCCGGTTTCTCACCGGAAATCTACTCCGGAGCGGCGGAGATCGACGCCTGTTCGAGATCAGAGGGAGAACTCAAAGCCAGTGGACCAACAACGGTGGCCCGGAGCCTCTCGCAGAGGAAATTCCGAATCTGTTGCGCCTAATCCGCTTTCTAGAAGCTTAGACTGTGGCAGCGATAGAGGAAAGCTCGGATCTGGGTATGTGGGTAGGTCAATGTTGCACAATTCGATGAATGATGAGAGTCCTAGGGTTTCTATTAATGGGAGGCGGAGTTTAGATATGGAAGGTAGGGATGAGAGCCAGAGAAGACCAAATCATGGTTTAACCTCTAGTGACTTTACTGCTTCTGATACTGATAGTGTTTCTTCTGGTAGCACTAATGGTGTCCAAGATTGTGGCTCTGGTGCTAATGGGGAAATCTCAAAGTCAAGTAGCTTGCCTCGTAATATTATGGCTTCTGCTAGGTTCTGGCAAGAGACTAATAGCCGGTTAAGGAGGTTGCAGGATCCGGGTTCTCCTTTATCCTCTAGCCCGGGTTTGAAAACCAGTAGTGTATCATCAAAGTTTGGTCTTTCTAAAAGGTTTTCTAGCGATGCTGTTCCTTTATCATCTCCTCGTGGTATGGCGTCTCCTGTAAGAGGTGCTGCTATTCGCTCTGCTTCACCAAGTAAGCTTTGGGCAACAACTACATCATCTCCAGCTAGGGCACTTTCGAGCCCTTCTCGAGTGAGAAATGGGGTTTCTGATCAAATGAACGCTTATAACCGCAACAACGCACCTTCGATTCTTAGTTTCTCTGCTGATATTAGGAGAGGGAAAATTGGGGAAGATCGTGTTATGGATGCACATTTGTTGAGGCTTCTATATAACCGTTACCTGCAGTGGCGGTTTGTCAATGCCAGGACAGACTCTACTTTAATGGTGCAGAGATTGAATGCAGAGGTATGGCTTATGAGTTTTTTTTTTTTTTCAGTTCCTTTTGTGGTCAATAACTTTGCAATTATAGTTTTGTGTCCCTTCTGGATTGATTATACTTTTAGCCACTGCTGCAAGGTAAGATTTGTTCATCTATACTTAGGATCTTGATGATGCAAGATTTATCAGCATTTATGGAACCTCATAGTTTAGGCTCATTCTAGTTGCCATCATCCAAGATAAATCATGACAAGATGGAGATTAAGCATGAATGTGAAATCTTACCGAACTAGAATAGTGGAAGAGTAGTCAGTTGAGTAGGGTTGGTTGAAATCTTTCAAGGACATGGTTTAAGTATAAAACTAAAAGCCCTTTTTCTTGCGGTTCTGGCATAACATAGAATGTGAATTTACCTTTTGCTTCTCTTTGCCAGAGAAACCTGTGGAATGCATGGGTATCAATCTCAGAACTGCGCCACAGCGTTACCTTGAAGCGAATCAAGTTGCTTTTGCTAAGGCAGAAATTGAAGCTGGCTTCTATTCTGAGGGGACAGGTAAGAATGTGAACCTTTTTTTTTTAGTTTTAACGACGTCTTGCTTTAGAAGGGCCAATGTCTTAATTAAGATTTGTTGATTTTTAATTTTTGAGTTAAAAGACATATATTCTGTGGAATTTGGCTTAGTGATTCCTTCTAGCTGTAGCATGAAGATAAAGTTTTGGATATAACTCAATTAGTGCCGAATAAAAATTGTACTCTAACAGGTTTAGCAAATGAATCTGGACTCCCAGTTAATTATTTATGCATGGTAGGTAAAACTGTAATATCTACCTGTAGAAGTTGGTATACCTACTTGCTTAGAATCATCCCACAACATTCCGAATCTTTGACAAGGAAACATGAGAATTTATTTATTTTCGAATTGAAAACCGTAGTGCTAGTATATCCTCATTGGTGATGCATATAAAAAGAAAGAATAGTATGGATGTTGTTTTTAGCATAAGAAATGACAAACTCTGTATTTTGTTACATTGTAGATGAAATATCTAGAAGAATGGTCTCTTCTGGACAGAGATCATTCAAGTTCTTTGTCCGGAGCAACCGAAGCTTTGAAAGCCAGCACGCTTCGTCTACCAATTGTTGGAAAAACCGTGGTGTGTACCTCTGTGACATAACAGCCCTGATATGAATGTTTTGGCTTAGTTTTTAAAACCTTTGGTTAACAAATATTTTAAATGCTTCTCGAATTGTTTAGGTTGATATCCAAGATCTTAAGCATGCTGTTAGTTCAGCCGTCGATGTAATGCAAGCTATGTCATCTTCTATATTCTCGCTGACGTTGAAGGTAAAATGCTCTGTCTCTCTCAGTGGATGTCAAAACCGACTTTTGAAAATTAAGAAGTACATGTCTTGAGTCTATTGAACCTTTTGGGTTTGTACAAAGCCCTTGTGTTATATGGATAAAGGTCATTCATGTCGATGGTGAATGTTATTATCATGGCTAGGTGGATGAAATGAATTCTGTAATGGTTGAAACGGTGAATGTAACTGCAAAGGAAAAGGTTTTGCTTGAAAGATGTCAAGGTTTGTTATCAACAGTCGCAGCTATGCAGGTAACGAATCTTCTTCATTATCTTCTTGTGTATTCGGATTTAGTGATTGAATCTGCAATGTTTACTCCATTCTGATAGCGGTTTGGGTAAATGCAAACAAACAGGTTACAGACTGTAGCATGAAGACGCACATAATACAACTAAGTCGGATACCAATGACAAGCAGCTTGACTTCACAACAACTGTAGAAAAAAAACTGATCTTCCTCAAGAGAACAGATTTGTTCTTTTTGACTACAACAAGTATTCTCACCAAGAACAGAGTTGCTAACACGGGCCTTTTCCTTCCTCGAATCACGACCTTATCGTTTTCAAACCAAGATTAAGGTGAGATTCGAGGGTTTGTTATCATCATCTCTCTATCCCCTTGCTCTCTCTTGCTTCTGGTAGTGTTCTACGTTTGTTTTTTGTTTTATGTAAGATTGCCGGTAATGCCTCTAAAAGTAAGTAAGCTTAGTTTTGTATACAAAAGTTTTTTCTCTAATGGTTCTTTGGTTTGTGTACATAGAAAGATGTAGTAACTGTATAACTGACTGATCTTGTCCTTTTCTTTTATGTTCTAGACTTTTTTTTTTTTGGGGTCAAATAACTTTTATATTAAAAGCTAATCTCCATAAATGGAGTAAGTGTTTGTAGACAACATCACAACAAAGGCATAACAAGCAAAAATTACAATAAGATAAGCTGAAAAGTTAGAAATGGATAATGACGACATAGTACTTAAACAAATACAAGTCTTGGAGAAGTCTTCGAATCTCTTCAACAATGGAGTTGTTAAGTAAGGTAAAGTCTTGGGTACTGGATCGAACACCCGAGATTGGAACAACAACAAGTGCACAATTTCCTATCTCCAGAATGGCTACAGAGGCGATTAAACACCTAACAAATGAGCATGTGATGACACCTCTTGCAACACAATCATTTGAAACAAATGGTGAATACAAAGAGGGGGGGGGGGGGGTAAAGAACTCCACAAAGGAGCCAAGATCCTCACAAAGAGGTAAGGTAACAGAATTCTCATACAGAGGCAACGTATCGAGATCCTCATAAAGAGGCAATGTGACAAGTTCCTCATAAAGAGGTAAGATGTCAAGATCCTCATAAAGAGACAATGTGACAAAATCCTCATAAAGAGGTAAGGTGTCAAGATCCTCACAAAGAGGCAATGTAACATCCTCATACAGAGGCAAAAGAGAGCTAATAACAAGTCTAGTATCCTCATAAAGAGATAAATGGGTTGACAATAGCTTATGTCTAAGAAGAAATATTCTTACAATAGAACCTAAGCTAGTCAAAAGCCAACCAATCCACTGAACCAACTAGACCAAACCTTGTGTTTGGAGGGGAGACTGGAGGTGGTAGAAGCGCAAACAATCATCATAGACATGTCTTCTAGCCAAGAGAGAATCAAGACTGTAGTACCAGAAATCCATGAAACAATGTAACAGTGTGAAAGGATGATACAATCCGGCGGATCAGGAGGTACCGGCGGCGTCGGAGGGAAGGCCACCAGAAGACTCCACACACCCTGGGTAAAATCATCCGCCAGCTGATTCGAAGAGGAGTGGGCGACTGCCAACACTTCAAGAATGTATGGCCTTGCTATAAACCCAGATTCTATGGACAAAATCGGTGGTCGATCAGGAGCTGCAGAAAGCGGTGGCGGAGCAAATCTCTGCATATTGCAGTAACAAATCGCATACTAGCGAGAACACTATATCCGACTGGATCGAAGACTCCGACTGAGATCAGATGCCTCGACAGAGACAAAACCTTGAACGAAGGATGAGTGAGAGCCCAAGAAAACTCCAGTGGATCTGACCTGAGAGGTGGAAATGACACCAGCAGAGACCACAAAGTTGGGACAAGGCAGGACGATAACTCCAACTTCAGAACCAAAAGCTTGAAAACTGAGACAAACTCCGAGCTGGAGATATTAAGGATCGACACCATTGATGAAGATCGAGAATGAAGAACCAGAGCTCAAGTGAAGAAGATGAAATCAATTGAAAGTTTGTTATCTTTCTTAACGTTCAAATGTACATCTTAATGTTAATATATACAAACTATGATTAAGCTAAAGGAGACTTAACCAAGAATAAACCAGGAGCTAAACCAACATCATTTAACCAGATCAAACATATCTAATATACCCCCTCAAGTCTTTAGCTGATCATGATCTGGCAGATAAAGACTTGACAATGGGAGTCGTTTGAGCATAGCATGAAACGGACCAGGATGAAGTGGTTTCGTCAATATGTCTGCAATTTGATTTCCTGTAGAAACATATAACGCCTTGAGCCGTCCTGCTTTAATCTGGTCTCGGACTGTATGACAATCAATGTCAATGTGTTTGGTGCGTTCATGAAACACAGGATTAGTCGCAATGTGGATTGCTGACTTGTTGTCGCAGAATAGCTTTGCTGGACATGAAACTCTGATATGAAGATCAACAAGAAGCTGTTGTAACCAGATGAGCTCACAAGTAGCAAGAGCTAGACTTCTGTACTCTGCTTCAGTGCTGCTTCTACTAACCACTGATTGCTTCTTTGATTTCCAAGAAATAAGAGAAGTGCCAAGATAGACACATAAACCAATGACTGATCTTCGTGTATCTTTGCAAGTAGCCCAATCAGCATCCGCAAAAGCATTCAAACAAAGTTCAGTATCAGCTGCATACATTAATCCTTGTCCCGGATTTGTCTTGATGTATCTAGGAACTTTGTGAGCTGCTTGAAGATGAGCATCTGTAGGTGCTGATAGAAACTGACTTAAGTGATGTACAGCAAATGTGATATCAGGACGTGTGATGGTCAAGTATAGTAACCGACCAATAAGCTCACGATATTGAGTTGGATTTGGCAATAAGACTCCTGTATCTTTGGCCAAATGGATTAATGGATCCATGGGAATGGAACTCGGTTTACATCCCAACAAACCTGAATCCTCTAGCAAGTTCAAAGCATATTTCCTCTGACAGACAGATATACCAGCTGAGGATCGAGCTATCTCCAGGCCAAGAAAGAAACGAGCAGGACCTAAGTCTTTGATCTTGAATTCTGAACGAAGTAGATCCTGGAGATGAGCAACTGCAGTATCATTGTCACTGACAATCAGGATGTCATCAACATAAACTAAGACTGCCACAAAAGATGTTGCTGTTGCTTTAACAAACAGAGTGTTATCAGCTGGAGACTGTATATAATTGGCACCCATCAAGACAGATGAAAAACGTTTATACCACTGTCTTGATGCCTGTTTAAGTCCATAAAGAGACTTTCGCAATCGACAAACAGGTTGATCAGGTAAGGTGATACCAGTAGGAGGAGTATATCCCTAAGGCAAATGCATAAAAATTTCCTCATCAAGTTCTCCATGGAGAAAAGCATTTGATACATCCATCTGAGTAAGACTCCATCCTTTGGCAGAAGCTAAGCTGAGAAGAAGTTTTACACTTGTAAGTTTTACCACTGGAGAAAACGTATCCATGTAATCTATTACCTCTTGTTGAGTAAAACCCTGTGCAACCAGCCGTGCTTTATAACGTTCCACGGTTCCATCAGCATTGTATTTTATAGTGAAAACCCATTTACACCCAACCACATTATTCTCTGGAGGCAGTGATTCAATATCCCATGTCCTGTTTTGATCAAGAGCCTCAAGTTCCACATTCATAGCCTTAATCCATTTGTCTGATGCCATAGCTTGCTTGAAGGTTTTAGGTTATGTTTCTAAAGTGTAAGCAAGGATATATGACTGAAAGGCAGGGGTCAGTTGATCATAAGAAAGAACAGATGAAATATGATATGGAGTAGTATGAATAGGTGTGTCAAAAGGGGTTTTATTGGAGATAAAAGGAATAAGAGAACAGTGATACTCAGATAGATAACTAGGAGCTTTAGTAGTACGTTTAGATCTAGCAATGGGTACTGATCTAACCTCTGTAGTATGAGATGAAGTATCAACGGGTAATGATATAGTACTAGGTTGTTCTAATGCAGAAGATGTTAATGGCACATGTACAGAAGAAGAACAATCAGTAGATGCAGATGATTGTAATGGCATTGTTTCCACAAAATGCAAAGGCACAGGTAATGGTAAAATTGTGTTAGGAAACATGTCTACAGAAGAAGATAGCAAATCACTTGTTTTAAAAGGAAATTATGTCTCATGGAAAACAACATTTCTTGAAATCAATGTGGAATGAGATTCCAAATCCAGAAGTTTAAAACCTTTGTATCCAGTTGGATAGCCTAAGAAAACACAAGGTTTAGCACGAGGAGAAAACTTGTTTCGATCCTTTATCAAAGTGGATACATAACATAGACATCCAAAGGTTTTCAAGAAAGTGTAATCAGGAAGTTTACCAAGTAACAATTTAAATGGAGATTTATGATTTAACAAAGGAGATGGCAACCTGTTTATCAAGAAAACAGCAGTTAAGATGCAATCACTCCAATAAGGTAAATGCACATTTGATTGAAATAGTAAAGACCTTGCAATATTTAGTAAGTGCTGATGTTTCCTTTCTATTACAGAATTCTGATGTGGAGTATATGCACATGAGAAGTAGTGTAACATTCCATTTTATTTGATAAGATCAGTGAATGCTAACTCTGGTGCATTGTTAGTTCTAATTGCTTTTACTTTAGATTGATATTGAGTATGAACAAGCTTCAGAAACTGTGGAAAAATAGTGGAAACATTTGATTTAGTCTTTAACATGTAAACTGATGTGATCATGGGAAGCTTGGAATCTGAGGCCATTGAGCAGCTTGAACCAGAGGAGAATGGAGCTGAGAAGCAACTTGTAGCTGAGGAGAATGGAGCTAAGGAACAGCTTGAATCTGAGAAGAATGGAGAGCAAGGATCAGAAGCTTTGCACATACCACTTGGACCAATGACCAGAGCTAAGGCAAAGCAATTCAAGCAAGCCTTCTACACACTTATACACCACGTCCAGGGCCAACTTGAGTGTGCTAATCCAGCCACTTTGGTTGTGATTCAAGCCACTTAAGTCATCAGTAATGGAGGTGTGTGGACTTGTAATCTTTTTCCCTCCTCTTGGTTTTGTCCCAATGAGTTTTCCAAGAGAGGTTTTTAATGAGGCAAGCCCACATGCTATTATCTTTTCCCATTACTGATCCATAAGGCCCATAACTCATTCTAAAAGGGATATTTCGAAATCTGAATGTTTAATAAGTCTTTGTGTATTTCTTAGGTGAATTAATTGCTGTTCATGCAGCAATGTTGCAGTTTTCTATTTAAAACACTTTGTAGCCATTTCTGAAATTTATCAAACTTCTTTTATTCTAAAACTTCTGAAAGTGTTTGATCTGAATGGTGTGTTATATCCATTCATCTTTGATTCTTCTTTTGGTGTTTCATCTCCTAGAAGATCAGAGTTCGAAAGTCTTAAAGTGATTCCGCAGCTTCAGGAAGTTTCTTTCAATCCACTGTTTCTAATCCTTTTAATTTGTCCATCCCATTTGATTATCACCCATCAAACAACCAGACTCACAAAGTGCATCAAAGGGCAATGATATTCTCCATTAAGATCGCATCATGTGGTATCAGAGCCACTTTGTGAAAGGTTGTGTCTTTTCATCTCTCTACTGATCTGAATCTTTTGTTTATGTATGATTTGTTAGTTCTAGGGTTTGTTCTTGTTAAATTCGAATCTGAACCTGTTAGAACTAAGAATTACTTGCAGATCATCAAGGATTTGTTCTTAAATTCGAAATTGACTCTTAGACTTCTGATCTGATCAATTAGGGTTTATGGTTTTCCTGTTTTCTGCAATTTACACCCTGTTTCAGATTGTTGTTATTCTGTTTAATGTTTACTGAGTGTTTAATTTCGAAATCTAAAACCCAGAAACTGTCATCTGTTGTTAAAGTTGTTTTGTGCAAGAAAACTACTTATTTTACATCAAATTTCGTGGCTGAACCTGAACTTGACTTAATCTCATTGTTTCTGTAAAATCTGATCTGTTTTCTTGTGTCAAAGAACTCCTTACTTGTTCTGTGATTTCTTTGTGGACAGGAAACATGGTGAACACTGATGATCAGGAAGAACACAGCCGTATCAGAGAAAATAAAGCCTTGGTTGAAGCAGTCACTGCAAATTTGGCTAAGATGTTGAATGAGAGTCTTGCAGCATTTAGGGAAGAACTTCATATCTCTGGAACAGATAAATCAAAGAAGGAACACAGCCAACATCCAGAGAATGATGGAACAGCAAGCTATTATAGCCATTCATCCAATTCAAATCACCGCAGAAGGAGAAGGCGTGATAAGGAAGAAAGAACTCCATCTACAGATCCTTTAGCAGGCTTGAAGATTAAGATTCCTACTTTCCTTGGAACTAATGAACCTAAAGAGTACCTGGAGTGGGAAAAGAAGAATGAACTTGTGTTCAACTGCAGAGAATACACTTATGAAAGCAAAGTGAAGGTGGCACCAACAGAATTCAAAGAGTATGCTCTGAGTTGGTGAGATCAATTGGTTACTGCTAGGAGACGTGCAGGAGATTATCCAGTGGATTCTTGGACACAAATGAAGACAATTATGAGAAAGAGGTTCGTTCCCAGCCACTACCACAGAGAGCTGCACTATAAACTGAGAAACTGTACCCAAGGGAGCAGAACTGTAGAAGAGTATTATAAGGAGCTGGAAACCTTGATGCTCAGAGCTGATATTCAAGAGGATACTGAAGCTACAATGTCCAGATTCATGGGAGGCCTCAACAGAGACATCTTGGACAGGCTGGAGACTCAACATTATGTGGAGTTAGAGGAGTTGTTGCACAAGGCAGTCATTTTTGAGAAGCAACTCAAAAGGAAGATTTCTAGGCCAAGTTATGTTTCTGGAAAACCTAACTATCACAAAGAAGAGAAGTTTGGATTCAGCAGAGACTACAAGCCTTTTCCAAAGGTTAAAAGTGAGGAGCATGATCCAAAAGGAAAGGCTAAGGTGACTTCTACAAGGACCAGGGAGATCAAGTGCTTCAAATGCCAAGGGTTTGGTCACTACTCCAATGAATGCACCAACAAAAAGATCATGATTATCCGAGACAATGGTGAGGTTGAATCAGAAGAAGAGAAATCAGAATCTGAACCATTGGAAATAGAACTGGAAATGGCAGCCAAAGGAGAGCTACTGGTCACTATAAGATCTTTGAATGTGCAAGCCAAGACTGAAGGAAATGAACAAAGAGAGAACCTGTTTCACACTCGGTGCATTGTACAAGAGAAAGTATGCAGTCTCATCATTGATGGAGGGAGTTGCACCAATGTATCCAGTGAATCAATGGTTAAGAAGCTTGGACTACAAGTGATGAAGCGTCCTAAGCCTTACAAACTTCAGTGGCTGAATGATGAAGGAGAACTTGAAGTGGACAGCCAAGTTCTGGTTCCATTATCTATTGGAAAATATGAAGATGAGGTTTTGTGTGATGTGCTACCAATGGATACAAGTCATATACTACTTGGGAGACCATGGCAATCTGATAGGAAAGCAACTCATGATGGCTACACTAATCGCCATTCCTTTGAGTTCAAGGGCAGAAAGATAATATTGGTACCTTTAACTCCTAGTGAAGTACATCAAGATCAGATTAGCATGAAGAAAAGCAAAGCTCAGTCATCCAAAGCTCAATCAGCCCCTGCCACAAAACAAACAAACAACCTCATGCTTCAGAAACCAAAGGGAAGTTATATTACAACTTTGATTCTTGTTTTTAAAGGTTGTTATATGAACTTAACTGCCCCAAAGCAGGCTGTGCCTAGCGAGATTGAATTACTTTTGCAGGAGTTCCAGGATGTGTTCCCTGAGAAAAATCCAGAAGGTTTACCTCCCATTAGAGGCATTGAGCATCAAATAGACTTCATCCCAGGAGCTTCCTTGCCAAATAGACCTGCATACAGAACCAATCCAGTGGAGACCAAAGAACTAGAGAAGCAAGTCACTGAGCTTATGGAGAAAGGTTATATCCGTGAGAGCATGAGTCCTAGTGCTGTTCCTGTCCTATTGGTGCCAAAGAAAGATGGTAGCTGGAGGATGTGTGTAGATTGCAGAGCCATCAACAACATAACAGTGAAGTATCGCCACCCTATACCTAGATTAGATGATATGTTAGATGAATTGCATGGTTCTAGCATCTTTTCTAAGGTAGATCTTAAGAGTGGATATCATCAGATTAGAATGAAAGAGGGTGATGAATGGAAAACTGCATTTAAAACTAAACAAGGGCTATATGAATGGTTAGTGATTCCATTCGGATTAACTAATGCACCTAGTACATTCATGAGGCTGATGAATCATGTTCTTAGATCATTCATTGGGCATTTTGTTGTTGTATACTTTGATGACATCCTAGTATATAGCCAGAACCTACAAGAGCATGTTAGGCATCTTAGGTTGGTCTTTGAAGTGTTAAGGAAAGAAAGTCTTTATGCCAACTATAAGAAATGTACTCTTGGAACAGATAACCTTGTGTTCTTAGGTTTTGTTGTGAGTACAGATGGAATCAAGGTAGATGAAGAGAAAGTGAAAGCTATCCAAGAATGGCCAGCCCTAAGACAGTTGGAGAAGTGAGAAGCTTTCATGGCCTAGCCGGTTTCTATAGGAGATTTGTGAAGGATTTTAGCACTCTAGCAGCTCCACTCACTGAAGTTATCAAGAAAAACGTGGGTTTTAAGTGGGAGCAAGCTCAGGAACAAGCATTCCAAACCTTGAAAGAGAAGCTTACTCATTCACATGTTCTTTCACTTCCTGATTTTTTTAAAACTTTTGAAATCGAATGTGATGCTTATGATATTGGTATAGGTGCTGTGCTTATGCGGGAAAAGAGACCAATTGCCTACTTCAGTGAGAAGCTAGGAGGAGCAACACTGAATCATCCAACTTATGATAAAGAGCTTTATGCATTGGTGAGAGCATTGCAGACATGGCATCACTACTTATGGCCAAAGGAGTTTGTCATACACACTGATCATGAGTCCCTTAAGCATCTAAAAGGTCAGCAAAAACTCAACAAGAGACACGCCGAGTGGGTTGAATTCATTGAGACATTCCCATACGTGATCAAATACAAGAAAGGTAAGGATAATGTAGTTGCTGATGCATTATCAAGAAGGTATGTCTTACTGACTTCTCTTGAGACTAAGTTACTAGGTTTTGAACATATTAAGTCTCTTTATGCAAATGAGTCTGATTTTGGAAAGATCTATTCATCTTGTGAGAAATTTGCATTTGAAAAGTACTATAGGCATGATGGGTTCTTGTTTTATGAAAACCGTTTGTGTGTTCCTAATTCTTCTTTGAGAGATTTGTTTGTTAAGGAAGCACATGGTAGAGGATTAATGGGACACTTTGGTGTTGCTAAGACACTTAAGGTGATACAAGAACACTTTCATTGGCCACACATGAAGAGGGACGTTGAGAAAGCTTGTGAAAGGTGTTCTACTTGCAAACTAGCTAAGTCCAAAGTCCAGCCTCACGGTTTGTATACTCCCTTACCTATTCCTTTGCATCCTTGGAATGATATTTCTATGGATTTTGTTGTTGGGTTGCCTAGGACTAAAACAGGGAAGGATTCCATATTTGTTGTGGTAGATAGGTTCTCTAAAATGGCTCATTTCATTCCCTGCCACAAAACTGATGATGCTATGCATGTAGCTAACCTGTTCTTTAAGGATATTGTGAGATTACATGGTATGCCTAAGACTATTGTTTCTGATAGAGATACTAAGTTTCTTAGTTACTTTGGGAAGACACTTTGGTCTAAGCTAGGTACTAAGTTGTTGTTCTCTACTACTTGTCATCCACAATCTGATGGGCAAACTGAAGTAGTTAATAGGACATTGTCTACTCTACTGCGTGTATTAATAAAAAAGAACCTTAAGACATGGGAAGAATGTTTGCCACATGTTGAATTTGCTTATAATCATGCTAGACATTCTGCATCTAAGTTTTCTCCATTTGAAATTGTTTATGGTTTCAATCCTTTATCACCTTTGGATCTAATGCCTTTACCTTTGAGTGAAAGAGCTAGTATGGATGGAAAGAAAAATGCAGATTACATCAAGCAGATTCATGAGAACGCTAGGATCAACATTGAGGAGAAGACAAATCTTTATGCTAAGTATGCCAACAAGGGCAGGAAGGAGATGATCTTCAAGGAAGGAGACATGGTCTGGATACATTTGAGGAAGGAGCGGTTTCCTAATGAGAGAAAGTCCAAGTTGATGCCACGCATTGATGGACCGTCCAAAATCATCAAACGGATCAATGACAATGCCTACCAAATCGACTTGCAAGGTAAGTATAATGTGAGTTCAAGCTTCAACGTTTCTGATTTAGTTCCTTTTATTGCAGATGAACCAGATTTGAGGTCAAATCCTTTTCAAGAGGGAGGGGATGATGTGATCATGTGAAGCTTGGAATCTGAGGCCATTGAGCAGCTTGAACCAGAGGAGAATGGAGCTGAGAAGCAGCTTGTAGCTGAGGAGAATGGAGCTAAGGAGCAGATTGAACCTGAGAAGATTAGAGAGCAAGGATCAGAAGCTTTGCACATACCACTTGAACCAATGACCAGAGCTAAGGCAAAGCAATTCAAGCAAGCCTTCTACACACTTCTACAACACGTCCAGGGCCAACTTGAGTGTGCTAATCCAGCCACTTTGGTTGTGATTCAAGCCACTTAAGCCATCAGTAATGGAGGTGTGTGGACTTGTACTCTTTTTCCCTCCTCTTGGTTTTGTCCCAATGGGTTTTCCAAGAGAGGTTTTTAATGAGGCAAGCCCACATGCTATTATCTTTGCCCATTACTGATCCATAAGGCCCATAACTCATTCTAAAAGGGATATTTCGAAATCTGAATGTTTAATAAGTCTTTGTGTATTTCCTAGGTGAATTAATTGTTGTTCATACAGCAATGTTGCAGTTTTCTATTTAAAACACTTTGTAGCCATTTCTGAACTTTATCAAACTTCTTTTATTCTAAAACTTCTGAAAGTGTTTGATCTGAATGGTGTGTAATATCCATTCATCTTTGATTCTTCTTTTGGTGTTTCATCTCCTAGAAGATCAGAGTTCGAAAGTCTTGAAGTGATTCCGCAGCTTCAGGAAATTTCTTTCAATCAACTGTTTCTAATCCTTTTAATCTGTCCATCCCATCAAACAACCAGACTCACAAAGTGCATCAAAGGGCAATGATCTTCTCCATTAAGATCGCATCATAAACCCAAGTAACTCGAGTACAATCATCAACCAATGTTAAGAAATATTTGTACCCTTCAAAAGACTCGACACTGAAAGGACCCCAGACATCTAGATGCACCAAATCAAATGGCTTAGATGCAAGTTTATTATGAGAAACATAAGCAAGACGCTTTGGTTTAGCTAATGGACAGACTGGACAATGACTAACATGATGTTCTGTAGGCTTAAAAGAAGGTAAGAATGAAGAAATCTTGTTCAAAACACTTGAAGAAGGATGTCCTAAACGATGATGCCACAAAGTTTCATCTGAAGAGACAGCACTAGTAAACAAAGAAGCAGACGGCGTAGATGATTGGGATTTATGATTAAGAATGTAAAGATTGTTGTATAAGTCACCCCTCCCAATCATCAAGCCCTGAAAAAGTTCTTGGATGAAGCAAGCATGGGGAAAGAAATGAGCTGCACAGTTCAATGTTTGCAGTAAACAACTAACACTGATCAGGTTAAAACAAAAATCTGGCACAAGAAGAACATTTGTTAAAACCAGTGATTGTGTAATATGCACTGTGCCAATGTGTGTGATTGGAACCCTAGTACCATTAGGAAGTGTTACTGTGACATTCTCTACAGGTAATAGATCAGTAAACATTCCTATATCAGAACATACATGACTAGAAGCTCCACTATCTATTATCTAAGCATCACGAGGAAGAAAAGAGGGTAAAGTAGAAAGGCAGTGATTCTGAAATCTGAGATTGTCATTCTCATATTTAAGGCTATTCGATGGAAAAGAAAGGTACCTGAAGTAGAAGTTGTAGCCATGACACCATGTTCTGAAATAGTAGGCTTAGTAAAGCTTGAGGAAGGAACTTGAGAATCTTGAACTCGGACCTGAGAGTTGAACTGTGCAATACACTACAAGAAAACAGAGAAACAGCAACTGCGGTTTTAGTCGCTAATCAGTCGCAGAACAAGGTTCTGCGACCGAATGACGACTAAAATAAGCAGTCGCTAAACAGTGCGTTGCTAAATATTTGAGTCGCAAAACAGTCGGTAAATAGCGACTAATTGGCGACTACAAAATAGACGTCGCAGTTTAGTCGCCAATTAATCGCTAAATTTAGCGACCAATATGCGACTAAGTTGCGACTGATTATTTTCAGTAACTAATCAGTCGCTAAATTTAGCGACCAATTAGCTGCCAACTAGCGACTGATATAGCGACTGCTTAGCGACTACTGATTACATATTGGTTTTCTCTAATTAGATCCGGTACGGTTTTGGGTTTGGTTTGGTTTGGTATTTCGATTTTGTTGTAATTTAATTTGGTTTGCTAGTTTTTATAACCTGTTTGCTTTGATGATAGTTTGAACTATTACAACAACACCAACTTGAAAGTTTTAAACAACAAAGACAATATTCACAACCAAAGAGAATATCCACATTCACATACATAAGGACTTTTGTTTCACAGCGTTGTTCGCACCACCTCGTCCTCCTTTTCCGCCTCTTCCCCTTCCTCTGCCACGGCCACCCATCATACACAAGTAGTACCTCTGGAGAATATACATATGGACAGAAGAACCTAAGAGAAAAAGAAACAGTATATTAATCATACAACGAAACAGTATATGATGATTACAAAACAGAATAAATTAGGAATAGTTTGCAATAAAGCAGGCATCTATCAAGAAAACGAGAGCAAAACAAATCTACTAATCATCAATTAGATTAAACACAAAACAACCATCTTAACCTTAGCTAACAAAAAGCCAGAACAGCAAACATTGTATTACTGAGAACTAAACCACAAAAGGATGGCCTAAGCTAATAACAGCAAATCCAAAGAGCAACAAACTGGAAAAAATAAGTAGAGAAAGCATCGTAAGAGCAAGGGACACAACACACGCCTTGCATCCACAATAATTAGTGTGACCATACCAACATAGTACAATCATAAGCTCTATATATCATCATAACAGTTTCGTAACACTTTATATCATCAAAACAGCTTTCAAACACTTTATATGAGACTCTTACATACTCAAACAAACACAACCAGACTGTTACAAAAGCAAAGCTTACAAACTCAAAATCAAACTATTCTTACAAAGGCAGGCGCTTACAAACTCTTAAAACTCAAACAAACTATATATCAGACTCTTAAAAACTCTATCAGACTCTTACAAAATCAAACAAACTACTAATCAAGCAAACATGATTAGACTCCTACAAAATCAGACTGTTAAAAGATCTATATCAGACTCTTAAAACTCAGGAAATTACCTGCGGTATCAAAAGCCTTCGTGGAATAAGCTCCTCATGCCGCCGAGCACAGAATTCCCAAGCGAATATCTGAGAAGGAAAATACTAAAACTAAGGTCTTAGAGAATAAAATAATAGTTTGCCAAGAAAGAGATGGGTTTCCTCACCTTGAAACCAATTGAAAGTAAGATATTTTCTCACATCTACGAATTGAAAATAAGATAAGAGATGGGTTTCCTCACCTTGAAACCAACCAACGAAGCTCGAAATTGGTTGAAGCTCGAAGTTGGTTAGGGTTAGGGTTTTCGCAAGGGATCGAGAGACGAGATTTGGGGTTAGGGTTTTCGCGAATCAAAAGGGAGAGAAAAGTGGATCGTGGAGAGGGATGAGATATCGAAGATTGAGAGCGTGGATCGTGTAGAGAGATGAGATATCAAAGAAGTGAAGCTCTGAAGAGAGACAACAAAATATCGTGGAGAGAGATGAGATATTGAATGCTCTGATGAGAGGCGATACCAACGAGAGGAGACTTAGGGTAATTTTAGGTTTAAGAGGCAAATATTTTGGGCCCAATTTTTTTTTGGTTTAGGAGGCAAATAGAAACAAATGGGGGGGGGGGGGGTTAAGTTACGAGGGAATCCAAAAAATATTTGGTTTAGGAGGCAATCACAAACTTTTTTTGGTTTAGTGATTATTTAGGTAAAAAAAAAACTAGTGCATTACATACATAATAATACAATATAAAATTATAAGATGTTTTAGTTTATTATTGTTTAAAATATTTTTAAAAGTAATTATGTGAAAATATATATGTATATGGTTTAAATAAGAGTTGTAAATATATAATTAATAATTACATTTTGATTTTATATATAGGGTTTGAAGGGTAAGAGTTAATTTTATAATTTATAATTAAGAATTTAAAGTTTAGAGTTTGATTATTATTTAGAGATAGGGTTATATGTAGGAATTTCTAGCAGTTCTAATCAGGATTAACAACCCTAGTCTGAATTCCGAGCCTAGGATCTAAGGTTCATATAATTGAATCTATGGGATCTCAGATTTACCTGTTGATTTGCAGCGGAAGTATTAGCAGATAATCGAGATCACGAAGCGCCTCAAATGCTGCGCCTCTACTGGTATCCACACGCACACAAACTGGACCGCAGGGATGCTAGTGCCTTACAGAGATCTTATCTCCAGAGAGGTTTCTTTCTATGTTCTGGTGGCTGTGAATTAGGTTAGGCGCGAGTTTAGGTCGACCATATATCTTATATATGTCGGCTTAAACCACAACGGAATTAACCAACGATTAAATCGAATTAATCTGATTAATCCGCGAGTGCATCGATCGATGCACTATCTGCAACGATCGATGCTGCCCCAGAACATTGATATCGAATGCATATCACATATGCATTCACTGGATCATTACATTAATGATCAACCTCGTCTTTAACGCCCAGTTTGCTTAGGTGTGTGACCCTGTAGGATCATATAACACTAGCAATGAGTTCTCAACTCATTGATCATAAGTGGCTTCTAGCAAAGCGTTATGACTACCTAGTGTTATGTGATTGTCTCATCTCGACTATACGACTTTCACTTAGAGCAAGTACAATAGATTTCAGGACATTCCCAACAATCTCCCACTTGTACTGGAATCATCTATTCCTTTAATCCCTTTGTAGCTATATCTCTGATGAGGTCATCAGAACCAAACCAAACCAGGCGCTGACTGACTCAATCACTGACTCAACCACTACGTCAAGCAGCGCAAGGAGATCAAGAGAAATCAAAGCCACGATGAGTTCTGATCCAACACAAGGCATAGGACTGATTATACATCCAACAATCAATCCTAAGAAGACATATGACCCAGGAGGAATCATACACGTTCAGGAGAACCATGGGCCGGACAATGCTAAATCCTTACCATCTGGTCCAGTTCATGCTAAGTCCGAGAGTTGGTGGACTTTCTTGCACTCTTTTTCCCTTGGTTGGTTTTATCCCAAAGTGGTTTTACTCCCAAGGTTTTTAATGAGGCAAGTCGGCCCACCCACACCCATAACTCAAGGATTGGCCGCCAAGGAAAGATTATACACTTTCCTTTCTTGTGTAACACATGGAGAAGAGATTATGGAGCCGAGAAGATCTAACAAGACTTATGAGCTTATCTTAGCTCAAGTGGAGACCAAGGTCAAGACATCTAGCTCAGCTCATCATCAGCATGCCACTAAGAAGAGTCAACCCCAAAAGATGACACAAGAAGAATATACCGAAAAGGAGCTAACCATATGTAGCATCACAACTAGCTCAACGGCTGACATCACGACTAGCTCAGCAGACTTGCCATATATGGAAGCATTCACATTTGGAAGGTCAATTCAGCACCAAACCTTTACCTATCAAAGCTACAGTGTTTTGAGGTCCTTTCCATCAAGTCCAGACGTCCTCAGCTGCACAAGACCACACAAGATTCTCCATAACTTCAAGAAGCCATACTTACCATTTTTGGAGAAAAAGGAGATCAAACACCAACGGCTAGTTTCCAAGAATGAGGGCCACGAATTGCTTGTCAATCAAGTTGTCCCAAGGATCCTCACTTATCCCTTAAAGCCATCCAGATACAAAGGAGGCAACAAGATCAAGGATCCTAACAAAATCAGCTCCAAACGGCTAGTTTCCTTTAAGTTAGCGATTTCTTGTTCAAGGTCAATATGACCGTTAGTTTAAGTCCTATAAAGTCTCATTGTATTGTTCATTTGTAAATCACCTTTCAATCAACTAAGTTTATACAAAAGAATTCAGTTTCTTCTTTTCAAAGAGTGTCTTTGAAGTTTCGTGTCTTAGGATTCATTTGTGTGATTCAAGTGTCTCCAAAGATTATTGGATTAGGATTGCTTGTGTGATTCAAGTAGTACTGATTCAACCACAGATTGAGAGAGTCAATCAGCCCATCGAACAAGCGAGTTGTTCACCATCATCCATTCATCTTTCCATTTAATCATCTCAACGTTCTTCCTAAGGAGTCTAGAGACCCGAGGGTTGAATCCATCTCACCACATCATAACCCACGATCTAGAATAGAGAGACCTCAGTCCCTGTTCTACGTCAAACACGCTTCCATCTTGCATCATCTGGTATCAGAGCCGAAAGGTTCCTAATCAGGTGTATTCTATCCTTTACCTTTCGGTTATTGCATTTATATTTCTGTTTTCTTTGCATCTTTAAAATAAAAACCCATAAAAATTGTTTTGTGTTCTTTTGTTTTAGTTCTTGTTTTGTTTTATAAAAAAACCAGAAAAAGTTTTTAAAAAAAAAGAAAGAGGAGAAGTTTTCATTGTTTGATTCGATTTCTTAAACCAAAAGCCAAAAAAATTGTTATTTCCATATTAGTTTTTGTGTTTTCAAAAAAAAAAAAAAAAAAAAGATTTCGAAATATTTAGATCCTTAAAAGATATTCTAGTTTCTATATTTGTTTAAATCTTGTTTTCAAAAAAAAAAAAAAGGATCCGAAATTTTCTAAATATTTTCAAACTTCCTAAAGATTTTCTATATCTTCCTAAATCGGATTTCAACTTGTTCGAAAAGTTTTGAATCCTAAATTGATTTCAAAGCTGTTTAGAACCGTGTGTTAAGTTGCTTGTGATTTGAACAATTGCAACTACTTGTTCAAGAGCTTAAGTTGCATAACTTCAGAGCATATTGATACACTTTGAGTTTATTGTTTCAGGTACTAAATCAGTGACATGAAGGATAGAGAAGATTCAGAAGCAGACATGTATGGAGAGCACCACCCACCTAGGCGCAAGACTGGATTCAAAAACCATGGAGTTTCTTCATACCATGTACCAGCTCAACGACAGCTCACTGGTACAAGGAATGCGACAACCCAACAAGCAAGCACAAGGCAGCCAGCCACCAAGGCAAGAGGTTCCCTAATGTTTTCAGGAAGAAGCAGTAACCCTGAAGCATACTTACAATGGGAAAGCAACATGGAGCAATGGTTACAAGCTAACAAAGTTCCCAAAGAAAGGAGGTTAGTACAAGCTGTCTCAGCCTTCACAGGAAAGGCTTATGAATGGTGGCTAAAGGAGAGCACACCAACCATCCTTAAGAAGCCAATACTGGATTGGAGAGATCTCAAGTCCAGGATGAAAAAGGAATTTGTGGGAAAACTTCAAACCACGACCAAGAGAGTGAAGATTGCATCCAAAGCACAAGCTGCTCCTAAGCCCAAGTCTGATTGCTATCAAGAATCTATGGAGACTCTTCAAGCAAAGCTGGATCAGCAATGGCAGAAGATCATGGATATGTTACGCCCAAAGGAACCAGAGAAGAAGCACAGCCGCAAAGCTTCACCTGATGCAACCGTAACTAGTGTTGATGCCTCACTCAAGTTGCGAGACACGCCAACACAAGGTAAGTGTTCTAACCTTGTAAATTCTAAAGAGCCAACATGTTATAGGTGCCATAGGAGAGGGCATTTTGCTGCAAATTGTCCATCTAAGAAGTTGCTCAAGGATATCACATCAGAGTTGAAATTGGAAGTAACTGACACAAATGATAATTTTGTGCAATCTGATATTTTAATTTCCAATTCAAGACTCATGCACTTGTCTTTGTCAAAGAGTTTTGATCCAGGAATAAGACAAGAAGAAGAGCACACAAGTCAAGAAGACATCAACCGTGAGGTGAAAGCAAACAAGGAGAATATCTTGTTCCAATTCACCAATGCAATCAGTGTGAGTTTAAGTTTCAATAAATCTGTTCCTATAGTTCTAAACTCAGATATAATACACTTGCTCTTTCCCTTAAGAGTTGATTTAGGTACAGGTCTGATAAAGATCAAGAAGCGAAGGGCAGAAGGAGTCTTGAAAGAGAGACCAAAACCGAGTCATGTTTCCACACATGAGCCACAAGCAAACCAAAGCCTTGAAGTATATCATGCTCCAACCAAACATGAGGTTATTTCTGAACTTAAAGTGCCTAACACTGATTATCAATCTACTGGTATGATGCACTTGTTTCTTGAGTCAAATGTTGAGACAGGAATTAGATCTAAAGATAAGGCCAAATGGGAGATCAAGGAAGAGCCACCGGACCAAAGCAAGGACACTACATCAAATAACTTAGTAAGTCTTTCTTTGATCCACTTCATTTCTCATGACTCAACAGCTGTGTTAAAGGATTTGTTAAGCTTACAAGAGGATGAGATATCAGTAGCACATGAAGATGACTCTACGGAAAATTATTCAAACCGATATTTATTTGATAAGAGGCCCATAATGCACTTGTCTCTTTGCCAAAGTGTTGAGAATATTTCAGGTCTAAAGGAGAGCAGGAGCAAGATAAGCAAAGGAGACGTCATACCAGCTCAAAGAAGAGGAGTATCGCTATCCTATCTACCCAAAGAAGAGCCACCGGATGCTCAACCACTACATCAGAATCAAAATGATTCCCGAGGTAATCTTCTAAACCCTCATTCAATTCACTGGACTAACTTGACTTATCTATGTGCAGGTTATCAAGTTTTGAGGTCAAAACTTCTTGAAGAGGGAGGGTATGATGAGGTCATCAGAACCAAACCAAACCAGGCGCTGACTGACTCAATCACTGACTCAACCACTACGTCAAGCAGCGCAAGGAGATCAAGAGAAATCAAAGCCACGATGAGTTCTGATCCAACACAAGGCATAGGACTGATTATACATCCAACAATCAATCCTAAGAAGACATATGACCCAGGAGGAATCATACACGTTCAGGAGAACCATGGGCCGGACAATGCTAAATCCTTACCATCTGGTCCAGTTCATGCTAAGTCCGAGAGTTGGTGGACTTTCTTGCACTCTTTTTCCCTTGGTTGGTTTTATCCCAAAGTGGTTTTACTCCCAAGGTTTTTAATGAGGCAAGTCGGCCCACCCACACCCATAACTCAAGGATTGGCCGCCAAGGAAAGATTATACACTTTCCTTTCTTGTGTAACACATGGAGAAGAGATTATGGAGCCGAGAAGATCTAACAAGACTTATGAGCTTATCTTAGCTCAAGTGGAGACCAAGGTCAAGACATCTAGCTCAGCTCATCATCAGCATGCCACTAAGAAGAGTCAACCCCAAAAGATGACACAAGAAGAATATACCGAAAAGGAGCTAACCATATGTAGCATCACAACTAGCTCAACGGCTGACATCACGACTAGCTCAGCAGACTTGCCATATATGGAAGCATTCACATTTGGAAGGTCAATTCAGCACCAAACCTTTACCTATCAAAGCTACAGTGTTTTGAGGTCCTTTCCATCAAGTCCAGACGTCCTCAGCTGCACAAGACCACACAAGATTCTCCATAACTTCAAGAAGCCATACTTACCATTTTTGGAGAAAAAGGAGATCAAACACCAACGGCTAGTTTCCAAGAATGAGGGCCACGAATTGCTTGTCAATCAAGTTGTCCCAAGGATCCTCACTTATCCCTTAAAGCCATCCAGATACAAAGGAGGCAACAAGATCAAGGATCCTAACAAAATCAGCTCCAAACGGCTAGTTTCCTTTAAGTTAGCGATTTCTTGTTCAAGGTCAATATGACCGTTAGTTTAAGTCCTATAAAGTCTCATTGTATTGTTCATTTGTAAATCACCTTTCAATCAACTAAGTTTATACAAAAGAATTCAGTTTCTTCTTTTCAAAGAGTGTCTTTGAAGTTTCGTGTCTTAGGATTCATTTGTGTGATTCAAGTGTCTCCAAAGATTATTGGATTAGGATTGCTTGTGTGATTCAAGTAGTACTGATTCAACCACAGATTGAGAGAGTCAATCAGCCCATCGAACAAGCGAGTTGTTCACCATCATCCATTCATCTTTCCATTTAATCATCTCAACGTTCTTCCTAAGGAGTCTAGAGACCCGAGGGTTGAATCCATCTCACCACATCATAACCCACGATCTAGAATAGAGAGACCTCAGTCCCTGTTCTACGTCAAACACGCTTCCATCTTGCATCAATCTCAGTCTAGCATAAGGCAAGAACTGTGTCATCCTTATTAAGCCAGATCACGTTTATCGAATCCCGATTTGTACTGATAAAACAAACGACTGACAATCACCTCGTTTGAGCGCGGCCACGCATTTCCAGTATCAAATCTTCGATAGGCCCAGAGATATTTAACTCCTGTTATATAGGAGGTACAAATCCCATCTTGTTCCATCCATGTCTCTTTTATATCTCATGATCCGCCTAATCAGTGTCTTTATGATCACCAGTTACGGCTGACGTTTGGCAAAGTCAAGACGAACCAATCCATATAAGAGAGGACATGATGAACTCAGGTCTAAGGACTACACTCTTTAGTCGTAATGAGAAACTCTTATGACACTCATATAACATCTTGTAGAGTTCTCATTAACGGGTCAAGTCCGATCATGTGTTCTCTAACACATATCTATGTGATTGACTTTAATACACTTATTAAATGACTCCATGAAACATAGTCATCAGTCACCTTACATACTAGTCTCACGTGGTTGTTAATGTCCCATTTTAACAACCTCGATCAGGGACCATTCATAATTTATGTCATTTGTTTCTTATAGGGTTTCATGATCAAGTCACATACTTGATGACCTATAAAATGTCATAAATTACTTTGGGACAATATATTTAATTAACACAATTAAATAATTCTGAAACAATTTCATTAAAATAACATAACCAAATTATGTTTTACGAACATCAAGTCATAACTAAAAACCAAATATAACTCCCACTGAAAACAAGATCATATCTTAAGAAATCTAATGCCTACAGCAGCAGTGTGAAACTCATGCTTAGGCCTTGGGAGGGGCTTGGTCAGTGGATCAGCAACATTCTCATCTGTCGGGACTCTGCTGATCTTCACATCTCCTCTATTCACAATATCACGGATAAGGTGATATCTCCTTTCTATGTGTTTGGATTTCTGGTGTGATCTAGGTTCCTTTGCTTGCGCAATGGCTCCATTGTTGTCACAATACAAAGCCACTGGCTCAGAAATACTAGGAATCACACCAAGTTCAGTGATGAACTTCTTGATCCAAACAGCCTCCTTTGCCGCTTCAGAAGCAGCGAGGTACTCAGCTTCGATTGTGGAATCTGCTACAGTGTCCTGCTTGGAACTCTTCCAGCTGACTGCACCGCCATTCAGGCAGAAGATGTAACCAGATTGCGATCGGAAATCATCTTTGTCTGTCTGAAAACTTGCGTCTGTGTAACCACTTACTACCAGCTCATCACTTCCTCCATACACCAAGAATTTATCTTTAGTATTTCTCAAATACTTCAGAATATTCTTGACTGCTGTCCAGTGACTTTCACCTGGATCCGATTGGTATCTACTCGTCATGCTTAAAGCACAAGCAACATCTGGACGAGTACAGAGCATGGCATACATGATGGATCCCAACGCCGAGGCATAGGGAATCCGACTCATGCGATCTCGCTCAGCAGGTGTCTCAGGACACTGCTTCTTGCTGAGACTTATGCCATAAGACATTGGTATGAAGCCTTTCTTGGAATCTTGCATTCTGAACCTGTGTAAGACTTTATCGATATAAGTGTCTTGACACAGTCCTATCAACTTGTTTAATCTATCTCTATAGATTCTTATTCCAAGAATATACGCGGCTTCTCCCATGTCTTTCATTGAAAAACAACTTCCGAGCCAAGTCTTAACAGACTGTAACAACGGAACGTCATTTCCGAGAAGAAGTATGTCATCTACATACAACACGAGAAATGCAACTGCGCTCCCACTAGTCTTCTTGTAAACACATGGTTCTTCTTCGCTTCTGATGAAATCAAACTTTTTGACTGCTTCATCAAAACGAAGATTCCAACTCCGAGATGCTTGCTTCAATCCATAAATGGATCGATGAAGTTTGCATACTTTCCTAGCTGCATTTGGATCGATGAAACCTTCGGGTTGTGTCATGTACACATCCTCTTCCAGAATTCCATTAAGGAAAGCTGTTTTCACGTCCATCTGCGAGATCTCATAATCATAATGAGCAGCTGTTGCTAGGAGAATCCGAATGGATTTAAGCATGGCGACAAGTGAATAGGTTTCTTCATAGTCAATACCATGAATTTGTTTGAAACCTTTCGCCACTAGCCTTGCTTTATATATCTGAATATTTCCATCCACATCAATTTTCTTCTTGAAAATCCATTTACACTCAATGGGTCTTGCACCATCGGGTAAATCAACCAAAGTCCATACTTGGTTCTGTGACATGGATCCCATTTCGGATTCAGCGGCTTTCAGTCACTTTTCGGAGTCAGGGCTCATCATCGCTTCTTCAAAATTCGCTGGCTCGTCACTGTCAATGATCAACAAATCATGACAATTGGTTACGAGAAATCCATATCTCTCGGGTTCGTGACGGATCCTTTCGGATCGGCGAATTTCAGGCTCCACAGGCGCCGTCTCTACAACTCTTTGTAGATCCAACTGTTGCTCTTCCTCTACGGGTTGAGCATTTTCCTGCGGTTCTTGAATTTCTTCGAGTTGTACTTTACTCCCACTGTTTCTCTTGGAAAGAAATTCTCTCTCAAGAAAAACGCAGTTCCGAGCAACAAACACTTTGTTCTCGGATTGGTTGTAAAAGTAGTATGCCTTGGTTTCCTTAGGATAACCAACGAAGTAGCATTTATCAGATTTGGGTTCGAGCTTATTTGTAATTAATCTCTTAACATAAGCTTCACAACCCCAAATCTTCAGGAAAGACACATTCGGAACATTTCCAGTCCACATCTCATGTGGTGTCTTTGCAACTGATTTTGACGGAACCCTATTTAGTGTAAACGCAAACGTTTCTAGAGCGTATCCCCAAAAGGATAGTGGAAGAGTTGAGAGACTCATCATTGATCGAACCATATCTAATAAAGTCTGATTCCTCCTCTCAGACACGCCATTCCATTGTGGTGTTCCAGGAGGAGTGAGTTGTGAAACAATTCCACAATCTCTCAAATGATCACTGAATTCTTGGCTTAAGTATTCTCCTCCACGATCTGATCGAAGAGCCTTAATACTTTTGCCAAGTTGATTCTGTACTTCATTTTGGAACTCTTTGAACTTTTCAAAGGATTCCGACTTGTGTCTCATTAAATAGACATAGCCATACCTGCTGAAATCATCAGTGAAGGTAATGAAGTATCGAAAATTTCCTCTGGAACTTGTGCTCATTGGGCCGCATACATACGTATGTATAAGGCCCAATAGGTCACTGGCCCTTTCATTTTGTTTGTTGAAAGGGGCCTTCGCCATTTTGCCTAGTAAACAAGATTCACATTTCTCACATGATTCATAATCAAATGAGCCCAAAAGTCCATCACTATGGAGCTTTTGAATCCGTTTCTCGTTATGTGGCCCAAACGACAATGCCATAGAAAAGTCTGATTTGTGTCATTTGATTTGAATCTCTTGGTGTTAATGTTATAGATTGGTGTGCTTTGGTTTAAAACATAAAGCCCATTCTCTAATGGGCTGCTACCATAAAATATATCATTGTAATCAAAAGAACAACATTTATTCTTTATTGAAAACTGATATCCTTCCACATCCAAAATAGGAATAGAAATAATGTTTCTGCTTATCGTAGGTACATAGTAGCAATTTTTAAGTTTTAACACCAAACCAGAAGGTAAAGACAAGTTATATGTTCCTACGGCTAATGCAGCAACTCTTGCTCCATTTCCCACGCGCAGGTCCACTTGTCCTTTTTCCAACGTCCTACTGTTGCTTAGGCCCTGCATATTTGTACAAATATGAGCACCACAGCCGGTATCCAATACCCAAGAAGTAGAACCAGAAGTAGTAACATTTACTTCTATAACATAAATACCTGAAGATGAAGTCTCGAAAGTCTTCTTCTTCTTCTTCTTCTCTTCCAAGAATTTGTTGCAATTTCTCTTCCAATGCCCAGGCTCTTTACAGTAATGGCACTTATCAGTCTCAGATGGGCCCGGCTTGGGCTTCGGGGCTGGCGCAGGCGTGTCCTGGTTCTCAACCTGGACTGCCTTGCCCTTTCCCTTGCCTTTGCCAAGTTTCTTAAACTTCTTACCCCCTTGTACCATAAGTACAATAGGAGTGCCCTTTTTGATATTAGGCTCAGCTGTCTTGAGCATGCCATGCAGTTCAGTCAACGTCTTCGTCAAGTTGTTCATGTTATAGTTCATAACAAACTGATCATAACTTGACGGCAGTGACTGCAGAATGATGTCAGTAGCCAACTCTTGGCTTATGGGACAATCCAGTCTCCCCAGGTTATCAATATAACCCATCATCTTAATGACATGAGGACTGACCGGACTGTCCTTTGGTAGCTTGCATTCAATGAGAGATTTAACCGTCTGGTATCTCTCAGTTCGTGCTTGCTCCTGAAACATGCTTTTCAGGCTAGTAATCATCTCCACTGGCGACTCCACGTTCTCGTATTGCTTCTGCAAGTCCGAGTTCATGGTAGCCAACATGAGACAATTCACATCGACCACATCATTGGAATGCTTATCCCAAGCACTCCTTTCTGCATGTGCAACATTGGCTCTCGGTTTTTCAGGGAGAACATTTTCCAGGACATAGTCCCTTTTCTCCTGCTTGAGAACAATTCTCAAGTTCCGATACCATTCGAGAAAATTCGATCCATTTAACTTGTCCTTCTCAAGGACGGATCGCAGGGAGAAAGAGTTATTATGAGTGTTAGTCATAGCTGAGAACAAAGAAAGAAAAAGGTTTAGTTATGATGTTCAAGAAATGAGAAATCTTAACTTTTAAGAAAACTCGCATTATATTCAAAATAATGTTTCCTCAGATGAATATAATGATCCAAGACCCATACTTCACTAAACTTGAGTGAGCCACTGGCTATCACCCAAATTTAACTATCTAGGTAAGCAACAACTTTGCTAGTTATATCCAATATAACTCTTGGTTGTGGACCGACATCTCATGTCCAATCCACCTGATGTCTCTGGGCCCAAAACGATTTTGATAGCCCAGTCAAGTCAACCAATCTTTTCAGTCATGTAATTGTTGATGCCTTGCACTGCAAGCCCATTAACACGATTACTTCCTGCCTTACTCATGTAATTGTTGATACCTTGCACTGCAAGCCTATCGTACAATGAAATGAGTCTTGACAGTTGACAAGATTGGAAAGACATCAAGTATCACTTGATATTTGGTTGAAGAAAGGAACCATTTAAAACGTTCAGTTTTATTATGTTTTAATTCTTATAATTAATTGATTTGTCTTACTTCGGTTCTGTGATTTCAGGTTCAATAACCCAATCATCCAACCTGGTGTCGACCGACACTACTATAGTGTCGATCGATGCAGGATAACTAAAAGCAATCCGCGATAACCGATCAATCCAATTGATCCGGTTTTGAATACCGGTAAGCGTCGATCGATGCTACGTTAGCATCGGTCGATGCCAACCTAATCAAACCAATCGCAATCAAACCATTCACAGTGTTCGACCACCTTTAACCAAGCTCGATAACCGGTCCAATCCAATTGAACCGATTCATCAATCTCGCGAGATTTGTGTCGACCGACACAACATTTGTGTCGATCGACACTAGGCGAAAACTGAGTTTTATTTGGGTTTTCGCCCTGTGTCGATCGATGCCGGATTGGCAACGATCGACACCATGTGAAAAACCCTAAATTTTATTCGGGCTTTCGCCCTGCATCGATCGATGCCGGATTGGCATCGATCGACACCATGCGAGAAAACCCTTAAACATTTTCGATCAGAACCCTAAACTAGGTTTTCAAGAAAACGAATTTTAGCAAGTTTGTATCAACTATACACAGATTCAGATTCAACCAATCTAATCAACATGCTACAGATTCAATGGAACCCTAAAGCTCTGATACCACTGTAGGAATTTCTAGCAGTTCTAATCAGGATTAGCAACCCTAGTCTGAATTCCGAGCCTAGGATCTAAGGTTCATATAATTGAATCTATGGGATCTCAGATTTACCTGTTGATTTGCAGCGGAAGTATTAGCAGATAATCGAGATCACGAAGCGCCTCAAATGCTGCGCCTCTACTGGTATCCACACGCACACAAACTGGACCGCAGGGATGCTAGTGCCTTACAGAGATCTTATCTCCAGAGAGGTTTCTTTCTATGTTCTGGTGTCTGTGAATTAGGTTAGGCGCGAGTTTAGGTCGACCATATATCTTATATATGTCGGCTTAAACCACAACGGAATTAACCAACGATTAAATCGAATTAATCTGATTAATCCGCGAGTGCATCGATCGATGCACTATCTGCAACGATCGATGCTGCCCCAGAACATTGATATCGAATGCATATCACATATGCATTCACTGGATCATTACATTAATGATCAACCTCGTCTTTAACGCCCAGTTTGCTTAGGTGTGTGACCCTGTAGGATCATATAACACTAGCAATGAGTTCTCAACTCATTGATCATAAGTGGCTTCTAGCAAAGCGTTATGACTACCTAGTGTTATGTGATTGTCTCATCTCGACTATACGACTTTCACTTAGAGCAAGTACAATAGATTTCAGGACATTCCCAACATTATAGTAATTGGAATGTTATATTTTTGTTTATATTTTAGGGATTTGGGGTTTATTTAGGGTTAGGGTTTAGGGTTTATATATACATGTTGTACAATTGTGGTATTGGATTTGAAAATAATAGTTTTATGTATATATAATTAAAGGTTTGTATTTTGATTTTATATTAGGATTAAGAGTTTAAGGTTTAATGTTTGGGGTTTTAGAATAAGGTTTAGAGTATGATTATGATTTAGGGTTTGTTTAGGGTTTAGGGTTTTGTATATTAGTTTTATATATTAGTTTTGTTTATACTATATATTTTAAATATTAGTTTTATGTATATATAATAAATTTTTATATTTTGATTTTATAGTTTATGAAAGAGTTAGGGTTTTAGGGTTTAGGGTTTTGTGTATGAGTAAGGGTTTTGGGGTTTAGGGGTTTTTATATTTTGATTTTATAGTTTATGAAAGATTTATAATATTTATATGTTGTAGTAATTGAAATCTTATTAATTAGAGTTTAAGGTTTATTTAGGGTTTAGGGTTTTGAAAGGCGACTGAATGGCGACTGAATAGCGACTGAATGGCGACTGAATAGCGACTGTTATGCGACTACCATTTAGCGACTTATTAATGGTCGCATATTAGTCGCTAAATAGCGACTGTTATGCGACTGAATAATTTGGTCGCTAAATAGCGACTGATGTGCGACTAATATTTTTGGGTCACTAAATAGTCGCAGAGTAGTCGCTAAATAGCGACTGTTATGCGACCACCATTTAGCGACTCATTAATAGTCGCATATTAGTCGCTAAATAGCGACTGTTATGCGACTGGATAATTTGGTCGCTAAATAGCGACTGATGTGCGACTAATATTTTTGGGTCACTAAATAGTCGCAGAGTAGTCGCAGTTTAGTCGCTAAATTTAGCGACTACGATATCAGTCGCTAAATACAGTCGCCAATTTCATATTTTCTTGTAGTGATAAGACTCTGAATCTGTTGTGGTGTGAAGTTTTGGAGAGTCACATTTTGTCCACAATCATTAGTTGGACCCGGTATAATGGAAGAATGGCCAATATCAGCATACACATTAGCAACTGCTGTTCCCATTTGATTGTTATAAGTCTGAGAACTTCCTCCAGAATTATGTTGCTGTTGCTGAAAGTGTTGTTGTGACTGTTGTTGTTTCATAGCCTGATTCTTAAAATGATTACCAGAACCATGAGTCTTATATCCAGGAGGAAAACCATGAAGTTTGAAGCACTTCTGAACAGTATGCCCCGATTTTCCACAGTGGGTACAAACTGGACGTTGAGGAAAGCACATTGCATTATAAGCAGCAATATATGAAGTATCATCAGAGGATACAACCGGAGCAGAAGATGGCAGTAACACCAGAGCAGGAGATGTCATTTTCTGAAAAGCTACATTGTCCTTTGTAACAGGTGATTTAAGAGCTCTTTGCCTCTCATCTTGAGTAACCATATTGAAAGCTTCTCCAATGGTTAGAACTGGCTTAAGCATCAAGATATGACGTCGTGTATGTTCAAAAGACTCATTCAAACCCATGAGAAACTTAGTCACACGACTACGGTGTTGAAGTTGCTCCCATAAAGCAGCTGCATCACACTCGCATTAACCACAAGTGCACACTGGTATCTCAATATAGTTCCTATGTTCCTCCCACAGTGTTATCAGTTCTGTGTAATACGAAGAAACATCCATGGAACCTTGTTCTATCTTGCTCAATCGTTGTTCTAAATCATAAACTCTATGAGCATCAGCTTGCTTAAAATGAGAAATCAGATTCTTCCAGATTCCCTCAGGCGTTGATATGAAAAGCAAACTCTGGCCTATTTTCTTAGAGACCGAATTCATCAACCAGGTAGCTACAATGTCGTTACATCTAGACCAAGCTCCGTAATCACGATCGGTAACCAAAGGTTTAGGAATCGTACCATCAATGAAGCCTAATTTGTTCCGAACGTTCAATGCCATGCGTACCGATCGTCTCCAAGAATGAAAATCGGAAGCGGTAGTCAATCGATCGGAGACGAGAACAAGACCAGCATGGTCGTTGTGATGAAGAAAATACGGATTCTCAAATTGATCAGCAGAAGATCGTGAAGTATCGGATTCTGATGTCACCATTGAATCAACAAGAAATTGAATCAACAAGAAATTGAATCAACAAGAAATTGAAAAACAAGAAACTGAGACGATTGAAGGAAAGAAATCGTCAACAGAAAAGGTCAATCGAAGGAAGAACAAAGAACATTAAGAAGAAAACAAAAGATCAAAGTACGAATCAAAGTCCCAATCGCGTCAAGCAAATGTAGCAAGAATCGCGGAATCAATGAAATCGGGAAACTCATGATGAACTATGTAAAACGGAAGACGAGATTGAAATGCTCTGATACCATATTAAGGATCGACACCATTTATAAAGATCGAGAATGAAGAACCAGAGCTCAAGTAAAGAAGATGAAATCAAGTGAAAGTTTGTTATCTTTCTTAACGTTCAAATGTACATCTTAATGTTAATATATACAAACTATGATTAAGCTAAAGGAGACTTAACCAAGAATAAACCAGGAGCTAAACAAAAATCATTTAACCAGATCAAACATATCTAATAGGAGACCAGAGACTCGAGTGCGACAGGCTAAAGAGAGGACGCGACAGCAGGGCTCCTATGGTGTGGCTGCAGGCGAAGATGACGGCACAGAGAGAGCAGCAGACAGAGACGACGGCGGAGAAACTCCAAACGACGGCGTCGGAACAGTGGCTGGGGCGGAAGCAGGACTGTGGTGGAAGAGAGGAGGTGACGGCGAGGGTTCTGTTGTGGAGAAGAAGCTATGGCGGAGGTCCAGAGACCATGGAAGCGACGACCAGCGGCTGTCTCGGGCACCATATCCATAAGATGTTAAAGCAACGTGAAATCCTCACACAGAGGTAACTTAGAGTAAAACTGAGAAAAAGCTCTGAAAAGAGAAGGTAACGAGCAGCAAAAACTCCTCACTCAGAGGTAACAGCGAATCGGGAGCTCTCTACAGGAAGAAGAAATCTCCACAGCTTTTTGACGGCAGGGAGTTGAAAGCTGCATCCGATGCGTGTGTACGCATGCAGGCTTTGCACAAAGGAGACGAAACTATCCAGCAAAACTGAAACATGTATTCACATGATTGAAAAGTTGCTCACAAACACCAAGTTTCTTAGTTTAATTGAAGAAGAAGAAGAATAGTCAAAGTCAACGGAATCTTCCTCGTCCTTTAGTAACGAAATCACCGAGCAATTCTTAATAACAAAAAGAAAAATGGGAAACTTGTCAACATAGAATTAAAAACCGCGGCATCTAACAGGTCCAACGTTATCCATCTTCTATATAAGTATTCCAGCTCTCTATTGCCATAAGTTCCAAGGAAAGAAGATTGTCTTATATTCGTCTTCGTTTCCCTTCTCTCAAGTCTTCTATGAAGAGCGAGAACTTTAACAAACGTGAAGAGTACCAAAGGGTGTTTAGTGTTAGAATAATGAGATTAAGCAGAGAGAATTAAAAGAGAGATGTCCAGACCCGATTAGGGTTCTTACACCCGAGAGAGAGAGAGAGTTGAGAGATGAAGAGAGAAAGCGGTTCTTGGGGAGAATAAATCCCAATATCTTCATAAAATGGCTTTACAAGAGTTTAAATACATTAGCTATTAGGGCAACCACTAGAATAAACAAAGAATAAGTAGAATATGACAAAAGACAACTCATAATAGGAATAAGAGGAGTGCCAACGGTCATAAGGATGAATGACAGCTTTTGGACAGCTTTTCTCCGTCGTTCTATTCTATGTGACAACGGTAATCTAGAATAGAATTACCCATGACATCGTCGATGACATCGTCGATTCTATTCTATCGTCGTCGATGGCATTGTCGATGATAGAATATAACTCGTCCAGATTTCAATTCAGCATCCATGTCGCCGACACCGTCACTGACACGACTAGTTCAGAATCTTTTCCAGTCTCCGTGTCGCCGACATCGACGCTGACACATCTACTTCAGATTTAAGAAATCCTATGATCTCCAATCCAATACTCCCCCTCAAGCTTGAAGTCAAGGGTTGAATCAAGCTTGGAATGTCAATGGAGATCCACCTCATTAAAAACCTTCATGAAGAAAACCTCATGGGATAAAACTTCATGAAGGGAAAAAGAGTGTAGATCCCATGGCCTTAGGGGATTCAGGAAGCTCCTTGAGTCCAAGCTTAGTGTGAATGGACTCACACACCTTCAAGCTAGCAGCCTTTGTGAAGACATCAGCAAGTTGTTCTTCACTTCTTGTAAAGCAAGGCAACACAACTCCTTGCTCTATCATCTGCCTCACTTTGTGACAATCCACTTCTATATGCTTGGTCCTTTCATGGAAGACTGAGTTTGAAGCAATGTGAATGGCTGCTTGGTTATCACAATGCATAGTGATTGGCTTTGAAGTCTCAATCCCCAAATCCACAAGAAGACCTTTGATCCATGCCAATTCTGTTGCTAGCTTCCTCATTGCTCTGTATTCAGCTTCAGCACTTGAACATGACACTATCTTCTGCTTCTTGCTCTTCCAAGTAACAAGGTTTCCTCCGATGAATGTGCAATATCCAGTAGTAGACCTCCTGTCCACTTTATCTCCTGCCCAATCAGCATCACAATACCCAACTATCTCTGTGCTTTGATTGCAACCCATCCAAATGCCTTGACCAGGAGCATCACTTAGGTATCTAAGTATCCTTTCAACCATGTTCCAATGATGCATCTTGGGTGCTTGCATATGCTGGCTTACTTGGTTCGCTGCATAACACAAATCAGGTCTAGTTATGGTTAAGTAAATGAGCTTACCAACCATCCTTCTATACTGAGTAATGTCCTCAAATGGTCTGTCCTCAAGCTCCCCCTCTCTTATGACTTTGTAACCTTCCTCAAGAGGTGTCTTAGCCGGTTTTTCTCCTATCTTTCCTGCTTCAGATAACAAATCAAGTGTGTACTTCCTTTGAGATAAGAAGAGTCCATCATTAGATCGACAAACTTCTATCCCAAGGAAGTACTTTAGAGCACCAAGATCTTTAATATCAAAAACAGATTTGAGATAAGCCTTAGTGTCTTGTATACCTGCCTTGTTGCTCCCTGATATGATAATGTCATCAACATAAACAAGGATGACAATGATACCTTCCTGATCTTGAAGAGTAAACAGGGTGTGATCTCCTTCAGACCTCTTGAATCCTCTTTGCATAAGTGTTGAGCTCAGTTTATGATACCAAGCTCTAGGTGATTGCTTTAATCCATAGATAGCCTTCTTGAGTCTTAACACCTTCCTTGGTTTCACAATGCTTTCAAGACCAGAAGGTGGTGTCATGTATACCTCATCTTCAAGCTCCCCTTGAAGGAATGCATTCTTGACATCCATTTGCCAAAGTTCCCAATCAAGATTTGTTGCTAAAGACAAGATGATCCTAACTGTGTGAAGCTTAGCTACTGGTGCAAAGGTATCCAAGTAATCCTTTCCATAGGTTTGAGTGAAGCCTCTTGCAACCAACCTTGCTTTGTATCTCTCAACTTCTCCATTACTTTTATACTTGATGGTGAAAACCCACTTAGAAGTCACTGCCTTCTTTCCTCTAGGAAGTTCAGCTTCATACCAAGTCTCATTGTTTTCCATTGCTTTGGTTTCTTCATTCACAGCTTGCATCCACCTCTCATCTCCCTTAGCTTCTTCATAGGTTGTTGGTACATGTTCTTGATCCAACTTCCCAATGAACACTTGATGTTCCAAAGGTACATGAGCTAAAGTGCACACTGCTTGAGTGGGATGAGCTACTGCATTGCTGTTGAAATAGATGAAATCCTTCTTCCATTTGGATGGTTCCTTTTTCTCCCTTGTGCTTCTCCTTAACACTTGAACTGGCTGCTCATTCAGAATCGGTTGTTCAGTCTCTCCATTTCGATGATCCAACTCCTCAGTTTCTATCTCATGTTCCTCATGCTCCTCAACACCAGCTTGATCATGTGTACTTGAATCATATTCTTGTGGTTCTTGTTCTGATTCTCGAGTGTCCCCCTCATGATCAGGATGGGGAGGTTGTGGAGCTTCTGAAGACAAAACAGGTGCTGAAGGAGCAGTTGCAGCCGGTTGTTGAGGTATACTAATCCCAAGGCTTTCCATAATCCTTCTTAAGTTCTCAGCCCGGTCTGATTGAGATGTTGGAAGGTCCTTCAAACTATCCCAATTCTTTTCATCATAGAAACTTCTTGTCTCCATAAATTTCACATCTCTTGAAATCAAAACCTTCCTTGTTTCAGGCACATAACACTTGTATCCCCTTTGTGTTGTAGAATATCCAATGAACATGGCTTTGGTACTCTTAGCATCCAATTTATCCCTTTGTTCTCCTGGTATTAACACAAAGCAAAGACACCCAAACACACGTAAGTGATCAACAAATGGATTGGTTTTGTTTAATACCTGAAATGGAGATTGATCCTTGAGAACTTTTGTTGGAGTTCTATTGATCAAGTAACAAGCTGTCATGACTGCATCTCCCCAAAACCTCTTAGGAACATTCTTGTAGAACATCATGGACCTTGCCACTTCCATTAGGTGTCTGTTTTTCCTCTCAACCACTCCATTTTGTTGTGGAGTGTAGGGACAGCTTGTTTGATGAAGAATCCCATGCTTGGACAAGTGTTGCTTGAAGGCATTGCTTGTGTACTCACCACCATTGTCTGATCTAAAATTTTTGATCTTAGCATTGAAATGGTTAGTAACATGACTTTGAAAGTTCATAAAAGCCTCTAACACTCTATCCTTAGTTTGCATCAAAGTTATCCAAGTGTATTTAGATTTTTCATCAATGAAAGTGACAAAGTACTTATGATTCTCTCTAGACACACAAGGAGCAGTCCACACATCAGAATGAACAAGATCAAAACAACTTTCATAAACAGTTTTAGAACTTGGAAAACAGATTTGCAATGTTTCCCAAGAATGCAAGCCTCACAATCATCATTTTTAAATGAAACAGAAGGTAATAAGAGACCTAATGCCCTAGAGTGTGGATGTCCTAGTCTAGCATGCCAAATAGAATCATCAACACTCATGACAGTAGAAAGGGCAGTAGAAAAATCAGAGGAGGATGGATTAGTATCCTCAATCATATACAACTCATCCTTTGTCACACCTTTTCCAAGCAACTTGCTTGTCTTAATATCCTGAAACACAACATCATTAGGACTGAAAATAACATTGCAATTAAGATCAGTAGCAACTCTTTTCACAGATAACATGTTTGATGTAAAACTAGGCATATAGAAAGCTTTTGATTCCTTACTAAACAACTTAAGATTTCCTATGCCTTGAATTGGAATCTTATCACCATTTGCAATCACAACATTACCAAGAGCAGGTTGAATGTTTTCTATCAACTTAGAGTCACTGATCATATGATGGGATGCACCTGAATCAATTATCAATGGTTTGCTTTTATTTGATGCAAAGAGTGAGGTTCCAAAAGTCATACCAGAGTTTTCCTTGATGGCTTGAATGAGAGCCTCAAGGTCTGATTTTCTTACCATATCACACTGATCAGGAACATGATGAGCCACCATTGTTCTTCCAACATCACAAGGCTGCATTGGGGATGATACCACCTGGGACCGGCTGTGAGAGGATGGTCTGAGGTGTGGATATAAGTTCTCCTTTAGGTGTCCACTCTGCTTGCAATACACACACATCAAGACTCTTCTTCTATCATTGCCATATCTCTGTCCCTCCCCAGGTTCATAAGCCCCTTTATTTGCAGTTCCAAGCTCAGCTTTCCTACTGAACAGCCCACATGATCCTTGTTCTCTTTGAATCCGCCCACATACCTCATCCAAAGAAGGTAATGTGTCTGCCCTTAGAATGTGTTTGATTAGGTCATTGTATGATGAATTTAAGGTGAGCAGAAGTGCAAACACTCTATCCTGCTCCCTCCTTTCATTTAACACCAGGGGATCAATGCTTGAAGGTCTTAACATCTCCAACTCTGCCCATAAAGACATGAACTGCCCAAAATGAGCTTTGAACTCTCTATCTTTTTGTTGGAGATTGTTGATGGCCTGTTTAACTTCAAAGACCCCGCTCATATTAGTTGTGTTGCCATAAACCTTATCAAGAGTTTTCCACAGCTCCTTGGAGGTTGTACAATAAGAATATGCTTCCAACAGCTCCTGGTCAAGTGAGCTTTGAAGTATGGACAACACTCTTTGGTCTCCTTGTGTCCATGCTTCTTCATCAGCTGCATCCATCTTCATACCAGCTTCTCCTTGAGCTTGCTGAGATGATGCTTCACTGCCTAATACATATTTCCATAGTCCACGCCCTCTCAGAGCTGACTTCACAATCCTTGCCCACACTATGTAGTTGGGACCTCTAAGAATCACAAAAATTACTTCACTTGAGTTCTCCATTGCTAAGTCTGATTTATAGCTAGGAGGGAGTTTCAAGCTGAGATATTTGCAACAAAAGGTTTCTCAAACCTAATAGAACCCACGCAGGAGTAAAGAACCAAAGAAGATTGCCTTAAGGACTGAAACTCTCAAGAACAGAGAATTGAGACTTTAGAATCAGAGATTGCGGAAGTAGAGTAGGTATAGGAGCTTATGGCTCTGATACCATGTTAGAATAATGAGATTAAGCAGAGAGAATTAAAAGAGAGATGTCCAGACCCGATTAGGGTTCTTACACCCGAGAGAGAGAGAGAGTTGAGAGATGAAGAGAGAAAGCGGTTCTTGGGAAGAATAAATCCCAATATCTTCATAAAATGGCTTTACAAGAGTTTAAATACATTAGCTATTAGGGCAACCACTAGAATAAACAAAGAATAAGTAGAATATGACAAAAGACAACTCATAATAGGAATAAGAGGAGTGCCAACGGTCATAAGGATGAATGACAGCTTTTGGACAGCTTTTCTCCGTCGTTCTATTCTATGTGACAACGGTAATCTAGAATAGAATTACCCATGACATCGTTGATGACATCGTCGATTCTATTCTATCGTCGTCGATGGCATTGTCGATGATAGAATATAACTCGTCCAGATTTCAATTCAGCATCCATGTCGCCGACACCGTCACTGACACGACTAGTTCAGAATCTTTTCCAGTCTCCGTGTCGCCGACATCGACGCTGACACATCTACTTCAGATTTAAGAAATCCTATGATCTCCAATCCAATATTTAGTTGCTTTGACAAGACCCAACAAGGCAAGGTTTCTGTTTCCACCATCGAAAGATGCCTCGATGCTATTAAGTCCGGGAAAAATGCCGTACCAGAAGAGACCACCACCGATCCATACACTTTGGAACTTGAGGAATTCGTGAAGCTTGTGGAACAAGGAGCCGAGGAAGACAAGGATAAAGACTTGAAGCAAGCTTTCAACATGTATGAAGAGAGCCAAGGCATCACACCTAAAAGTTTGAAGAGGATGCTAAGTTTGTTGGGTGAGTCCAAAAGTCTTCAAGAATGCCAGGTTATGGTTTCCCAATTTGATATTAATAGGGATTGGAATTATTAACTTTGATGAGTTTAGGGCCATGATGCAATAATATTGTTTTACAAACTAGCATTCATCCTTTCTTTACCAAAGGCTTGTAAGAACTCTCTGAAATTAAGGTATTATCTCTCTCTATTACTCCCACATCCTCCTTGTCTTCATCGTCATCCACCAATCTCGAAACCCTCTCTGCAATCTCACCCGCGCTCGGCCTTAACTCTGGTTCTTCTGCAGTACACTCTCTTGCGATTCTTGCCATTTCATACGCGGAATCAACTGAATAGCTCTCCCCCAATGTGCTATCCATCACTTCCCTCAGCCCGAGAACCGTTCTCAGTCTCTTCCACTCGGGAACATAATTTGCTTGTGTCCCAAGCGACACTGTCTCCTGTTCTTGCGATCCAAGCAACATCTCTGGGGTTTGTCCAGACATAACCTCCATTATGATTATCCCGTAAGCGAAAACGTCAGTAGCTAGAGACACAGAACCTTGTAGAATGTTCTCGTCCGTAGCTAACTCATCCCTTGACATCCCAAAGTTTCCGACTTTACCTCGGAGATCTTCATTCAAAAAGATGTTTCTGCTCTTGATGTTGCCGTGAACATAGTTAATCCGATGCATATACTTTAACGCGATGGCGACATCGTGACAGATTTTAATCCTCTGTTTCCATGCCAAGAAACAGTAACAAGACTCGATGAATTGATTCTTGATGGCCAATTTGTTCTGGAGCCAATCCCAGAGAGACCCATTCTTGGCATACTCGAAAACCAGATAAGAACCCTGATCGGTTTCTCTGAAACATGTCCCAAGAACCCTAATCAGATTGTGATTGTAGTAGTGTGATTGATCGTTGAGAAGCCCAAAGTCGAATCTTTTCATTACATCTGCGCTCACTTGCTTTATAGCCAAGTCTTTGCCTTTGAGGGAACCGAAGTAAACGGAACCTTTGATGTGATTGCTTGAGCTGAAATTCTCAGTGGCTTTCTCCAACTCTTCAAACGCGAAAATCTCCAGAACGGGTTTTCGGGGCGTTGTTGTGCCAACAGTGTTCTGAGAATCCAAGATGGAACCTATTAGAGAGGATGCATTCAAGGAGGAGGAAAGGCCGAAGTCACAATGACAAGGCCTAGAAGTCATTCCTTGGATGAGCTTTGGTGTGAGACTAAGAAGACCTAAGATGGGATCTACACTTAGCTAAGCTAAGGATGAAGGCATCAAGAGGCTATGAAGTCCACACTAGAAGCAAGAAGAAGCACAAAGCAATGACTTGTGCAAGAGTATAACCGAGACTTGGGAAAGAAGCAAGAAGAGCCAAAAAGGCGTGAATGAAGAGAGATAAGAGGAGCAGGCTATACTTGGGAGTGTTATCACGACCAAGAGTGTGTGGGACAAAGGAGGAGAGGTGCATAAGCTTATCATGGTGTCTTCCTCAGCTTATCACAAGAATAAATGTTGATAAGCTATAAAAGGAAGAGATAAGAGAGGAGTGAGAAGTGTGGACCATTTAGGTCATGTCACTATCACTCTAGAAGCGTGACTCTCTCTCCTCAGACCACAAGGACAGCCTGTCCCTCTCTCATCAGAACCAAAGGAATCAAACAAAAAGGAGTGGTCCAAGGTTCAGACATGTCACTATCAAATCTGAGCCAAAACAAGACCACTCTTCCCCAAGTTTGAAATCAAACCGTTGGAGCCTCCTCCTCTTGTTTATGACCGAGATTCTTAGGGTTTATACTTGTTTTATGTCTGTGTTAAAGTATTGTAAAAGTCCTATATAAGGACCAGACTTGTAACACATTGAAATAAGAAGAAAGATTGAACACAAAAACTAGGGTTCTTATTCTCTCTCTATGCGCTTTCTTCTTCCTCATTCTCTCATTGTGTCTTTCTCTCAAACACAATGAAACCATGAAGAGTCTCGGTCCTAAGGATGCTTTAATGCTCCTGGTTGTGTTCTTGATCAGCTCTTCCATAGCTGATTCAAGGAACAACACAAACCGGCTCTTAATGGACATTACAAGAACAACACCCTCTACTTACTGATTCTCTTAATCCTCATGAGTAAACACACTCTATAAGTGATGTTAGGCTCCTGGATAAGTCTCAAATAGAGTGGTGCTCTTGTTAAAGCTAAGTAGAATCACTAACTTCCAAGCTAAACTTGGTTGCGGTTCACTTATGCTCTTTCTCTCTAAACAAAGGTTTAGAGTAATCTCAAGGTTTCTCAACATGATTTTATGGTCATGATTGTGAAATCCCAACATGGTATCAGAGCATAAGATTCTAGGATTGAATCAAGCTCAAAAAAAACCCAAAGAAAAACAGAGCAAAACTCTGTCCCTTTCTCCTCAAAGCTTCCGCAAAAGTCTGAGAGTAAACTGAGCAAAACTCAGTCAATGTTCTCAAAACCAAAAGCTCAAACTGAGCAAAACTCAGTCCCTGAACTTCCCTTTCATTCTCCCATTCATTCTCTCATTTATTCTCTCATTCATTTATACTCTCATTCTCAAGCATTCATTCTCTCATTCTCTGCATTTTTCTTTTATTCTCTGGTTACTTATACTTCACATATTCTCTCTGAGTTCTGTCCTTGAAGCTCCTTAGCTCACAATGACTTAAAAATCAGAGTACATAGCTCCTGATCAAGGCTGTGTTATTTTGAGGATTATTGTGTGTTTCTTGGTGTTTTTAGGTGGAATGATGAACCAACTAGTGAGGACAGCTTACAAAAGGGCTGGAGTTCAGTTTCTAAGTGGCTGTACCCACTGGTCTTGAGCTTACCTAAGAAGAAGAGGCGTCCAGAAGCTGCTACAACAAAGTTAGTCAAGAGAAGCATCACTGATTTCTTGGATAATCAAGTCTAGAAGCTGTTTCAAGAAGAGGCAGTGATGGAAGCTTGGATTCAAGGCTCAGTGTGCATCATGGTTAGGAAGATCAGTCTTGAAGCTGCTCTAAGATGGAGTAGTGATGGAGGATTGGCTCTTAGCATGGTGTGGTTAATCTGAAGCTAACAATGGAGCAGACCAAAAGGTGTCCATACTTAAGGAAGGCTACAAGTTGAACAACCCATCAAGGCTGTTAAGGTCTCAAGAGAAGTCATCAAGGAGCAGCCAAAGGAGAGGAGCTAGAACCAGTTATGCAACTGATGAATCAACTCACATCTCAATGATGCTTCCGACTCCATGAAGGCTTAACAGTCCGGGGGAGGTTTAAACCTCAAAGACATGGAGTAAACCCTAGAGGAACTCCTAAAACCAGAAGCAACAACACCTTGATTGAAGTTAGAACCGGGAATCACTAAGTGGAGCAGACCAAGAAGGAGTTGCAAGCTAGTGATAGGCGTTGAATCAGCTCAAATCAAGAGTGTTGGTGTGAAGAAGAAGGGCTTAGATTGAATGTGCAAAAATCCAGAGAGATATGCACAAGGTTTCAAAGTCCCAAACATGTCCAAAGGAAGATCAAACCTCAACTCCTAAAAGGCTAAACTCCTAAACTCTCACTGTTTTTATTAAGTCTTCAATAAGTCAATTAAAATCACTTGTGTTACTTATCCATTGCTTAATCATATACTTAAACTCATGGCATTTTACTTTAACAAGTCTTCTTTGAATCTTCGATGTGAAGGTTCATTAGGAGGCCTAAAGGAGGAGTTAGACCATGGGCAGATTAAGTGACAAGGAGAGAGCTCAAGGAGTGACAAGAAAGAAGGCTAAGTCTTGAGGCAAGGTCATGGAAGGTCCAATGGTGAAGCTTAGTCCAATGGAGAAGCTTGATCCAAGATGGAGAAGGCAATCTAAAGGAGAAGTCAACCTAATGAACCGGCTCATTCAAATGCACAAAGGAACATGTCAATGCTTACATCAAGGGGATGTTGTGGCTATACTCTTTTTCCCTCCTTAAGGTTTTATCCCATGAGGTTTTCCTTAGGGAGGTTTTTAATGAGGTAGCTCCCGCATCTCCAAGCTTGGCCTCTGGTCCTTTAGTGTCTCGGCGCCCAAGCTTGCGGGGGAGTATTAGAGAGGATGCATTCAAGGAGGAGGAAAGGCCGAAGTCACAATGACAAGGCCTAGAAGTCATTCCTTGGATGAGCTTTGGTGTGAGACTAAGAAGACCTAAGATGGGATCTACACTTAGCTAAGCTAAGGATGAAGGCATCAAGAGGCTATGAAGTCCACACTAGAAGCAAGAAGAAGCACAAAGCAATGACTTGTGCAAGAGTATAACCGAGACTTGGGAAAGAAGCAAGAAGAGCCAAAAAGGCGTGAATGAAGAGAGATAAGAGGAGCAGGCTATACTTGGGAGTGTTATCACGACCAAGAGTGTGTGGGACAAAGGAGGAGAGGTGCATAAGCTTATCATGGTGTCTTCCTCAGCTTATCACAAGAATAAATGTTGATAAGCTATAAAAGGAAGAGATAAGAGAGGAGTGAGAAGTGTGGACCATTTAGGTCATGTCACTATCACTCTAGAAGCGTGACTCTCTCTCCTCAGACCACAAGGACAGCCTGTCCCTCTCTCATCAGAACCAAAGGAATCAAACAAAAAGGAGTGGTCCAAGGTTCAGACATGTCACTATCAAATCTGAGCCAAAACAAGACCACTCTTCCCCAAGTTTGAAATCAAACCGTTGGAGCCTCCTCCTCTTGTTTATGACCGAGATTCTTAGGGTTTATACTTGTTTTATGTCTGTGTTAAAGTATTGTAAAAGTCCTATATAAGGACCAGACTTGTAACACATTGAAATAAGAAGAAAGATTGAACACAAAAACTAGGGTTCTTATTCTCTCTCTATGCGCTTTCTTCTTCCTCATTCTCTCATTGTGTCTTTCTCTCAAACACAATGAAACCATGAAGAGTCTCGGTCCTAAGGATGCTTTAATGCTCCTGGTTGTGTTCTTGATCAGCTCTTCCATAGCTGATTCAAGGAACAACACAAACCGGCTCTTAATGGACATTACAAGAACAACACCCTCTACTTACTGATTCTCTTAATCCTCATGAGTAAACACACTCTATAAGTGATGTTAGGCTCCTGGATAAGTCTCAAATAGAGTGGTGCTCTTGTTAAAGCTAAATAGAATCACTAACTTCCAAGCTAAACTTGGTTGCGGTTCACTTATGCTCTTTCTCTCTAAACAAAGGTTTAGAGTAATCTCAAGGTTTCTCAACATGATTTCATGGTCATGATTGTGAAATCCCAACAGAACCGTCCTGTGACCCTTCAAACGAGATTTTCTTGTCACTGGTGGTTCGGATGCTCAGGCTCAGCTGCCGCGTCTCGGGATCTTTGTTGTCGATCCAGTTTTGCGTTTGCAGCCGCGTCTCTTTCTTCCAGTGCAAGTATCCGAACACCATGAGAGTGATAAGCACGAAAACTCCAGCAATCGCGCTGCTCACGGCGATCATGAGCTTCCGTTTTTTCTTTTTCTTCTGGCGATTCACGGGTTTGTGATCAAGAGGTATGAGAGCAGGCGTGAGTGGAACCACTCCAGATTTGTTGTTTGCAGAGACAATAGCATCCTCTGTTGTGTTGAACTTGACCGCCAGGCTTGAAACGCTGTCGCCGTCACTCACGAGAAATCTGGCGCCTTCTTCTGGACAAGAACACCTGACCGCCAAACGCAACTTAACGTTCTCGTCGAGGCTGTCCTCGGAAACATCTGGATTATTCTCTATTATAGACCTGCAATGAAAATGAACATCAATAAACAGACCCCAAAATAGTAAAATTAATTAGAAAATTTTTTCAGCTCACAGGCACGTGGTCAAGCCTTGTAGAGATGCAGAGACAGAGCGAAAGGTGTCGCCCTTAGCGCAAGTTTTGTAGAGACGGGCCTCGTAGATCCTTCCGGTACATCTGCACTCAATCGGGATAAACAGTAACTGATGATGTTGCGGAACGAATTCGTCAGCGTCGAGGCCCAGATGGTAACTGAAGAGAGAATTGGCTCTGAGAACAGCGAAAGTGTGGCACTTTTGGAGGTCTGAGTGGCAGACGTAGCTGGAGGAGGAGGAGGAGGAGGCTTCTTCTTCATGGGAGGCTGCGTCGCAGCTAGGTGAGGTTGCAGTGAGAGACGATGTGGAAGTCAAGAAGAAGAAGAAGAAGACTAGAAGACTTGCCATGCAGTCTTTGCTAACTGAACCAGCCATGTCTTCGTTTACAATTTAAGCATGTCTCTTGTGTATATATTGGCGAAACAAAGAGGAATCATGGACAATGTGGACTTTTGATTTTACCTTAACAATTAAATTGATCGGTGTTGCAAAGAAATAATTGTGCACATGACTTCCACTTGTTTTATTTGTTACTTTTAATACTAGTAAATTATAAATGATACTAGTTTATTTTTATGTGTACCCGATATTTTTGACGGAAAGCCAAAAAATAAAGAGGTTATTGGAGCCTTTGAGATTTGTCGACGTGAGGGGGGTGGCTATGAATCCCAAGTAGGTTTATATTATATATTAGAAAGGACATATCATCTTGTGCTTGGAACCTTTTTCTTCGTAAACTCACAAAGTACAGAGTCCAAGCTAAGTGAATCTCAATGCATGGTACAATCTCACTTTGTCCTAAGAAGATTATATTGTTTCACAACAAGGTTTAGGCCGAGATCGGACCCACTTCTTTTTGTTTGATGCGGTATATGTGTAGCTATCATCTAAGAGTCATGGCCCATTTTTCTTGAACTCTATGATAAATTTTTGTACATCGGGTCAAAAGCATGTGCAATAGTTTCTATAAAGATTGTAGGGAGATGTAGATTTTTTTGAGAAATGATACATACCTAAACTTTAAAAATTTGTATGCACTAGTCTGTAAAATAGTAACCAGACATACGTATGACGTATCCATGCATTTTGTGTCCATCTAGTAATACTATGACACTATATTGGTTGAGACCTGATAATTAAGTTCACACCAAGAACACACTTGCCCGTTGAAGTTCGGACTTTTAACGTAGCGACAATATATAGTTAAGTATTTTCTTTGTATCATTCGGAAATTGAGAAAACGTCTTACACACGAAATGCGATCGAGAAGTATAGTTGACAAATTTTTTATAAAAAAATATAAAAAGACCGAATCTTTAGGATCCATCAATGGTTTGGTCAAGTAAAATCCAAAACGTAGTGTGTGGAGAATGATATGGGAATTGATCGTAGGAGGGGAAACAAAAACATTATCAAGAAACTGAAAAGACATGCAAACACAAAGCAACGACAGAGCATCAAAAAGGCTAAGTACTCTCTTAGGTCCATTTTGCAATAAATCCCTAAGTTGACCCCCAAAAAAGTGAAAAAGATAAATCAAACTAAATAGAGTTTTTGAACTAGGTAACACTTATTGTCTCTGTTATGCAGGGACTGACACTTTATTTCAGCGTCATAGAGCACGTGACACTTCCAGCGTGGATTTGTCTCATATCACTAGTAAGAAAATACCGTATAGCCACGTTTATGTCACGATCAATCGTGGCTATTTTTTTAATTAGTCACGAATTAGTCACGATTTATCACGTGACAAACAAACATGGCTAAATCGTGTCCAAAACGTGGCATTTAGTCACGTTTTGGTCACGATATAAATCGTGACTAAGTATAGCCACGTTTTGTCACGAACTAATCGTGGCAAACCTATCCACGTAAAATATCGTGGCTAAATCGTGTCTAATTAGTCACGATTTAGACACGTTTATTTCGTGACCAAAATCTGTCCAATCAAAATTTTCCAAACCTTATCCTCTAAACCCTAAACCATAAACCCTAAACCCTAAACCATTATCATATTATAAACCATACTTTTAATCATAAAATATTAAATCAGAATATAAAAATTAATTATAAAAAATTATTATTTCTAAATCTAAAATTTTCAAACCATACCCTCCAAACCCTAAACTCTAAACCATTATTATATATATATCATACTCTTAATCATAAACAATTAAATCAAAATATAAACATTAATTATAAAATGAATTATTATTTCCAAATCTAAAATTTCAAACCTTAATTTAAAATTTTATCCTCCAAACCCTATATCCTAACAAAACTTCAATTACTATAACATATTCAAACCTAAGATTCAACACTTATACAAATTGTTTTTTCAAATCTTTCATTTTCAAACATTCTTATAACCTTAAACACAACCCTTAAAACCACATACCTTAAACAATAATCGTACTCTAAACATTAATCTCAATCATATACTATAAAATCAATAACCCTAAAACCCTAAACCCTAAACAATCTAAATAAACTCCAAACCCCTAAAATATAAAAAAATATAATATTCCAATTGATATAACATATTCAAAATTAAGATTATTAATTTAATATAATCAAAACAAAACTTATATATAAACCCTTAAACCCTAAACAAACCCCAAAACTCTAAATTATAACCAAAACTCTTATTAATAACATTTTAAATATTACAAAATTTTCAAAACTAATATTCAACACTTATAAACCTTCAAACCCTAAACTCTAAACCATAATCAAACTCTAAATTTTAAATTTTTAATCATAAACTATAAAATTCATCTTTTACTCTCAAACCCCAACTTATATTAAAAATAACGATTATTATAAACAAAAATCTGAATAAAACCAAAACTATAAACAAAAATTTAATTAATAAATCTCTAATTACTTTAAACTCTAAGCATAAATCACAAACTTATACCCCAAACTCTATTCTTAAATTGTAAACTTTATATTTATAAACTCAAATCCTCTTACTTATATATTAATTAGTTTGATAATTTATTTGAAAAGTTTATACATTATAAACTCTAGTCTTAAATTTTACATTAAAACTTAAAATTAATTTCTATTAGTTATGAAATGATTTTGTAAAATAATGATATAAATATCTAAATTTCTATTGGTTATTTGCAAAAGACAAGGATTGTGTCTCTTTTAATATCAACCCTTAGATTAATCCTATATCTAATGGTCATAAATTAAAATATCACTCTAAACCTAATCTTCTTATCCCACTTATCCCATCCGCCGCCGAACAACATCGAAACTCTTATCACAAACTAAAATATTCACTCCATGACGAAGACGAAGACTCGTCCTTGCCGCCGAAGACGAAGACTCGTCCTTGCCTCCGAAGACGAAGACGAAGACGAAGACTCGTCCTTGCCGCCGAATCGATTCCCCATCTCGTCCTCTTCTCGTTACCGGAGCTGCTGAAGACGACGAGTTATCGGAAGAAGATGCAGACGAAATGGCTGGGAGAGAACGAAGCTGGCGGTGAGAAAGTGAAGGGGAAGAAAAATCCGGTGGTGTTGACAGCTGTGGTGGTCGCCGGTGACGATATCAGCTGCCGCCAAGGTGAGAGAGATAGGTGATGGTGTGCCGTCTGGAGTTTCAGGTTGTGTGAGAAGACGAAGCTGGTGGTGGTGAAGGCGTCCATATCACCGGACCCGCCGTGACTTTATTCCGGTGACGGTGAAGACGAAGCCGGTTGTGAGGATCGAAGCCGGTGGTGAAGATACGGGATTGTTGTTTTTTTGTTATTGTATTTTATTGTATTATATTTTATTATAAAATTGTATATTAAATATTTATTCATTTTTTTTTTAAAAAAATTTGTTTTTCTTTATATTTGTTTTTTTAAATTGTTGTTATATCAAATTACTTTTGTATTTTTAAAAAAAAAAACTTTTGCCTTTAGCCACGTTTAATTATGTGACAAAACGTGACAAAAGTACAAGTCACGAAATATAACGTGACAGACGTGACTAATTTAGTCACGAATATTTCGTGACAAAAACGTGGCTTTTTGTCACCATTTAGACACAAAAAAATTAGTCACGTATAGCCACGTTTTTTTCCGTGACTTTTCGTGGCTAAAACCGCTTATAGCCACGAAATATTAGCCATAGCCACGAAAAAACGTGGCTATACGATATATTTTTACTAGTGTATGCCCTTACAGAGACACGTCCTCCATTTTAACGCGAGTGGGAGTTCTATTTTTTGACACCGATTAAATACTAATATTTTAAGGTGATTAGACTGCGCGTGGTATAGGGAGGGTTGTTTTAATTTTTATTTATTTAACATACAATTTAAAATTAAACTGCCAAAATTTAAATTAAAGTGGAATAGCAAAACCTTTCATCTACCTTTCATTATGCTTCGTGGGGAGAACCTGAGGAACAGAGGTAGAGAAGTAATGGTGGGCCGCAGAGACAACAGCGACGCCTTCGCGGATTCCGGTTATTAACTGTTTTGAATGTTAATCGATTTTTGGTGCATGTAAAGTGAACAAGTTTTTTTATCGATTTGGAGTTTGCCTGTTTGGCTTTTGGGTTAGGTTTTCAATTGGAGAAATTTGATGCAAGTGATAATTCATTCAATTCTGAAATTGATGTTAATGATTTTTTCCGTAATTAGGGTTTTATGTTATTGTTGGGCTGGTTTTAGGATTCTCGCTTGGTTGTATGTATTTGAAAGGAATAACTGTTTGTCGGATCTGATTCTAAATCGGATATGAACGTTCTATTCCTCTATGGTCGTTCATATAAAACTGAATTACTTTTGTTAATGGTTCGTATACACAGTTATCCTTGATCAAGATTGCATACCACCGTTTGAGTATGATGACGATGTTTGCGAAACTCGGTTACCGGAGAGGTGGTTCTGTCGGAATCACTATCCAACAGGGAGGAAACTTCCTTCCTACTCTAAAACAGACTATTTAGTGGAATTATCTCTTGCCTTGAAAGATCACAAGGAGGAGATGGAGAAAATCATGAAGTCGCAGTTCGGGAAGTTATTCGATATACCTTTGAGAAAACTTGCATTTTTGGGGCAATTGGTACATGCTCTTCTCACACGTCAGGCTCAGTGTAATAGACATCACGAGCGTTGGTTTATCTTCGGCCCTAAGGCGATCAAGTTCTCTTTAAGGGAGTTCTATCTAGTAACTGGATTGAAATGTGACCCCTACGAGAAAACCTCTTCCGAAGCAGCAGAAACCGTATAAGAAGAACACAAGGGGGAGGCCGTGAGCCTTTCTGAGGAGCAGCCAGTCGAGCACCGCAAGGTATGTGGGACCAACCTTATTTAATAGTAGAGAGTGAATCTGATACATCACCAACCTTATTTAGTAGAGAGTGAATTTGATACATATGTAAGTTGGTTTGTAAGTGTTGTAAGATGATTTAATAAACTGTATTTTCTGCTTTGAAACAGTTGCTCCATATCATTGGGACACATTGATTGCAGCGGGGCAGATGGGCAAAGACGGGAGTATCGATCAGCTCATCAACCATCTGAAGTCAGGGGAAACAATGGAGGGAGATACGAGGTTGCAGCTAGCCCTTGTCATACTTGCTGACGCGGTGGTTGCCGTTGAGAATCAGTACGGAAAGATTTCCCGTAAGACCGTTGAACTTGTGAAAGATGTGGACAAGTTTTTATCGTTTCCATGGGGCCGGAAGGCGTTTGAGCTAACCATGCTAAACTTCACGGATATGGTAAGGAATAAGGGTATGAAGGATAGGGTGACAATGGCCTCGATAAGCATGCGAGGATTCCCAATAGCAATTCAGCTGCTTGCCCTTGAAACAATAATGGAGCTACATGCTAAGCTCCCAAGTGCATCTGCTGAGGTAGACTTCACCCCTCGTTCTTGCAGTGGGTTGTACAAAAAGAAGACTATCGACTACAAAGATCTCATCAATGTTGAGAGCCTCCCCGAGGTATGATACATGTGAAGGAATTTCTAGCAGTTCCTAATCCAATTAGGCAACCCTAGGTATAAATTCCATAGCCTAGGATCTAGGGTTTAGGTATATTGAATAATTGGGATCTCAAAATACCTGGAGTTTAGCAGCGGAAGATGAACAAGTATTCGAGATTCACGAGCGCCTCAAGTGCTGCGCCTCTACTGGTATCCACACACACACAAACTGGAATCCGCCGGGATGCTAGTGCCGGGATATCGGATCTCTTCGGAATGCTTGTGTTTCGGAGATGTGGCTGCGATTAGGCCAAAAGTTAGGCTCCAGGTCGTGCTATATCTCATATATATAGACCTGAGCAAACCTAATTAATCACTGAACCAACCGAGATTAATTAAGTCATTAAACCGAAAAAATACTTCGATCTGCGCCTTGCATCGATCGATATACACTTGCGTCGATCGATGCGCCCTCAAAACACGTATATTAATGTGCATCAAATACACATTTTATCATTACATTAATGATCATTTCCATCATTCCCACATGAAGTATATCCAGTCTGCTTAGGTGTGTGACCCTGTAGGATCATATAATACTAGCAATGAGTTCTAAACTCATAGATCATAAGTGGATTCTAGCAAAGCATTATGATTACCCAGTATCATATGAATGTCTAATCTCGACAACACAACTATCTCTAGAGTGATTACAAGTGTGATTTCAGGACATTCCAAACAATCTCCCACTTGTATTGGAATCATCTATTCCCATAATCCCTTCGTCTCTATATCTCGATCTGGCATAAGGCAAGATCTGTGTCACCCTTATTAAGCCAAGATCATGTTCATCGAACTCTGATTTATTCTGACAAGATAAACGACTGACAATCACCTCGTTTGAGTGTGGCCACACAGTTCTCAGTATCAAATCTTCGATGGGCCCTGAGATATTTATCTCCTGTTATATAGGAGGGACAAATCCCATCTTGTTCCATCCCTATTCCTTAACACACTTCATGATACGCCCAATCAATGCCTTTATAGTCACCAGTTACGGCTGACGTTTGACAGAGTTGTAGGAATTTCTAGCAGATTCCTAATCCAATTAGGCAATCCTAGTCTGAATTCCGAGCCTAGAATCTACAGGTTCATGTAATTGAATCTATCAGATCTGAAGATTACCTGGTGATTAGCAGCGGAAGATTTGCAGATAATCGAGATCTAGAGCGCCTCAAGTGCTGCGCCTCTACTGGTATCCACACGCACACAGAACTGGACAGCAGGGATGCTAGTGCCTATCAGAGATCTGATCTCCAGAGAGGTTTCTTTTCTGTTTCTGGTGGCTATCAATTAGGTTAGGATCGAGTTTAGGTCGACCATATATCTTATATATGTTGACTTAAACCGCAACGGGATTAACTAATGATTAAACCGATTTAATCTGCTAATCCGCGAGTTGTGTCGACCGACACACTCTTTGTGTCGATCGACACAGTCGATCCGTGTCGACCGATACACATAGTGCGTCGACCGACACTGCCCAAAAAAGATGACATCGAATGCATATCAAATATGCATTCATCCGATCATTACATTAATGATCAACCTCACATTCAATGTCCAGTTTGCTTAGGTGTGTGACCCTGTAGGATCATATAACACTAGCAATGAGTTCTAAACTCATTGATCATAAGTGGCTTCTAGCAAAGCATTACGAGTACCTAGTGTCATATGATTGTCTCATCTCGACAACACGACTTTCTCTCAGAGTAAGTACAAATAGATTTCAGGACATTCCCAACAATCTCCCACTTGTACTGGAATCATCTATTCCTATAATCCCTTCGTCACTATATCTCGATCCGGCATAAGGCAAGATCCGTGTCATCCTTATTAAGCCAAAATCATGTTCATCGAATTCCGATTCATACTGACAAGCCAAACGACTGACAATCACCTCGTTTGAGTGTGGCCACACATTTTCTCAGTATCAAATCTTCGAGGGGCCCTGAGATATTTATTTCCTGTTATATAGGAGGGACAATTCCCATCTTGTTCCATCCCTGTTCCTTCACACGCTTCATGATACGCCCAATCAATGTCTTTATGATCACCAGTTACGGCTGACGTTTGACAAGGTCAAAGCGGACCAATTCACATGTAAGAAATCATGATGAACTCAGGTCTAAGGACTATACTCTATAGTCGTAATGAAAACTCTCATGACACTTATATAACTATCCCGTAGAGTTCTCATCAGTGGGTCATGTCCGATCATGTGTTCTCTAACACATACCTATGTGATTGACTTTAATACTCTTATTAATGACTCCATGAAACTTAGTCATCAGTCACCTCACATACTAGTCTCACGTGGTTGTTAATGTCCCACTTTAACAACCTCGACCAGGGACAAACATAATTTATGTCATTTATTATTTATAGGGTTTCATGATCAAGTCACATACTTGATAACCTATAAAATGTCATAAATTACTTTGGGACTATTATTTAATAACCATTATTAAATAACATAGATGTCAGATTTCAATAACATAATCGAATTATGTTTATACGAACATCATATCATAACTAAAATTAATAACAATGACTCCCACTAAAATTAAGATCACATCTTAAGACATCTAATGCCTTTAGCAGTAGTCTGACCCTCACATGCTCTTGCTCAGCGTGTGTCAAAGAACACTGCGTCTTGCTAAGAGTAATACCAAGAGTCATTTGCACAAAGCCCTTCTTGGAATCATGCATACTGGATCTGTGCAAGGCCTTATCACATAAGTATCTTGACACAATCCACTTAGCTTATCCAATCTATCTCTATAGATTCTTATTCCAAGAATGTATATGGTTTCTCCCTTAATTTTGTCGAAAAATAACCTTTTGAATCAAGTCTTAATAGACTGTAAACAATGGAACTTCATTTCCGAGGAGTAGTATGTTATCAACATACAATACCAGAAATGTAACTGCGCTTCCACTAGTCCTCTTGTAAACATTCGGTTCCTCTTCATTTCTGATAAAATCAAACCTTTTGATTACTTTATCAAAACGAAGATTCCAACTCCGAGATGCTTGCTTCTATCCATAAATGGATCGATGAAGCTTGCATATCTTCCTAGCTTCATTAGGATCAATGAAAACTTCAGATTATGTCAGGTACACATTCTTTTCTAGAATTCCATTAAGGAAAACTGTTTTCACATCCATCTGCCAGATCTCATAACCATTATGAGTGGCGGTTGCTAGGAGAATCCGAATGGATATAAGCACGGTGTCTGGGATTAGGTTTCTTCACAGTCAATACCATGAATTTACTTGAAACCTTTTGCCACCAACCTAGCTTTGTATATCTGAATATAACCATTTTCGGATTCAGCGGCTTTTAGCCACTTTCGGAGTCAAGGCCCATCATTGCTTCTTCAAATTTCGCAGGCCCGTCACTTTCAATGATCAGTAGATCACGGCAATTGGTTACGAGAAATCCCCATTTCTCGGGTTCGTGACGGATCCTATTGGATCTACGAGCTTCAGTCTTGTGTTAAAAGTCACGCACATATCTCATATGTAGACTTTTACCACGATCTAATTAACCAAGATTTAAACCGTAGTTAATTAAATCATAAACCAAAATATTTTGGTTCGCGACCTGTGTCGATCGATGCAACTTTTGCGTCGATCGACACTTCTATAGAAACTCGCCTTTTCAATGTATATCGAATATACATTCACCAAGTCCTTTATAAAATTTAGGCACCACAGGTGCAGGTTCTACAACTCTTTGTAGATCCAACTGCTGCTCTTCCTCATCAGGTTGAGCAGTCTCCTGTGTTTTTCGAATTTCTTCGAGTTGCACTTTTACTCCCACTGTTCTTCTTGGAAAGAAAGTCTTTCTCAAGGAAACATAGTTCCGAGCAACAAACAATTTGTTCTCGAACTGGTTGTAAAAGCAACATGCCTTGGTTTTGTTAGGACAACCACTGAAGTAGCACTTATCAGATTTGGGTGTGAGCTTATCAGAGATTAAACGTTTTATATAAGCCTCACAACTCCAAATCTCCATGATGGATAAATCAGAAACATTTACATTCCACATCTCATGTGGTATCTCTGTAACTGATTTTGATGGAACACTATTTAATGTAAACTTAGACATTTCTAGAGTGTATTCTTAGAAGGATATTGGAAGATCTAAGTGACTCATCATTGATCGAACCATATCTAATAAAGTCCGATTCAGGAGGAGTGACTTGTGAAACACTTTCACAATCTCTCAGATGATCACTACATTCTTGACTTAAGTATACACCTCCATGATCTCATCGTAGAGCTTTAATACTTTTGCCAAATTGATTCTGTACTTCATTCTAGAATTCTTTGAACTTTTCAAAAGATTCTGACTTATGTCTCATTAATGAGATATAACTATACCTACTGAAAATATCAGTAAAGGTAATGAAGTACTGAAAATTTCTTCTAGCATTAATGCTCATCGACCTATATACATCCGTATGTATAAAGCCCAATAAGCCTCTGGCCCTTTCATTTTGTTCGTTTGCGACGTGTGTCGACCGACACATCGTTTGTGTCGATCGACACTGTTGGAATTGTGTCCAGTAATCTCGGTACTGTCTCTAGAAAGTAAGAGTATGTCAATGATCAGACATAAGTCATATAATACTGGGGGGCATGATGGCTTGCTAGAGTCCGCTCATGATCTATAAGTCTTGGACTTATTGCCTTTATTATATGATCCCATATGGGTCACACGCCTAAGCTAACAAGAAAATGTGTAGGAACGGTTTAGCAGAAGTACGGTAAAAGTGCTAGGCATTTACTGTACTTAGAGAGAATAAAACGGTTTAGGCACTGTGTGTCGATCGATACACAAGGGGTATCGGTCGACACAGTGCGCGAATGCCGTCTAGTTAATTGGTGTTTGGGCCAAATGGCCCAAACGGAATCAGACAAGTTTTATAAGGTAAAACTCGAGTTTCTGAGCAATTAACCCTAATCCCTCAGCCGAAAACTCTCTCTCTCTCTGCGCCGAGCTCCTTGTGGTCTAGCAGCCGTTTTCTGTGATCGCGTGTGTGAACCTTTGGAGGATTCATCCCTCGGTGTTTCTCTGATCTCAGACATACCATCTCTTTCCGCTGCAAACAGGTATAAGGTGAGATCATCGTTTGTTTCTATTCTGAGAAGAACCTAGATCGCATGTTTAGGTTGATATGAATCTAAGAATTGAATCAGGATCAACTAAACAATCCTTCAGTGGTATCAGAGCCAATGGTTCTGGTTTTTCTTGTTTAGATTCAATGTTTAGGATTGTTTTCTTGTTTAAAAGTGTTTTGAATCAACTACTGATAAGAGAAACCATTTAAGCAACAAGAATTGAAATCTAAACACACATAAAATTGCAGAAACCAAGCTATATGATTTGGTAGAATGCGATTTCAAGAGGTCTGTATCGACTGCGATCGCATGGATCGATCGATACGATCGCATGGATCGGTCGATACAGTCTATCGGCTAACCCTGTTAACGCGTGAAAGCATCGATCGATACAGGATCGATGCAGGTTCGATATTGGTGCATCGACCGATGCGGTTGGTGCACATCGATCGACACGGTTAGGGTTTTGGCTCGGATCCGTGCATGCGTAAGAGCATCGATCGATACAGGATCGATGCACGATCGATGCAGGATCGATGTTGAGAGCATCGACCGATGTGGTTGATGGATCGATCGACACGGTTGGTCCATCGATCGACATGGTTGGTTTAAGGCTCGGTTTAATATTTTGATTAAAATTAAACGTCACGGTTTAATAAACAGATTTAATAATTTTATTAAGTCTGGTTAAACCGGGACAAGAAATCCAATGTCGAAAGAATTATTGGATTTAGTGCCTAAACCAGGATTTTCTAATTTGATTTGGTTGGATCAAATAAATTGAGAAAATCCGGTTTAGTAAATAACCGGTTGACAATTGTGGTCATCGTAGTAATTAAAATTTGGTTAGACCAATTTTAATGAACCAGACCGGTTATGTCATTTAATTGGACAATTGGGTCATGTCTTGGACATGGACCAATTCTTGGGCCTCGGGCCAAGAAGTTAAAACAATTGGGCCAATTATTTGAGTCTTTCTTCAGATTAATTTAAAATTTATTTTATAAAGAATATAAATCGATTTTAAATTAAAGTTTCCGATATTTTGAAATTAGAAAGTTTCTTATTTTATAGAAGTTTCTAGATTTGCATGATTCGGATTTTAAGAAATTTCTAAAGTTAGAAAGTTTCCGTTTTTAGAAAGTTTCCAATTTTAGAAAGTTTCCAAAAATAGTAGGTTTCCAAAAATGGAAAGTTTCCCGAAATAGTAATCTTCTATTTTGGGAATGAATTTTTAAAAATAAACCTACGAACCTCAAATAATATCAAGCGTTGGATGTCTTGTCCATTCTATGTCAGCTGTCGAAGCCCATTCAATTGTATTCATGGCCTTACAGTGTGAGGGTGTCTGCTTTTGCGTGGATAAGACGGTTTGTGATTCATAAATGTCATTGGGAGTCCCAGACATTAATGATTACATGACTGTATAGTCTGGTTTTCTTGACTGGGCCATCGGGAGTCCCGGGCCTTGAGACATCAGAGTGAATTGGGCCTCGGGCCCAGATTCACAACCAAGAGTTATATCACGGATATAATTAGCCGATATAGGGCTTACCGATATAAGCTAAGGTTTGGTGACGGCCAGTGGCCCACTTTAATCTTAGTTATATGTGGATCTTGGAATCATTATATTCTATTGAGGGTAACTTATGTTATTGAATATAATGCGTGATTAATCATATTAAATTTAATACGAGATTAATCATATTGAACATTTTAACTAATAACCTTTTTATCTATATATTTCAGCTATGACTACTACAAGCACACAAAACTCATTCTCGATCCGGTCTGTTCTCGAAAAGGAGAAGCTGACTGGAACGAACTTCCTGACGTGGTCAAGGAACTTGAGGCTAGTCCTCAAGCAGGAGAAGAAGGATTATGTCCTTCGTGATCCTCTCCCCGAGAGGCCTCCTGCCAATGCCGCCAGGACTCTGCATAATGCTTGGGAAAAGCATTCGTCAGATGAAAATGATGCTTATTGCCTGATGTTGGTGACAATGACTCCTGAGCTGCAAAAACAGTTCGAGAGTGTATTGTCACCCATCGAGATAATGGCAAGCCTGAAATCGCTTTTTCAGGAGCAGGCTAGGACTGAGAGGTTTCAAACAGTTAAGAACCTCTTGGACTGCAAGTTGGCTGCGAATGCGGCAGTGAGTCCTCATGTCTTGAAGATGATGGGTTATCTCGATCATCTTCAGAAACTCGACTGCCCAATCAGCCAGGAACTTGCCTGCGACATCATTCTGCAGTCATTACCTGCAAGCTATGATCAGTTCATTCTGAACTTTAACATGCATGGCTTGAGTAAGACATTGCCTGAGCTTCACGGAATGCTCAAGACTGCGGAGCCCAATTTGAGGAAAACCGCCAAGGACCCAAATGTGCTTATGGTGCAGAAGGGCAAGGGGTTTAAGAAATCCTCTGCTAAGGATAAGGGAAAGGCCAAGGCTGTCCAAGTCGCGGACAAGGACACGCCAAAGCCCAAGCCCAAGTCCAAGGCTGGGCCAACTGACATATGCAGGTTCTGTAAAGAACCAGGGCATTGGAGGAGAGAATGTAAGAAATTCCAGGAAGGTCTAAAGGAATTGAAGAAGAAGACTTTTGAGACTTCTTCAACAGGTATTTTTGTTATAGAAGTTAATACAACTACTTCTGATAATACCTCATGGGTTATGGATACTGGTTGTGGGGCTCATATTTGTACTAATATGCAGGCACTCAGCAACAGTAGAAGGCTGAAGCAAGGACAAGTGGAGCTACGAGTTGGGAATGGAGCGAAAGTTCCAGCACTAGCTGTAGGCACTTACTTGTTGTCTTTACCTTCGGGATTGATTTTAGAACTGAATAATTGTTATTTTGTACCTGCTATAAGCAGAAATATTATTTCAATTTCTTTGTTGGATTTGGAAGGTTATGATTTTTCAGTTAAGAATAAATTATGTTCCTTCAATCGCAACAATTTGTTCTATGGTTCTGCCCCTCTTATGAATGGGCTTTACATACTCGATCAATCCGCGCCAATTTATAACATTAATACCAAACGGTTCAAACCTAATGAGGAGAACCGAACGTTTCTATGGCATTGTCGTTTAGGGCACATCAGCGAGAAACGCATCAAGAGGCTCCATTCGAATGGACTTCTTGGCTCATTTGACTTTGAGTCATGTGAGAAATGCGAATCCTGCATGATGGGCAAAATGACACGGGCCCCCTTTAATAATCCTAACGAGAGGGCCAGTGACGTATTGGGCCTGATACACACTGATGTGTGTGGCCCAATGTCCACAAATGCAAGAGGAAACTATCAGTACTTCATTACCTTTACTGATGATTTCAGTAGGTATGGATATGTTTATTTAATGAAACATAAGTCTGAATCTTTTGAGAAGTTCAGAGAATTCCAAAATGAAGTACAGAACCAACTTGGCAAAAACATTAAGGCTCTTCGGTCCGACCGAGGAGGAGAATACTTAAGCCAAGAATTCAGTGATCATCTGAGAGAGTGTGGGATCGTATCCCAACTCACTCCTCCTGGAACACCTCAATGGAATGGTGTGTCTGAAAGGAGAAATCGGACCTTATTGGATATGGTTCGATCTATGATGAGTCACACAGACCTTCCAATATCCCTTTGGGGATATGCTCTGCTAACAGCAGTGTTCACTCTAAATAGAGCGCCATCGAAAGCAGTAGCAAAGACACCATATGAATTATGGACTGGAGAAGCTCCAGTGCTGTCTTATCTCAGAATTTGGGGTTGTGAAGCCTATGTCAAGAGATTGATCTCAGACAAGCTTACACCAAAATCTGACAAATGCTACTTCATTGGTTATCCACGGGAAACCAAGGCTTATTACTTCTATCTACGTTCCGAGAACAAGATCTTTGTTGCCCGGGATTGTAACTTTCTTGAGAGAGAGTTTCTCTCTAAGAAAGACAGTGGGAGTAAGGTACTGCTTGAAGAAATTCAAGATGAACAGGATACTGCTCAACCTAATGAGGAAGAGCAGCAGGAGGACCTACAAGAAATTGTAGAGCCTGAACCTGTAGTACCTGAAGTTCGAAGATCCGGGAGGATCCGTCACGAACCCGAGAGATATCAAGGATTCCTCGTGACTGACTGTCATGATCTTTTGATCATTGATGGTGATGAACCATCGAACTTCAATCAAGCCATGATGGGCCCAGATTCCTCTAAGTGGCGCAAGGCCACTGATTCCGAAATGGACTCCATGTCGGTCAACCAAGTGTTTTCGTTGGTTGACTTACCCGCTGGTGTAAAAGCCATCGAGTGCAAATGGATCTTCAAGAAGAAGATTGACGTGGATGGAAATGTCCAGATTTATAAAGCCAGGTTGGTGGCAAAAGGTTTCAGACAAGTTCACGGTGTGGATTACGATGAAACCTATTCACCAGTGGCTATGATGAAATCTATTCGGATTCTACTAGCAACTGCAGCTTTTCATGATTATGAAATTTGGCAGATGGACGTGAAAACCGCCTTCCTGAATGGTATTCTGGAAGAGGATGTGTATATGACACAACCTGACGGTTACATAGATCCAAAGAATGCTGGAAAAGTATGCAAGCTTCATAAATCCATTTATGGATTGAAGCAAGCATCGAGGAGCTGGAATCTTCGTTTTGATGAAGCGATCAAGCAATTTGACTTCATCAGAAACGAAGAAGAACAATGCGTGTATAAGAAATCTAGTGGGAGCAAGATTGTATTTCTTATTCTGTATGTCGATGACATACTGCTTCTCGGAAACGACGTTCCAATGCTGAAGTCCGTAAAGGACTGGCTTGGAAGTTGTTTTTCCATGAAAGACATGGGTGAAGCCGCATACGTTCTTGGAATCAGGATCTACCGGGATAGATCTAGAAGGCTGATAGGCTTGTGTCAAGATTCATACATTGACAAAGTCCTACAAAGATTCAGCATGAAGGATTCCAAGAAGGGCTTCACGCCAATGGTACATGGCACAACGCTAAGCAAGAAGCAGAGCCCTACTACGGCTGCTGAGCTTGAGCGCATGAAGAATATTCCTTATGCATCTGCAATAGGATCTGTCATGTATGCCATGATCTGTACTCGTCCTGATGTTGCTTATGCATTGAGCATGACGAGTAGATACCAGTCAAATCCAGGTGAAAACCATTGGATTGCCGTAAAGAATATCTTGAAGTATCTAAGACATACTAAGGATAAGTTCTTAGTGTACGGTGGAAGTGATGTGCTTAAAGTCAGTGGATTCACGGACGCAAGTTTCCAGACAGACCAAGATGATTTCCGGTCACAGTCCGGTTATATCTTTTGTCTGAATGGCGGTGCAATCAGTTGGAGAAGCTCCAAGCAAGACACCGTTGCTGATTCCACTACAGAAGCTGAATATATCGCCGCCTCAGAAGCTGCGAAGGAAGCTGTTTGGATACGAAAGTTCATTATTGAACTAGGTGTGATACCAGATGCGGCTGAGCCTCTGGCACTGTTTTGTGACAACAATGGTGCTATAGCTCAGGCAAAGGAACCAAGATCACACCAGAAATCCAAGCATGTTCTAAGAAGATTTCACTTGATACGTGACATCATTAATAGAAAGGAAGTCAAGATCAGCCGAGTTCAGACAGATGATAACGTCGCTGATCCGTTGACAAAGCCACTCCCAAGGCCTAAGCTCGAGTTTCTGACTGAAGCTGTAGGCATTAGAGACATAGAAATGTAATCTAAATTTGAGTGGGAGTTTTGAGGGCTTTTATTTAGTTATTTGATATGTTCTTGTAAAACATTCTTATGTTTAATGAAATTATTATTTCAAGATTATTTTAACTGTGATGAAATAATCGTTCCAAAGTGATATGAACCATTTTATAGGTCATCGAAGTAAATGACTTGATCTTGAGTCATCGAAGTCATTTAGCTTGATCATGAGACCCTATATTTGATAGATGTTTATATCATCCCGTCCCTAGTCGAAGGTTGTTGAAATTGGAACACCAACAACCGTGTGAGACTGGATTGGTACGTGACTTATGACAAAGTCTCAGTGTGTCATAGATGCGCGGCATCAAAGTCAGTACATAGGTGTATGTTTGGGAACATACGACCGGACAAGACCCGCTTATAAGAACTCTTCAGGATATTTATATCTGTGTCATAAGAGATTCTTACTACGACTATAGAGTATAGTCCTTAGACCTGAGTTCGCATGCATGTGACTGCACATGGACTGATGCACTTTGATCATTGTCTAACGCTATCGTTCTGCGATAGTTATAAGGACCTTGTTTGGGTACATTATGAAATGAATAGTTTACAGTGATGGAACGAGACGGAATTTGTCCCTCCAATATAAATGGAGTGAATATCTCTAGGCCAATCGGAGATTTGAATACTGGAAAATGCATGGCCATGCTCAAACGGACTGTCCCGAGTCGTTTGGATTGTCAGTATCAAATCAGAGTCCGATGAACAAGATTAGGCTTTATAAGGATGACACCAATCTTGCCTTATGACTAATCGAGATATTGTGACAAAAGGATTATGAATACAGAGATTCCAGTACAAGTGGGAGATTGTTGGAATTGTGTCCAGTAATCTCGGTACTGTCTCTAGAAAGTAAGAGTATGTCAATGATCAGACATAAGTCATATAATACTGGGGGGCATGATGGCTTGCTAGAGTCCGCTCATGATCTATAAGTCTTGGACTTATTGCCTTTATTATATGATCCCATATGGGTCACACGCCTAAGCTAACAGGAAAATGTGTAGGAACGGTTTAGCAGAAGTACGGTAAAAGTGCTAGGCATTTACTGTACTTAGAGAGAATAAAACGGTTTAGGCACTGTGTGTCGATCGATACACAAGGGGTATCGGTCGACACAGTGCGCGAATGCCGTCTAGTTAATTGGTGTTTGGGCCAAATGGCCCAAACGGAATCAGACAAGTTTTATAAGGTAAAACTCGAGTTTCTGAGCAATTAACCCTAATCCCTCAGCCGAAAACTCTCTCTCTCTCTGCGCCGAGCTCCTTGTGGTCTAGCAGCCGTTTTCTGTGATCGCGTGTGTGAACCTTTGGAGGATTCATCCCTCGGTGTTTATCTGATCTCAGACATACCATCTCTTTCCGCTGCAAACAGGTATAAGGTGAGATCATCGTTTGTTTCTATTCTGAGAAGAACCTAGATCGCATGTTTAGGTTGATATGAATCTAAGAATTGAATCAGGATCAACTAAACAATCCTTCAGACACTACCCTTTTCGAAAGGGGCCTTTGTCATTTTACCCAATAAACAAGATTCATTTTACCCATTATGATTCGTAATCAGATGAGCCCAAAAGTCCATCACTATGGAGCTTCTGAATCTGTATCTCATTTATGTGGCCCAAAACGACAATGCTAGAGAGAAGTTTGATTCGTATCATTTGACTTGAATCTCTTGGTATTAATGTTATATTTATGCACATTCTGGTTTAGAACATAAAGTCCATTCTCTAATGGATTGCTACTATAAAATATATCACTGTAATCAAATGAATAACACTTATTCTTAATTTGAAAACTGATATCCTTTCATATCCAAACAAGGATTAGAAATAATCTTTCTGCTCATAGCAGATACATAGTAGCAGTTTTAAGTTCAAAACATGCCATAAAAGAAAACAATTGAAATACTCCTACGGCTAATGCAGCAACTCTTGCTCCATTTCCACGCGTAGATCCACTTGTCCTTTCTCCATAGTCCTACTTTTGCTCAGGCCCTGCACATTTTCACAAAATATGAGTACCACAGCCGGTATCCAATACCCAATAAGTAGGACTATAAGAAGTAACATTTACTTCTATAACATAATACCTGAAGAAGAAGTCTCATACGTCTTCTTCAGCTTCTCATAATCTTCCAAGAATTTATTGCAGTTTCTTTTCAAATGCCCATAACCATTACAATAACGGCACTTAACATCTTCAGAAGGACTGGTTTTAACCTTAGGAGCTTGGGGAGACTCGCTTAGATTCACAATCGAGCTCGTCTTTCCATCACCTTTGTTCTTACCAAGTTTCTTAAACTTTTTACCCTTTTGTACCATAAGGACATCCGGGGTGTCCTTCTTGATGTTAGGTTCAGCAGTCTTAAGCATCCCATGCAATTCAGTCAACGTCTTCGTCAAGTTGTTCATGTTATAGTTCATAACAAATTGATCATAGCTTGACGGCAGTGACTGTAGAATGATGTCAGTAGCCAACTCTTGGCTAATGGGACAATCCAGTTTCCCCAGGTTATCAATATAACCCATCATCTTAATGACATGAGGACTAACTGGTTCGCCCATTGGTAGCTTGCACTCAATCAGAGACCTAACCGTCTGGTATCTCTGAGTTCGTGCCTGCTCCTGAAACATACTTTTCAGGCCAGTGATCATCTCTTTTGGCGACTCCACGTACTCATATTGCTTCTGCAATTCCGAGTTCATGGTAGCCAACATGAGACAACTCACATCCACCGCATCATTAGAATGCTTATCCCAAGCATCCTTATCTGACTGCCAGGCATTGGCTCGGTACTTCTTGGGGAGAACTTTCTCAAGGACATAGTCCTTTTTCTCCTGTTTGAGAACAATTCTCAAGTTCCGATACCATTCAAGAAAGTTGGATCCATTTAACTTGTCCTTCTCAAGGACGGATCGCAGGGAGAAATTGTTAAGATGGTTTGTGCTAGACATAGCTGAAAAACAAGGGAGATTTTAGTTATGATGTTCAAGAAATGAGAAGTCTTAACAATTAAGAAAACTCGCAATATATTCAAACAATGTTTCCTCAAATGAATATAATGATCCAAGACCCACACTTCACTAAACTTGAGTGAGCCACTGGCTATCACCCAACTTTAGCTATCTAGGTAAGCAACGACCTTGCTAGTTATATCCAATATAACTCTTGGTTGTGGATCGACATCTTATGTCCAATCCACCTGATGTCTCTGAGCCCAAAACGATTTTGATGGCCCAGTCAAGTAAACCAATCTCTTCAGTCATGTAATTGTTGACGCCTTGCACTGCAAGCCCATCAACACGATTACTTCCTGTCTTACTCATGAAATCGTGGAAATCTTGCACTGCAAGTCTATCACACAACTAAATGAGTCTTGACAGTTGACAAGATTGGAAAGACATCAAGTATCACTTGATATTTGGTTGAGGAACGGAACCTTTAAAACGTTCAGTTTTATTATGTTTTAATTCTTATAATTAATTGATTTATCATGCTTTGGTTCTGTGATTGCAGGTTCCAAAACCCAATCATCGAATCTGATGTCGACCGACACTACTATAGTGTCGATCGATACAGAGTAACCAAAAGCAATCCGCGATAACCGATCAATCCAATTGATCCGGTTTTGAATACCGGTCAGTGTCGATCGATGCTACACTAGCATCGGTCGACACCAACCTAATCAAACCAATCGCAGTTAAACCATCATTAACCAAGCTCGATAACCGGTCCAATCCAATTGAACCGATTCATCATTCTAGCGAGGTCTGTGTCGACCGACACAACTCTTGTGTCGATCGACACCGGGTGAATAAGTTCTATTCGGGTTATCCTTCTGTGTCGACCGATACCCATTTGGTGTCGATCGACACAGTGCGATAAGCCCTAATCGTTTTTCAATCAAAAAACCTAAAAACTAGATTTTCATAAAAACGAATTTCAGCATGCTTGTATCAACTATACAGAGATTCAGATTCAACTAATCTAATCAACATGCTACAGATTCAATGGAACCCTAAAGCTCTGATACCACTGTAGGAATTTCTAGCAGATTCCTAATCCAATTAGGCAATCCTAGTCTGAATTCCGAGCCTAGAATCTACAGGTTCATGTAATTGAATCTATCAGATCTGAAGATTACCTGGTGATTAGCAGCGGAAGATTTGCAGATAATCGAGATCTAGAGCGCCTCAAGTGCTGCGCCTCTACTGGTATCCACACGCACACAGAACTGGACAGCAGGGATGCTAGTGCCTATCAGAGATCTGATCTCCAGAGAGGTTTCTTTTCTGTTTCTGGTGGCTATCAATTAGGTTAGGATCGAGTTTAGGTCGACCATATATCTTATATATGTTGACTTAAACCGCAACGGGATTAACTAATGATTAAACCGATTTAATCTGCTAATCCGCGAGTTGTGTCGACCGACACACTCTTTGTGTCGATCGACACAGTCGATCCGTGTCGACCGATACACATAGTGCGTCGACCGACACTGCCCAGAAAAGATGACATCGAATGCATATCAAATATGCATTCATCCGATCATTACATTAATGATCAACCTCACATTCAATGTCCAGTTTTCTTAGGTGTGTGACCCTGTAGGATCATATAACACTAGCAATGAGTTCTAAACTCATTGATCATAAGTGGCTTCTAGCAAAGCATTACGAGTACCTAGTGTCATATGATTATCTCATCTCGACAACACGACTTTCTCTCAGAGTAAGTACAAATAGATTTCAGGACATTCCCAACAAGAGTTAAAGCGGACCAATTCACATGTAAGAAAACATGATGAACTCAGTTCTAAGGACTATACTCTATAGTCATAATGAAAACTCTCATGACACTTATATAACTATCATGTAGCGTTCTCATTAGCGGGTCACGTCCGATCATATGTTCTCCAACACATATCTATGTGATTGACTTTAATACTCTTATTAATGACTCCATGAAACTTAGTCATCAGTCACCTTACATACTAGTCTCACGCGGTTATTAATGTCCCACTTTAACAACCTTGACTAGGGACCAACATTATTTATGTCATTTGTCATTTATAGGGTTTCATGATCAAGTCACATACTTGATGACCTATAGAATGTCATAAATTACTTTGGGACTATTATTTAATAACATGATTAAATAATACTGATGTTAGAGTTCATTATCATAATCAAATTATGTTTATATGAACATCATATCACAACTAAAATTAACAACAACAATTCCCACTAAAATTAAGATCACATCTTAAGGCATCTAATGCCTATAGAAGTTGTATGAACCTCATGCGGTCTCGCTCAGCATGCGTCGAAGGACACTGCGTCTTGCTAAGAGTAATGCCAAGAGTCATTTGCATGAAACCCTTCTTGGAATCATGCATACTGGACCTGTGCAAGACCTTATCAATATAAGTATCTTGACACAATCCAATTAGCTTGTCCAATCTATCTCTATAGATTCTTATTCCAAGAATGTATACGGTTTCTCCCATTCTTTTCATCGAAAAACAACTTTCGAGTCAAGTCTTAACAGACTGAAACAATGGAACTTTATTTCCGAGAAGGAGTATGTCATCTACATACAGTACGAGAAATGCAACTACGCTCCCACTAGTCTTCTTGAAAACACACGATTCCTCTTCGGTCCTGATGAAGTCAAACCTTTTGACCGCTTCATCAAAACGAAGATTCCAACTCCGAGATGCTTGCTTCAATCCATAAATGGATCGATGAAGCTTGCATACCTTCCTAGCAACATTAGGATCAATGAAACCTTCAGGTTGTGTCATGTACACATCCTCTTCCAGACTTCCATTAAGGAAAACTATTTTCACATCCATCTGCAAGATCTCATAATCATAATGAGCGGCGGTTGCTAGGAGAATCCGAATGGACTTAAGCATAGTGACTGGGGGATAGGTTTCTTCATAGTCAATACCATGAATTTGCTTGAAACCTTTTGCCACCAACCTAGCTTTGTATATCTGAATATTACCATATATGTCAACTTTTCTTCTTGAAAATCCATTTACTCTCAATGGCTTTTACACCATCGGGTAAATCAACCCAAGTCCACACTTGGTTCTTTGACATGGATCCCATTTCGGATTCAGCGGCTTTCAGCCATTTTCGGAGTAAGAGCCTGATATACCATGGATTTTACCGGTTTTAACCATGGTATATGCCTTATTTATCGAGTCTTATGTTATGTTTTAGAGTCTTTTTAGTATGTTTACAGGTTTAGACACATTTGGAGCAGAAGTGGAGATTTTGGAGCTGTTTGGTGTATTTTGGAGATTTGGTCCGAGAGACAGAGTTCACTGTCCAGTTTTGAAGACTGCGTCGATCGTTGCACACCTGCATCGATCGTTGCATATGCGAATGGGCCAGACTCGCCGATTTAATGAAGAATGCTGATTTTGCAGAAAAGCCCAGATATTTACACAGAAGCCCAAAACGTGTTTTAGCCATTATATTAGGGTTTTTAAGCCATTGTTTAGGCTACGCTTTACTTTTAAGTCTTATTTTATTTTCAGAGAGCCTTAGGGGCTGATCTTGCTCTCGAAAGAGAGAGGATTTCGAACCCCTGTTGATTATTCTGTTTTATGATATTTGGTTTTCTACTTAAGATGTTTTCTGTTTCGATGAACATGTCTGAGTAGTTTACCTGTTAGGTTGAAGGATTCTCATTAGGGATTTCAGAGAATTATAGTTTAAATCAATCTGTAGAGATTTATATCTGCTAGTTCTTTATCTAAGTTGTTCTTAATGCTAAATCTGAAGTAGCTAATCAGAGTTATGATATTAGGTTGATTAATTCAGCGGAAGTTGGTTAATTTAACTAGAAAGAACTTAGATAAGCAATTAAACTTCTCGCAAACGGAAGTTTGGTTTAGGTTAATTGTGAACATATCAAACTTGGAATTAATGCTAGTTTAATCTGTTAGTTCTCGCAAACGAAAGTTTGGTTTGCTGCACTTAGACTTAGAGAATTATCGCAAAGGAATTTGGTTAATTCTATATCAGTGTTTGAGTTCTAGAACAGTTATTGATTAGATCTAGATAGATTGATTGCTTGCGTTCCTGATTTCCTGAGAACTCCTGAAACCTAACGCTTCGCCTCCTTGCTCACAACTCGCTTGATTTACTTTCTGCTGTCTGATTTACTGCTTTCCCATATTGCTTTCTCTTAGTTTAATCACTTCTGTTTTCATCTATCGTTGACCAGAGTCCCTGTGGATTCGATACCCTAAGTACTACAACTACATCACTGTGCACTTGCAGTTAGTATAGGGTTAAAACTACACCTATCAAGTTTTTGGCGCCGTTGCCGGGGACTCTTTTGAGTCCTCGATAGATTTGAACTTAGGGTTTAGACTAGGTTTTTCGTTTTTTATTTTTTGTTGCTAATTTTTTTTTTTTTTCTTTTTTTGTTTCTGCGTTTCAGGTACGCCTGTAATCGCCTTGCATCGATCGACACCCCCTTAGTGTCGATCGTTGCATTCTCGAGCTTGCATCGATCGACGCTTCTCCTGCATCGATCGACACATATCATAAGGAAGATGTCTTGTTTCTTCAATCCAGGGATTGATAACTCGCAGATAACTTGGTTAAAGAGCAAAGTAGAGTCTCTGCATAGTCTTGTACTTGAAAAGTATGGGCAAAAAGCTATCAACTGCATTGGAGGGAATAAATTCTACAGTCAGGAATCAGCTTTTCAGGGACCTTTCCAGCAACAGGGCAACGCCTTCTCGAGGAACTGTAGCGTTTCTTCTTACCAAGCACCGCCTGCACCTACAGCTCATGAGAGCAGAATAGAAATCATGATAGAGCAGTATCTTGAGAGGCAACAACAGATCAGTGTGTCACACCACTCAAAGATGGATGCATTGTATAAAGATCTGAATGAGAAGTTCGAATCTTTGAGCACACATATGGAGGAGCTGGATGCAGCAATAGAGAGGCGAAATGAAGCTAGGGAAGCTGAACAGCACAGATCCATCAAAGTTGTGACCTTAAGGGATGAGATTAAGTTGCTAGATGAAGAAGAGAGCATAATCTCGGATTTTCTGGATGAATATTGTCTGCCTGATACATGCATCGATCGACACCCCCTATGTGTCGGTCGACCCGCCGTTCTGACGGCAATTTCGAGTTCTTTCGAGAAACAGAATCGCCTTGCATCGATCGACACACATTATGCAACGATCGATGCAGAACGCACACATGTCCAGAAACCTGCAACAGTGCCAGAACGAGCTTACAAGCCCCGAGTGCCATATCCTAAGGTTCCTAAACCTTCCAGACAAGAGCTAGAAGTGGCTAACTGCATAAAAGTGATGGATAAGAAGGTGAATAAAACACCACCAGTTGAAACTTTGCGAGTTCATGCAAAGAAGATGATCTCCACTGACGGTCATCTGGAAGAAGAAGTTCAGATTGGTGGAACTACAGTATCTGATAGTGGAAAGAAGAAGAAGATGGCAGTTCCTCTTGAACCTGCTCTAACATCTTCAGTACCTGCAACTGCTCATAAGCAGAAAGCCCCAAACATCAGATCTACATCAAAGGTAAGGAACAAATCATCTAAGCTTAAACCTTCTAATCACATTGTTTTGAATGCAGGAAAACGCAGTAGACCGCCCAAGCTTCGCTCCCGCCCTGATTATGATTTCTCATTCCTTGGGAAGCCTCATGATCTGAATGCCTATACACCTCCTTGGATGAAGAGATATGCACAGAGACACTCAAAGTCTCTGTTGAAACCGCCTTGAATCAAATCTCTTCCAATAGTCAAGCTAATGACTAAAAACAAGCGCTGAGTGGGAGGCAACCCACTGTTAGGTTCGTTTTTGTTTTTGTTTTCTTTCGTTTTGATTTGGTATTTTTAATTTTTCTGTTTAAGTGTGTTCAGAGCTGAGGGAAACAAGAATAATCGCATTGCATCGATCGACACACATTGTGCATCGGTCGATGCAGTCGCGATTTACGGTTTAACGAATTGATTGCGGTTCAGACATCGGTTATCTACATAACCGCGAGCGATAATCGCCTTGCATCGATCGACACCCTTGGGCATCGATCGACGCAGGGCGACGACAGGTAAGTAATCTGCAACTTTTCGGTTTGTTCTTCAATTTAATTATTCTTTCGCCGAGCTCATGCTTCGATTACACTGGGGACAGTGTAGTTTAAGTGTGGGGGAGGAAGCTACTGACGCACGCTTTTGTTTTCTTAGTTTTTCAAAATTTGTTTTATTGAGTCAAAATTTGTATGAAACTATGATTTTTCGAGGAAAATTTTCGCTTGAACAGGAACTAAGTGACCATTGGACAGACTTGCAGAGCCTCTATGACTGTTAGAAAACTCAGACACAGATCAACCTACTGAGAACACCCACATCACTTCAGGTATCAGAGGATCCTTTTACTGACTTCAACCTTAATACTGACTTAGATTCTCTCACCTAAGGGCTTGGTATACTTTGTGTCGGATTCCCTGTTAGTTCTGACACAGCCTGTAAACCTGTCCTATTTAGTTCCCTTCTCCCCTTCTATAAAGTAAAAAAAAAAAAAAAAAAAGATAATAAACTGAGGATGAGTTAGTAACTCCGAAGTGGTCATGGGAATGGTAGCAAACACTATTTTCTCTCATGTGATCCATGGAATGTGTCCAAAGTACACCCCATAACGGGAAGAACACTGATAAAAAAAATAAAATGATACCCAGTGGGGAAAAATCAGTTGTTAAAGAAGGGAAAGAGAAGAAAGGGACTAGAGAAAGATAGTATGGTGGTCTAGAGCTGATAAGGTAAGAATCCATGTGCCCTTTGATCGATACTCCTTAGGTGAGACCGCACTTAAATACTTGCAGAAGTCAGTAGGGAGAATTTGAATGCTTGAATGTGATTGTGGAGTTTACTTGGGACAGTTGCTAAGTGTGGGGGAAGTATATTGTGGTCTTGAGTTCTGTAGGGATGTTTTCAGTGGCTTACTAAGTGAATGTGATTGTGGAAGTTCCTAGGACGAAATGAGTTTCTGTGTTTTCAAACTTCTTTTCTTATGCTTTGGTTCTTTACTTGCTTGAGGACAAGCAAGAGCTAAGTGTGGGGGAGTTGATATACCATGGATTTTACCGGTTTTAACCATGGTATATGCCTTATTTATCGAGTCTTATGTTATGTTTTAGAGTCTTTTTAGTATGTTTACAGGTTTAGACACATTTGGAGCAGAAGTGGAGATTTTGGAGCTGTTTGGTGTATTTTGGAGATTTGGTCCGAGAGACAGAGTTCACTGTCCAGTTTTGAAGACTGCGTCGATCGTTGCACACCTGCATCGATCGTTGCATATGCGAATGGGCCAGACTCGCCGATTTAATGAAGAATGCTGATTTTGCAGAAAAGCCCAGATATTTACACAGAAGCCCAAAACGTGTTTTAGCCATTATATTAGGGTTTTTAAGCCATTGTTTAGGCTACGCTTTACTTTTAAGTCTTATTTTATTTTCAGAGAGCCTTAGGGGCTGATCTTGCTCTCGAAAGAGAGAGGATTTCGAACCCCTGTTGATTATTCTGTTTTATGATATTTGGTTTTCTACTTAAGATGTTTTCTGTTTCGATGAACATGTCTGAGTAGTTTACCTGTTAGGTTGAAGGATTCTCATTAGGGATTTCAGAGAATTATAGTTTAAATCAATCTGTAGAGATTTATATCTGCTAGTTCTTTATCTAAGTTGTTCTTAATGCTAAATCTGAAGTAGCTAATCAGAGTTATGATATTAGGTTGATTAATTCAGCGGAAGTTGGTTAATTTAACTAGAAAGAACTTAGATAAGCAATTAAACTTCTCGCAAACGGAAGTTTGGTTTAGGTTAATTGTGAACATATCAAACTTGGAATTAATGCTAGTTTAATCTGTTAGTTCTCGCAAACGAAAGTTTGGTTTGCTGCACTTAGACTTAGAGAATTATCGCAAAGGAATTTGGTTAATTCTATATCAGTGTTTGAGTTCTAGAACAGTTATTGATTAGATCTAGATAGATTGATTGCTTGCGTTCCTGATTTCCTGAGAACTCCTGAAACCTAACGCTTCGCCTCCTTGCTCACAACTCGCTTGATTTACTTTCTGCTGTCTGATTTACTGCTTTCCCATATTGCTTTCTCCTAGTTTAATCACTTCTGTTTTCATCTATCGTTGACCAGAGTCCCTGTGGATTCGATACCCTAAGTACTACAACTACATCACTGTGCACTTGCAGTTAGTATAGGGTTAAAACTACACCTATCAGAGCCCATCATTGCTTCTTCAAAATTCGCAGGCTCGTCACCTTCAATGATCAACATATCATGGCAATTGGTTACGAGAAATCCAAATCTCTCGGGTTCGTGACGAATCCTCTCGGATTTGCGAACTTCAGGCACCACATGTGTAGGTTCTACAACTCTTTGTAGATCCATTTGCCGCTCTTCCTCATCAGGTTGAGCAGTCTCCTGTGATTTTCAAATTTCTTCGAGTTGTACTTTACTCCCACTGTTCTTCCTGGAAAGAAAGTCTTTCTCAAGAAAAACACAGTTCCGAGCAACAAACATTTTGTTCTCGGACCGATTGTAAAAGTAACATGCCTTGGTCTCCTTAGGATAACCAATGAAGTAGCATTCATCGGATTTGGGTGCGATCTTATCAGAGATTAAACATTTTATATAAGCCTCACAACCCCAAATCTTCATGAAAGACAAATTAGGAATATTTCCAGTCCGCATCTCATGTGGTGTCTTTGTAATTGATTTTGATGGAACCCTATTTAGTGTAAACGCAGACGTTTCTAGAGCGTATGCCTAAAAGGATAATGGAAGATCTGAGTGACTCATCATTGATCGAACCATATTTAATAAAGTCCGATTCAGGAGGAGTGAGTTGTGAAACAATTCCATAATCTCTCGTATGATCACTGAATTCTTAGCTTAAGTATCCACCTCCACGATCTTATCGTAGAGCTTTAATACTTTTGCCAAGTTGATTCTGTACTTCATTCTGGAACTCTTTGAACTTTTCAAAAGATTCCGATTTATGTATCATTAAATAGACATAACCGTACCTACTGAAAATATCAGTAAAGGTAATGAAGTACTGAAAGTTTCCTCTAGCACTTGTCCTCATCGGGCCATACACATCCGTATGTATAAAGCCCAATAAGTCTCTGGCCCTTTCATTTTGTTCGTTCGCGACCTGTGTCGATCGACACACCTTTTTTGTCGATCGACACTACCTTTTTGTTGAAAGGGGCCTTCGTCATTTTACCCAATAAACAAGATTCGCATTTCTCACATGATTCATAATCAAATGAGCCCAAAATCCCATCACTATGGAGCTTCTGAATCCGTTTCTCATTTATGTGGCCCAAACGACAATGCCAGAGAATTTTTTTGATTCGTATTATTTGACTTGAATCTCTTGGTACTAATGTTATAGATAGGCACGTTTTGTTTTAGAACATAAAGTCCATTCTCTAATGGACCGCTACCATAAAACATATCATTGTAATCAAATGAATAACACTTATTCTTAATTTGAAAACTGATATCCTTCCATGTCCAAACAAGGAATAGAAATAATATTTCTGCTTATAGCAGGTACATAGTAGCAGTTCTTAAGTTCAAAAACCAAGCCAGAAGGCCAAACAAATGAAATGTTCCTACGGCTAATGCAACAACTCTTGCTCCATTTCCCACTCGCAGGTCCACTTGTCCTTTCTACTATATCCTACTTTTGCTTAGGTCCTGCATATTTGTACAAATATGAGTACCACAGCCGGTATCTAATACCCAATAAGTAGAACCATAAGAAGTAACATTTACTTCTATAACATAAATACCTGAAGAAGAAGTCTCGTACGTCTCCTTCAGCTTCTCATAATATTCCAGGAATTTATTGCAGTTTCTTTTCAAATGCCCATAACCATTACAATAATGACACTTGTCATCTTTAGAAGGACCAGGTTTAACCTTAGGAGCATGGTTAGACTCGCTTTGATTCACAATCGAGCTCGTCTTGCCATTACCTTTGTTCTTACCAAGTTTCTTAAACTTTTTACCCTTTTGTACCATAAGGACATTTGGGGTGTCCTTCTTGATGTTAGGTTCAGCAGTTTTGAGCATCCCATGCAACTCAGTCAAAGTCTTTGTCAAGTTGTTCATGTTGTAGTTCATAACAAAATGATCATAGCTTGACGAAAGTGACTGCAGAATGATGTCAGTAGCCAACTCTTGGCTAATGGGACAATCCAGTTTTCCCAGGTTATCAATATAACCCATTATCTTAATGACATGAGGACTAACTGGTCCGTCCTTTGGTAGCTTGCACTCAATTAGAGACTTAACCGTCTAGTATCTCTGAGTTCGTGCCTGCTCCTGAAACATACTTTTCAGGCCAGTGATCATCTCTATTGGCGACTCCACGTACTCATATTGCTTCTGCAAGTCCGAGTTCATGGTAGCCAACATGAGACAACACACATCGACCACATCGTTAGAATGCTTATCCCAAGCATCCTTCTCTGATAGTCCTTCTTCTCATGTTTGAGAACAATTCTCAAGTTCCGATACCATTCCAGAAAGTTAGATCCATTTAGCTTGTCCTTCTCAAGGACGGATCTCAGGGAGAAATTGTTGTGATGGTTTGTACTAGACATAGCTGGAGTAATAAGGAAAGAGTTTTAGTTATGATGTTCAAGAAATGAGAAATCTTAACAATTAATAAAACTCGCATTATATTCAAAACAATGTTTCCTCAAATGAATATAATGATCCAAGACCCATACTTCACTGAAACTTGAGTGAGCCACTGGCTATCGCCCAAATTTTAGTTATCTAGGTAAGCAACAACTTTGCTAGTTATATCCAATATAACTATTGGTTGTGGATTGACATCTCATGTCCAATCCACCTGATGTCTCTGGGCCCAAAATGATTTTGATGGCTCAGTCAAGTAAACCAATCTTTTAAGTCATGTAATTGTTGACGTCTTGCACTGCAAGTCCATCAACACGATTACCTCCTGTCTTACTTATGTAATTGTGGACACCTTGCACTGCAAGTCTATCGCACAATGAAACAAGTCTTGACAGTTGACAAGATTGGAAAGACATCTAAACATACTTGATATTTAGTTGAGGAACGGAACTGTTTAAAAACAATTAATCTTATTATGTTTTAATTATTCTAAGAATTCGGGGCTAATTTTGGTTCGGTTCTGTGATCTCAGGTTCAATAACCGAAACCACCAGAGACTGTGTCGATCGATACTACTTTAGTGTCGATCGACGCAATTCTACCAAAACCAATTTGCGATAACCGATCAATCCAATTGACCCGGTATTGATAACCGGTCAGTGTCGTTCGACACAACACTTGTGTCGGTCGACATTAACCCAATTCAATCAGACCGCAATTAACCGATCAAACCGGTTTAAACCAATTGCTATAACCGGTCCAATCCAATTGAACCGATTTAGCCAATTTTAACCAAGCGCGTCAACCGGTCTAATCCAATTGAACCGATTAAACCAATCGCAAGGTCTGTGTCGACCGACACAACACTTGTGTCGATCGATGCGTTAGGGCTTTAGGAACTTTGATCTTTATGATCGAAACCTAATATTTTATTCGGATTTGCATACTGTGTCGATCGATGCCAGATTGGTGCCGATCGACACTATGCGAAACCGCAGAAACGTTTTCGAACAAAACCCTAAAACGCAATTCCTTTTAACAAAACACAATCTAGCATGCATATAGCACATATATCAATTCAAATTCATCTAATTCGAATATCATGCTGTTAGATTCAATAGGATAAACCCTAAGGCTCTGATACCACTAAAGGAATTTCTAGCAGTTCCTAATCCAATTAGGCAACCCTAGGTATAAATTCCATAGCCTAGGATCTAGGGTTTAGGTATATTGAATAATTGAGATCTCGAAATACCTGGAGTTTAGCAGCGGAAGATGAACAAGTATTCGAGATTCACGAGCGCCTCAAGTACTGCGCCTCTACTGGTATCCACACGCACACAAATTGGAATCCGCCGGGATGCTAGTGCCGGGAGATCGGATCTCTTCGGAATGCTTGTGTTTCGGAGAGGTGGCTGCGATTAGGCCAAAAGTTAGGCTCCAGGTCGTGCTATATCTCATATATATAGACCTGAGCAAACCTAATTAATCACTGAACCAACCGAGATTAATTAAGTCATTAAACCGAAACAATATTTCGATCTGCGTCTTGCATCGATCGATACAACACTTGCGTCGATCGATGCGCCCTCAAAACACGTATATTAATGTGCATCAAATACACATTTGATCATTACATTAATGATGATTCCCATCATTCCCACATGAAGTATATCCAGTCTGCTTAGGTGTGTGACCCTGTAGGATCATATAATACTAGCAATGAGTTCTAAACTCATAGATCATAAGTGGTTTCTAGCAAATCATTATGATTACCCAGTATCATATGAATGTCTAATCTCGACAACAAAACTATCTCTAGAGTGATTACAAGTGTGATTTCAGGACATTCCCAACAACATGATCCTTTAGACATATTATAGTCTCCTGTGTGAACGTATATATCTATGATATTATGGATATGAACGTATATAAGAACACGTAAATATACTTGTGTGAACGTATATATCTTACCAAGTTATATAGCAGTTTGGTTGTTGTAGACGCTGTTAATTGACAAAGCTATGATACTTTTACAGCTTACTTTAGATTCAATTCTTCATGCTTCCGGTGAAGAAGTGGATCCTAAAACGTGGGAATGGAGTGATGATGATGAGGAGGATGAGAGCATAACTTACTTGGAGGCAATCCCGAAAGAGGGTAATGCGTCCATACAACTAAATCGTATGTCTTGGCCCGGAGGAGACAGATCGTGTCCTAGGGTGCTGACACCAGAGGAGATGGTAGTTTATGCGAAGAACGTAAGAAGAATGAACCCAAGGGAAAGGGAAAGAAGAGAGCCAATAGCAGCGTTGATGTCGATGGTGTCGCAGGTCCTTCTGCCAAGAGGAGCTTCTCGAGAATGGATGAAGGTTGGTGGGTGAAGAAGAGGGAGTCGGTGATTGGTGAAGCCATAGCAGAATCAGTAGGATGCAGTAAATCTTTGTGGGTGCAAGAGTGGCGTCTGGAGGTGGAGGCCATTGTCAAGAAAACCCTTGAGACGCTTTTAAAAAAGTACCACTTAGTTAGGGTGGATAAGAAGCGGGTCATGGAAAGTAGAGAGGACGACGTGATTCCAGATGATGGCATGTGTATCCCTGATCCTAATGTGAAAAAGAAGAAGAAAAAACAGGTTCACTTTGAATCTGAGGTGCTCACCGGGGTCGCTAGTCCAATTATGGAGCCTTCCCAAACAGGACGTGCCAGTGGCAACGTTGACCCTATAGCCCGTACTAAGCGTTCCGCGAGAATATCAGAGTCCGTTGGAAGTACCAGTAAAAAGCGGAAGGAGAAGCAGCCGCCGGTAATTTATTGTGAACCCGTTATTATCTTTACGAACGTACATTTGTTGTTATTCATTGATATAACCTTTGATGCTTAATTCTTATAGGAGACACTCCAGGTAACGTAGCCAGAGATGTTTTGTCGGATGATTTTGTTGATCAAAGTCCTAAAACACGTGCTAGAAATTGTCCTAAAGGTGGTGTGACCGTAGCTGCTTGTAAGGCGGCACGCAAGAAGAAGAATCGTAAGGCCAAACCTTTTCTAAGAAAGAAAAAGCGTACTGAAGAGCGTGCTACGCTTTCTGAATCGCCAGTCCAGCTCGATGTTTACGAAGACGTGCCGGATAACATCCCGTCGGATGAGAGGAACGACGCGACAGAGTAGCTCCCTTCGGACGGAGATGGAAATGAGGCGGCCGAGAAGCTCCCTAGCGGGATAGAGACGGTATGTACTAAATCTAAAACTGTGAACGATCATGTTTATTTGTGAACGTTCATTAATGGACATATGAACATTCATTCGACAGGAAGATTCTGAGACCGTTGGAAGATCGAAGTCTTTGGGTTTGGCTAACGAACCGCCGGAAGAAAGAAACGAGGCTTCAGAGGTGCTCCCTTTGGATGGAGATGGAAATCAGGCGGCCGAGAATCTCTCTGGCGGGATAGAGACGGTATGTACGTAATCTAAAACCGTGAACGATCATGTTTATTTGTGAACGTTCATTAATGGACATATGAACATTCATTCGACAGGAAGATTCTGAGACCGTTGGAAGATCGAAGTCTTCGGGTTTGGCTAACGAACCGCCGGAAGAAAGAAACGAGGCTTCAGAGGTGCTCCCTTTGGACGAAGATGGAAATCAGGCTGCCGAGAATCTCTCTGGCGGGATAGAGACAGTATGTACTTAATCTAAAACCGTGAACGATCATGTTTATTTGTGAACGTTCATTAATGGATATATGAACATTCATTCGACATGAAGAAGCTGAGATCGTTGGAAGATCGAAGTCTTCGGGTTTGGATAACGTACTGCCGGAAGAAAGAAACGAGGCGGCAGAGGTGGTCCCTTTGGACGGAGATGGAAATCAGGCGGCCGAGAAGCTCCCTGGCGGGAAAGAGACGGTATGGACTTAGTCTAAATTTGTGAACGATCATGTACTTTTGTGAACGTGCATCGACGGATATATGAACATTCATTCGACAGGAACATGTTGAGAATGTCGAAAGATCGATGTCAAAGGTGAAATCCGGTAAACGCAAAAAGCATATCCATGGAAGAACTTCAAAGAAGAAGAAGTTGTCTAAGGAGGCGCTAGATAAGGTCTTTTCTGTCAATTGTATCTAAACACAAGAAACATATCCATGTGAACGTGCACTATGTGAAGGCGAAATTCCTTTGTGCAGGAAGTGGCTAGTCCAAGTTCACGGGACCAATTGGAGAATGAAGTACAATTGAACCCTTCGTCGGGTATTGATCAAGCGACGGTATGGGCTTAACCTGGGTATGTGAACGACCATGATTATTTGTGAACGTTCAATAATGGACATATGAACATTCATTCGACAGGAAGCAGGACACACAGCGGTTGCTGACGAAGCATGATCTACTATGGACGATGGGTCTAAGAAGAAAGAGTCGATTAAAGAGCCGTTTGCCGAAGACCCGTTGGCCGCATCTTATGAGGAGACCCTCGACCCACCGGTCTCTTCAACAGTCCCGGTATGATCCCTTAACCTGACACAACCCGAGTATATGAAATTTTAAAATCTTAACAAAAAGCACGTACATCAGGAGCATACGGAAGATGGCGTGGATCCCCTGTTTACATATGGACAGCCTCCAGAGGTAGCAAGATCCTCTCGACTTACCTCAAACCTATCTAGTTATGAAGCATATCTGTGAACGTACATTACAGTCGATATACTAACATTGTTTTGCAGAATGTAGCTTCTACAACTGTCCAGGAAACTGGTGCCGCAACCACGGATGAGGAAATTGCCCAGTATGCCATGATGGAAATGGTAAAGAGTAAACCTATATTTGTGAACAATCAGAACGTATCTATGAACATACATTTATAAAGTCGGTCACATTTTTTTTGTAGAGTGCAGCTGCTACAATTGCTCGTAAGCCGGTTCGGTCAGAGTCTACGGCAGATCCAAGAAATGGGCAGGATTCGGGCTTGACATCAATGGACGGAGAAAACAGAAAAGCCCTTGATGAGGAAATTGTATGTGTATATATAAAACGTGTGTATGTTCATAAATGGCACCCGTGATCGTACACTGAGCTGAAAATGAACGTTCATACTGTAGGAATCAGTACGCGTAACATTGCAGGAGCTACCCGAGGATGCCACTCCGTCTGTAGGGCAGGACAAAGAAGCACACGCCAGTGGAGAAGAGGACAAATTTCCGAAGGTTAGTGAAGCAGAGCAAGACCCCTCTTATCGCTCGCCGGTCCAGAATGTTGGGGCTCCAACTGACAGTCCCCTGGACGTGGAACCCCTGAATGTATTCCCGGTAATCAACCTGGTAGACGATGAGACATGCGACGAGGAATACCCACGGAGGGGAGACAGACAGAAAGGCCGGAACCTGATTTATGACTCACCATTCGTCAATCTATTTATACCGAAGAGACTAGGTGAACCGACAATACACCCCCTCGACGATGTAACAAACGATGAGACGCATGTTGCTACAAAGGCCGCCGTGAGATTTGCAGGGTGAGAGTAAGAAACCTAAACCCCACTCAGCTAACTCATTACTAATTGAGTCACTATTTATCTTATGATTAACACAAAATAACCATTATTATTGGCAGGCAAATCACCTTGCGTAGTGGTCAAGTTTTGACTGCCTCGGTGATCAATGAAATTGGGGATTTGGGTGTTATCTGGATTACGAGGTTAGTTTTAATATTTTGCAGGCTATGTTGAGGGTTATTATAAAATAAAGTTGTACTGTATTCATAACGGATCCCTTTTATATGCACAGCAAATGCGGCTTCTGTTGTCCCTGGTATGGACCAGACGTGAGACGGCGTACCGTACAGCCCAAATAACCATTGCTGATTCTCTGTTCGCGTATACGTTGGTGAGAACCTTTGAAGCCTTCCAGAGTGGGTACTTTGAATCTGGTTACAGTGAAGATGCGTTCGTATTCAAGTGGCCTTCTCTTTTGGTTGAATACGTATCGGGTTGTCAGGATAATGGGTTGCCCCAGCTCCGTTGGGGTACAGCTGCGAAAACCATTTACATGCCGATGAGGTGGCATGATGATAGGTGGGTTGGCCTGATTGTCGACGTACAGTCCAGAAAGGTCGAATTGTTGGACATCAGGCATTGTGACAGCAACAGCGACGAGGTGGCAAAGGCAATGGCCCCATTCACGACGATGCTACCATACCTAGTGAACCAGATAGGTCGACGTAGAAGAATCACCAAACCCAATGGATCTTGGAAGTATAGGGTACGTGATTACGTGGTGCAAAACATAGATGTTTCTGACAGTGGGCCGGTCATCGTCAAGTATCTCGAGATGCTTAGCAGCAACTGCAGCATTAACGAGGTGCGCTCGATTGATGAATCGAGGGTTCCCATAATTCGCGCCAAATATGCCAGTGATGTGATCAACTATCTCGTTTAGATACCTAATTAAAATGTGTAGCGCGACACACCTATGTTTTCCTTTTTGACTACATTTGTGTCGGTTATTTTAACTTCGATGAATGACTTTCGTTCAACTACAGCATAATTTCGTAATTTCCCGGAGTTTAACATTTATCGAAATTTATTTGTTCAAATTGCAATTTCGTTTAAAAATTGACGAGAGGTAGTCTTGAGAACGGTAATATATTAATGTGAACGTTCATTTCTTTAAGACCAACGTTCATATCATTAATAGCGAGCCTCTAGCTGTTAAGTAAAATATTGTAGATTTAAGTCAAGTCAATATTTATTACTTTCATCTTTTTCCATGATGGGTGCATTAATAATTCCGCGCTTTGGCTATGATCTATTTAGTATTAATAAGACCTTAATAAGGTCTTATCAATACATATTTTCAAACACTCTCTATCCATCTATACAACTTCCAAGTTTTATTGTTGTGGTAAAACATTATGCTTCAACTACCAGAACCCCTCCAGATTGACGTCATCAACCGGCTAGCTCAATCAAATGACATAATTGATCTCCTGGCCGTTGGTTCCGTTTGCAAAAATCTATATGAGTTAGCCCACTCGCCCGAGGTGCTCAAGCTGGCCAACATCGACTGCTTTAAGTTGAGAGCGGGGTATGTCCGGATAGGAAGCACCGGAAGGGCCTTCTTTGAAAGGTAACATAACATGTTGGATATAGTGAAGAAGGTTTATTATACTTTCTATTAACGTAGCGGGGCCATACTTGTATGAATGTGGTAGGTGCCTTGACGCAGGAAATTCGACGGCTTTACTGATGGAAGGCATACGTGTTGCCTTTGTCAAACGAGACTGCAACACAGCCATTTGCATTTTGCAAAGAGGCCTCGCAACTGTCCATACAACGTGCTGGCGACAGGATTGTGTCACTTGATGAATGGACGATCAACCAAAGGGTCTGATATCCTGGAGTCGTTGCGTTGGTGGGAAGATCTAGATTTCGCGGGGGGGGGGGGGGTGTTGCGCGCTGGATAGTTCGCGCGGTGGCGGCGATGAGAGAGGGGACCCCGGTGAGGACCGATGGTGGGTTCTCCCGAACATTCCGACCACCTAGGTACCATGGGGCAGAGTGTGAATGTGGTTTTGATTGGAATGATGAATACGTGTGCGAGCACTGTTTCAGACATAGCGTGGCAATCAGCCTAAGGCTTATGTGGTGAATCGGCCTTAATATTTTGTGAACTCCTGAACTTTCATTCAAGAATTTTGTGAACGTTCACGTTTGTCATCTTATCCCTGTTCATTATGACGACGTTCCGTTCAGTAGTTAATTCTAAATTAAATGTACGTGTGGTATGTTTCTTTTGTAAGCCCCTTTTTACTGTAAGCCCCTATTATATGCCATATCGTCTCCTAAAAATCATTTCCACAGCAAGAATAAGATGATAATCACAATAAAAACAATTATTAATTCATGACTGCACACGGTTCGATGACACTCACCCGTAGTCAATGCTTTTAATTAAAATGTGACGGTAGTGGTTCTAAGTCTAATTGACGACAATTACACTTCCAATATTATTTTAACTCTTCCTATCTATGTGGGATAATAAATACGGAGATTAAATGGGTTACGGATATATGCCAACTCAGACTTCAATTCTAAGAAGGGATTTCCCTCTCGTAATAACTGCACCCTTAGAACTAGTTTCAGTTATACAGACTTTCCTTTTGAAATCAATTTTTTTGACCACCACCACTCCAATGTTCGGCGTAGAACATCTGGCCAGGTCTTGGTACATCGTTGACTTCGTCTCCAGTTGAGTTTAAATAAGGTTACATTAGTTCACATTTCTAAGCACGTCCTTCACACTTCTACCCTTTCCAAGTGTGTTGCTGTGGTAAAACAATATGCTTCAACTACCAGAACCCCTCCAGATTGACGTCATCAACCGCCTCGCGCAATCAAACGATATAGCTGACCTCCGGGACGTTGGTTCCGTTTGCAAAAATATCTATGAGTTGGCCCACTCGCCTGAGGTACTGAAGGTGGCCAATATCGACCACTTTAAGTTCAGAGCGCGGTATGTCCGCATTGGAAGCACGGGCAGGCCTTTTTTTGAAAGGTAACATAACAGGTTGGAGCAATTGGGAAGGGTTTATTCTACTTTCTATTAACTTTGCCATACTTGTATGCATCTGGTAGGTGCCTTAGCGCGGGAAATCCAACGGCTTTACTGATGGAAGGCATACGTGTTGCCTTTGGCGAGTGGGATTGTGATAGGGGAATTAGCATTTTGCAACGAGGCCTAACCACATGTCCATACAACGTGTTGGCGACAGGAATGTGTCATGTGATGAACGGTAGGTGTGATGAAGGGTCTGATATCTTAGAGACTTTGCGTTGGTGGGACGATATAGTGTTTGCGTCGTGTTTAGGGCGCTGGATTGTGCGCGCGGTCGCGGCTATGAGGGATAGGGATCCATTCTGGATCGATGGTGGGTTCATCAGAAAGTACATACCTCCTAGGTACCACGGGGCAGAGTGTGAATGTGATTTTGATTACAGTGGATGGTTCGCATGCGAACACTGCTACGCACGAAGCGTTTCTATCAGGCTTAGGCTTCTGTTTTAAAGTTTCAAAATGAATATGCATAACTTTCAACTTTTTGGTTAACTAGTGAACGTTCATAAACTTTCTTAGACGTTCACAATTGTAATATAAGTCCTTTCTTCAACAAGTTGGCGTATCGTTCAACTTTAACATTAAAGTATGTTGGGTACGACGGTTTAATGCCACGTTCATGTATGCTTACATTTTTCACTGTTTGGCAATCTATCCCAATAATCCATTAAGTGAACCACTGCTCTAAGTTTTGACCTTTACTATTTGGTTATGGACGTGCATATGAGAGAAACCTCGTTCATGCTAACTCATTGGTGTACTATGCGTTGTCAAAACGATTGTAGGAGTGTTGTTATTACGACTACTTTGGCACACTTCCCTATAATTATTCAAGTGTAATTATTGCTATTTAAAATTAGTATAGGAAGTGGTTTGCAGTCAAATCGATAATAACAACATTTACTATCTTACCTCTTTATTCCATGTGGAACTTAAATGTGGACTGGTATATGTTAAGTCAGACTTAAATTACAGCGACGTCCGATTGGTTATACACAGCTTCAGAAGGGATAAACATCGAACTTGTAGATACACCTTATTTTCAGTATAAGTAAGGTGTTATATCCACCTATTCTGGCAAAGTAATCAGGGTTCTATCCATTGACTTCTAATTTCCTTTTCAAATCATGCTGCCTTTGCCACAGCCACTCCAACTAGACGTCATAGAATGTCTCGCTAAGTCCAGGCACATAGTGGACTTCCTATCCGTTGGAAGCATCAACAAACAGATGTATGAGTACACTCGTTTTCCAGAAGTTCTGAGGTTAGCAAACATAGACCACTTCATGTTCAATGCCGAATACGTTTGCATGGGTAGCATGGGCAGGGCATTCTTCGAAAGGTAATCAACTTCGTAACATAACTTGCTGATTGATTGATATGTCGGATTTGGTCAAAATTTAAACTGAATACTTTGCTAGGTGCCTTGATGCTGGAAATCCAACATCATTCCTCATGGAAGGTCTTCGTGTAGCTTTTCTGGAACGTGATTGCGATAGGGGCATAACCATTTTGCAACGAGGACTAACCTCATGTCCATACAATATACTCGCTACGGGAATGTGTCATCTAATGGTTGGTAGGTCTGACGAAGGGTCTGATATCTTAGAGAGGTTGCGTTGGTGGGAAGATATTATGTTTGCGGCGTGTGTTGCGCGTTGGATGGTGGAGGCTATCAGGGCTATGAGGTGGGTGTCCATTAGCAGGCCATACGGTGGGTTCTTCAGAACTTTCAAAGCGCTTAGATACTACGGCCAGAAGTGTGCATGCGGCTTTGATTATACTGGGGAATTCGACTGTGAAAACTGTTTCGCGGTAAGCGTGGCCAACAAGCTAATGATTATGTGGTAACCAGTATGGATCGGCACAAAGCTTCCTATTATCATCAGTATTACAATATATGTTAACGTCCATTTTGTACTTCTAGATGTTCACAAGTATGCCGGAATAATTTAAGCTTATGCAAGTTTCCTATTTTAATGTCATCTTTTAGTGTATTAATATGTAAGGATAATGTATGATGTTTTATAAACTAGTGTTTGCGCCACGTGCTATATACTACCTCCGTTTATTACAGAATGACCTTCTTTGATTTAGTAATTGAATTTAGAAATAATTAATATTAAGGTATAAATGCACATTTCTTTTTCATTGAAAGACCTTCCATTAACTATGAAGCAATACTAAATGTGAATTATTCTTGGAATTCACAATTTTTAAGCATTACATAGTCAAAGTTGCCTGGAAAATTTAAACCATCACTCTTAACGAAACGTTTTTTTTACCAGCAACCGCAAACTTTAAGAAACGGAGGTATTATCCTATATTCATTAAATGCCCAACCTTAGTTGTTGGATGTGTATAAAGCTTCCTGTTATGATCAGTAGTATAATATATGTGAACGTTCAATTAATGCTTCTAGACGTTCACAACTAATACAGATTAATTTAAGTTTAAGCAAGTTTCCTATTTTAGTGTAATCTTATAATTTAAGAATATGTAATGATAATGTATGATGTTTTATAATCATATATGCATTAAATGCCCAACCTCAGTTGTTGGAATTAATGGGTGGACTAGTTAAACCCATTCAATACCTTTACAACCACTTCCAACCACCTAAGCATCCATCGCGTCTATATAAACATGAGCTCGAGCTTCTGTTTATCAGCATATCTTTCTACTAATATTATTGAATCCGAAAATAAAATGTCCCACACGCTTCCAGACGCCGTAAACCTCGACATAGTCGAACGCGTTGCCAGTTCAGGCTATACCGACCTCTTGTCGCTGATGGGAGTCAATAAAACCTCATATCGTTTAGCTAACGAGAGAAGCGTTTTACGAGTCGTAAACATAGACTCCTTAGTGGACAACACGGCCAGAGCTTCTATAAGAGACGCTGCACGTCCTTTTTTCCAAAGGTTAGTGAGATAACCATGTATTTATGAACATAGAGAGTTTACATGTCTGATACGGTTGTGTTTCCACTGTAACTTGTCACTCGTTCACACTTGTGAGCAGGTGTTTGCTCGCCAATAACCCCACCGCCTTACTACTAGAGGGACTTCAGACACTCTTCATAGACCTAGATCCGCAAAGAGCAGTGTTTTTGTTTGGCAAAGCCCCACAAGATTGTCCATACATCATATTTTCTCAAGGCATGAGCAAAATCCTTGCTGGGAACTGGGTAGAGGGATTACAACGTCTAGAGGACTTGCGCTGGTGGGTCGATCTAGAATGCTCGGGTGACCTTGCGGGCCGCATACTAAAGGCTGTTATTGCTTTGAGAACGCGAAAGTAGGCACCTTTATCTCGTCGTACGCTTTTCCAAACCCACCGTGTGGTGGATGTAGGTTCCGGCCTGACGGTGACCCCGAGTGTTTGCTGTTGGATTTTTTGTATCTCGTACACTCTTGCTATGCTGTCTTAACTTCGAAAGTTATCAAATCCCGCAGTGCTTAAATAAATTAATCAGTTGTCTATGAGTTAATGAGTGGTTTTCCGAATGCACCGTAGTTACGTTCATTAGTCCATTGAAAAATTCGTATATTTTCGAAATCATCTGTTACAGTAGCAGGACATGTACGTTCATATCTAATATACATACGTTCATAACATACTTACATTTATATAAACCATCTATAACACTGTAATCATCCTCACCAGAAGTTCTACATGTTTTTGTAAATCATGTACGTGTTAAATCCGTTAAAGACATTTATGAGTTTTAGAAGTAAATATACTGCATTAATTAAATAAAAACAGAGGGAGTCTGTGTTTTACTTATGTCATATGGAATCCGTTGACGAATTGTATTGCATTTAAATTTTTGTCATTTTATGTAATGTAATAACGACTCCTTCTACTTTCTGTATGACTTAAAGTTATAACATACACTTATATATCATATATACGTTCATAGGAGCCATCTTTACGTTCATAGAGTCAATATCACATAATGTTAAATAACTCCTATTTATTAAATTTATGGATAGTCTTATCAAGCAAACCATACTTTGTCCGGAATGTAACACAAAAAGAAATTTTATTAATTAATTAAAAAGGATAGAGCTTTGAACATTAATATTGCTAATAAGGCCAGATGCTAAAGTTATATTTTACAATCTCGCAAAACGCCAGTAATTCTATAGTCCAGAAACACTCCTCGCACATATCATGGTTCTTCCAGCCATCCACCCACCATCCGATCCAGCTATTCATGGTGGCACACTTACATCTATGGACTTTGTCGATATCGAGAAATCCTTCCTTCTCAAGGAAAAAATCGGACGGTTTTTGCTCCCAGACCAACCGGTCACACGCAACAATCTGCATACGGATTCTTCGAGAAAATTCGTTACTCAGCGCTATCCCTCTATCCCCAACCTCTGGTTCACCGTACATGATTCGGACCATCATGGACCAGGCGTACATACCAGTCTCCCATCCAGTTTCGGCGGATTTTTTAATCAATTCTTCCCCTGCTTCACGCCGATTTTTGTATATTAACTCGGACATACCTTTGAGCAGTAGGCATGAGGGGTTGTCGTTGTCTAAGCAAGCATGGTGAAATGCCTCGGCTATTTCATGGTAAGAGAAGATAATGTAGTTGTTGAAGAAACATACGGTTTTGTAGAAAGGAGGGGTTTGTGCTAACTGAAACAGTGCCTGACAGTTTGATGTAACTCTTCTAAAATCTCTGAAATCGTTGTGGATAAGGAGAACCAAAATCGTAATCAGTATGTCTTCTGGAAGATCAAGTATGGCCATATTTCTTAGTTGGAAGAGTTTAGGAAGGATAAGCATTGCTTTAACAATCTACTCAATAATATATAGGCCTATAAGTTGCAAGTATTGGACCGGTATAACGAAGAGTCGCGTATGGGAAAAGGATCCAACCATCTCGTATAAAGGGTAAAAATTAAAGAGACATTTATTGGGTTTATCAAGCGTGGCTTATAGAAGACGTAACGGTTATGTGTTGGGACAGGCGAATCGTCGCGATTCTGGAAAGCCAAGTTATTAATTAGCCGTTATTTTCATATCTGTGTGTCTCTATATATATCTACTCACATTATCTATATGTAGATAGGCTGGCGTAACACAAAATCTTCAGAACACCTTCTCTCAGATTACTCAAAAAACCACCCCTGAATCCATAGCGACACCTAAAAGAAAGCTAAAATGCCTAATCCTCATGTATATTGGCCCTGGAAACGAGTTAATTGTTGGATCGCCTAGGATCTAGGGTTCGTTATATTGAAAATACCAACCTCGTTCTTACCTTGAACTGGCAGCGGAATGATTGGTGAACGAGATCAGTAAGCGACTCAGATTCTTCGCCTCTACCAGATACACACGCACACAAACCTGGAAACCGGGATGCTAGTGCCGGATCTTTTGGGATCTATGAGTTTGGTGTTTTCTGCTTTTTTCTGTCAAGAAAAGACGACGGCTTTTGTTCTAGGTCAAAAATACTTTCTATTTATTCAGACCTAGAACCACTCAAACGGGCAGGCTTGATTAAGTCATAAATTGAAAAGTCTGTTTCGAAAACCCGACCTGTGTCGACCGACACACATACTGTGTCGATCGACACAACACCATATACTCGATAATAATGTGTATCCAATACACATTAACATGATCATTACTATAATGATCATTCCCATATTTTAGCTTCCAGTTTGCTTAGGTGTGTGACCCTATAGGATCATATAATACTGGCAGTAAGTCTACAACTTACAAATTGCAAGAGGCTTCTAGCAAAACATTGCAACCGCCCAGTATTATACGAATGTCTGATCTCGACACACAACTATCATCAGGAGTGAGTGGAAGTGTGATTTCAGGACACTATCCCAACAATCTCCCACTTGTACGGGAATCATCAATTCCTATAATCCTTTTGTCTCTATATCTCGATTTGGCATAAGGCAAGATTGGTGTCATCCTTATTAAGCCAATATCGTGTTTATCGAACTCCTGATCTATACTGAACAAGACAAACAACTGAACTACAGTTCGTTTGAGTGCGGCCACACATTTTCTCAGCATAAAATCTTCGATAGGCCCTGAGATATTTGTCTCCCATTATACAGGAAGGACGAATTCCATCTCGTTTCATCCCTATTTCAACGCACATTTCATGATACACCTGAACAGTGCCGTTATAGCCGCCAATTACGGGTCGACGTTTGACAAGGTCAAAGTGTACCAATTCATATGCAAGAAAGTATGATGAACTCAGGTCTAAGGACTATACTCTATAGTCGTAATGAGAACCTCTCATGACACATATATAACTATCTTGTAGACTTCTCATTAGCGGGTCATGTCCGATCATATGTTCACCAACATATATCTATGTGACTGACTGTAATACTCATATCATTGACTCCATGAAACTTAGTCAACAGTCACCTCACAAGCTAGTCTCTCGCAGTTGTCAGTGTCCCACTTTGACAACCCCGACTAGGGACAAAACATAATTTACGTCATCTATAACTTATAGGGTTTCATGATCAAGTCCTCAACTTGATGACCTATAATGTGACATAAACTTATTTTGGGACCATTATTTAGATCACAATAAATAATGCTGAAATCAAATTTCATTAAACATATCCAAAAGTATGTTTACAAGGGCATCTTATTATAACTAAAATAAAACTAAAACTCCCACTAGAATCAAGATTACATCTTAAGATCTCTAATGCCTACAGCAGTCGTATGACTCTCATGCTTAGGCCTTGGGAGTGGTTTAGTCAGAGGATCAGCGACATTCTCGTCCGTCGGAACTCGGCTGATCTTCACATCACCTCTATTGACGATATCACAAATCAGGTGATACCTCCTCTCTACGTGTTTGGATTTCTGGTGTGATCTGGGTTCTTTCGCCTGAGCAATGGCTCCATTGTTGTCACAAAACAAAGCCATTGGCTCCAAGATACTCGGAACCACACCAAGTTCAGTCATGAACTTCTTGATCCCAACAGCTTCCTTTGCCGGTTCTGAAGCAACAACATATTCAGCTTCCGTCGTGGAATCAACTACGGTATTCTGCTTAGAGCTCTTCTAGCTCACTGCACCGCCATTTCGACAGAAGACATATCCAGACTGTGATCGAAAATCGTCTATGTCCGTCTGAAAACTCGCATCAGTGAATCCATTCACTACAAGCTCTTCACTTCCTCCATACATCAGAAACTTATCCTTGGTATGTCTCAAATACTTGAGAATATTCTTGACTGCTATCCAGTGAACTTCACCTGGATCAGATTGGTATCTACTCGTCATGCTTAACGCGTAAGCTACATGTGGACGAGTGCAGAGCATGGCATACATGATAGATCCTATTGCAGAAGCATAAGGAATCCTATCCATGCGTTCTCGCTCAGCATGTGTCGCCGGACACTGCTTCTTGCTGAGAATAATGCCATGAGACATCGGTATGAAGCCCTTCTTTGAATCATGCATCTTGAATCTGTGCAACACCTTATCAATATAAGTGTCCTGGCACAATCCAATCAGCCTGTTCACTCTATCTCTGTAGATTCTGATTCCAAGTGTGTACGCGGCTTCTCCCATATCTTTCATGGAAAAACAACTTCTGAGCCAAGTCTTAACAGACTGAAGCAACAGAACGTCATTACCGAGAAGGAGTATGTCATCGACATACAGTACAAGAAACGCAATTCCGCTCCCACTAGTCTTCTTGTATACACATGGTTCTTCTCCGTTCCTGATGAAACCAAATTGTTTTACTGCTTCATCAAAACGAAGATTCCAACTCCGTGATGCTTGCTTCAATCCATAAATGGATTTATGAAGCTTGCATACCTTCGTAGCATTCTTAGGATCTACAAAACCTTCAGGCTGTGTCATATACACATCCTCTTCCAGAATACCATTCAGGAATGCGGTTTTGACATCCATCTGCCAAATCTCATAGTCATAATGAGCGGCAGTTGCTAGAAGAATCCGAATGGATTTCAGCATAGCGACTGGGGAATAGGTTTCATCATAGTCAATACCATGAATTTGCTTGAAACCTTTAGCCACCAACCTCGCTTTGTAAATTTACACATTGCCATCCACGTCAATCTTCTTCTTGAAGATCCATTTACACTCAATGGCTTTTACACCATTAGGTAAATCGACCAAGGACCATACTTGGTTTTCTGACATGGATCCCATTTCGGATTTAGAGGCTCCAAGCCACTTTTCGGAGTCCGGGCTCATCATTGCTTCCGCGAAGGTCACTGGTTCGTCACTTTCGAATTGGTCACGAGAAATCCATAGTATCTCTCGGGTTCGTGACGGATCCTTCCGGATCTGCAAACTTGAGGCTCCACAGGCGTGGGCTCCATAGAACTTTGTGGATCCACCTGCTGCTCTTCCTCAGCAGGTTGAGCAGTCTCCTGTGCATCTTGAATTTCTTCGAGATGTACTTTACTCCCACTGTTTTTCTTAGAAATAAATTATTTCTCAAGAAAAGAACAGTCCCGAGCAACAAATACTTTGTTCTCAGATTGGTTGTAAAAGTAGTATGCCTTGGTTTCCCTAGGATAACCAACGAAGTAGCATTTATCTGATTTGAGTGCGAGCTTGTCAGAAATTAAACGTTTGACATAAGCCTCACAACCCCAAATCTTCAGGAAAGACAGACTAGGAATGTTCCCAGTCCACAATTCATGTGGTGTCTTTTCCACTGATTTAGATGGCACCCTATTTAGTGTAAACGCAGACGTTTCTAGAGCGTATCCCCAAAAGGATAATGGAAGATTTGAATGACTCATCATAGACCGAACCATATCCAATAAGGTTCGATTCCTCCTCTCTGACACTCCATTCCATTGGGGTGTTCCAAGAGGAGTGAGTTGTGAAATAATTCCACACTCGCTCAGATAGTCGCTGAACTCTTGGCTTAAGTATTCTTCTCCGCGATCCGACCGCAGAACTTTGATACTTTTGCCAAGTTGGTTTTGTACTTCATTCTTGAATTCCTTGAATCTATCAAAGGATTCTGACTTGTGTCTCATCAAATAGACATAGCCATACCTACTGAAATCATCAGTGAAGGTAATGAAGTATTTGTAATTTCCTCTGGCAACAGTGCTCATCGGCCCACATACATCAATATGAACAAGTCCCAACAAGTCACTGGCCCTTTCATTCGGTTTGTTGAAAGGGGCCCTAGCCATTTTGCCCATCAAGCAAGATTCGCATTTCTCACATGATTCAAAATCAAATGAGCCCAGAAGCCCATTTCGATGGAGTCTCTGAATGCGTTTCTCATTGATATGGCCCAAACGACAATGCCATAAGAAAGTCGGGTTTTCGTCATTTGACTTAAAGCGCTTTGTATTTATGTTAAAGACAGGCATTTCTTGGTTTAAGACATATAACCCATTATCTAATGGGGCGCTACCATAAAACGTACCATCACGATTAAAAGAACAAACTTTATTCTTAACAGCAAAATCAAAACCTTCCAAATCCAAAACGGAAACTGGAATTATGTTTCTGCTAATCGCAGGTACAAAGTAGCAATTATTCAAAGCTAAAACCATGCCCGAAGGTAAAGACAAATCGTAAGTGCCTACGGCCAGTGCAGCAACCTTAGCTCCATTCCCGACCCGTAGCTCCACTTGTCCTTTCTTCAGCGTTCTACTGTTTCTTAGTGCCTGCATATTAGTACAAATATGAGCACCGCAGCCGGTATCCAATACCCACGAAGTAGAACTAGAAGACATAACATTAAGTTTGATAACATAAATACATGAGTCAGACGCATCATACATCTTCTTCAGCTTCTTGTAATCTTCCATGAACTTCTTGCAGTCTCTCTTCCAATGCCCTAACTGCTTGCATTAGTTGCATTTGTCCTCAGGAGAAGGCTCGGATTTAGGCTTTGGCTTGGGCTTGTCCTGACTCTCAGTCTGGACAACTTGGGCCTTTCCCTTATCCTTCTTAGGTTTCTTAAACCTTTTACCCCCTTGTACCATCAGTACACTGGGAGTTGCCTTCTTGAGATTCGGCTCTGCTGTCTTCAGCATGCCGTGCAACTCAGTCAATGTCTTAGTCATGTTTTGCATGTTGTAGTTCATGATGAAGTGATCAAAACACGACGGCAAAGACTGCAGAATCATGTCAGTGGCTAGCTCCTGGCTAATGGCACAGTCCAGTTTTGCCAGGTTATCAATGTAACCCATCATTTTAAGGACATGAGGACTTACTAGACTGTCCTTAGCCAGCTTGCAATCCATGAGAGATTTAACCATCTGGTATCTCTCTGTGCGAGCTTGCTCCTGAAACAAAGCTTTCAGGCTGTTAATCATCTCAATGGGTGACATCACGTTCTCATATTGCTTCTGCAGCTCAGAGTTCATAGTCACCAGCATTAGACAATTAACGTCTTTGACATCAGCTGAATGAAGGAATTTTTAGCAGTTCTAATCAGGATTAGCAACCCTAGTCTGAATTCCGAGCCTAGGATCTACAGGTTCATGTAATTGAATCTATCAGATCTAGTGATTACCTGGTGATTAGCAGCGGAAGTTATTTGCAAGTAATCAAGATCTAGAGCGCCTCAGATGCTGCGCCTCTACTGGTATCCACACGCACACGAACTGAACAGGAAGGGATACTAGTGCCTTATGAGATCGAATCTCCAGAGAGGTTTGTTTTCTGTTTCTGGTGGCTGTCAATTAGGTTAGGAACGAGTTTAGGTCGACCATATATCTTATATATGTCGACTTAAACCGCCCCGGGATTAACTAATGATTAAACCAATTTAATCCGTCAATCCGCGAGTCGTATCGACCGACACACTCTATGTGTCGATCGACACGGCCAATCTATGTCGACCGACACTCTTAGTGTGTTGATCGACATCGCCCAGAAATGTCGATATTGAATGCATATCAAATATGCATTCACCCGATCATTACATTAATGATCATCCTCTCATGCAATGTCCAGTTTGCTTAGGTGTGTGACCCTGTAGGATCATATAACACTAGCAATGAGTTCTCAACTCATTGATCATAAGTGGCTTCTAGCAAAGCGTTATGACTACCTAGTGTCATATGATTGTCTCATCTCGACAACACGACTTTCTCTCAGAGTAAGTACAAATAGATTTCAGGACATTCCCAACAATCTCCAACTTGTACTGGAATCGTCTATTCCTTTTAAATCCCTTTGTATCCATATCTCAATCTAGCATAAGGCAAGAACTGTGTCATCCTTATTAAGCTAGATCACGTTTATCGAATCCCGATTTATACTGATGAAAAAACAAACAACTGACAATCAGTTCGTTTGAGCGCGGCCACGCATTTCCAGTATCAAATCTTCGATAGGCCCAGAGATATTTAACTCCTGTTATATAGGAGGTACAAATCCCATCTTGTTCCATCCATGTCTCTTTTATACTTCATGATACGCCTAATCAGTGTCTTTCAAATGTCGACATGATACCTTTAAAAACGTGTGTCACTAAACTGGTCAAATCCACAGGAACACCAAAAATTCAAAAGAATTTTGCATAACTATATATGATACGTTCTTACCTTAAGTTGAAGATACTGAGAGGAATAAAGATGGCGAATGATAATGAATTTTTCCTCGCTGACTTGGGGGATGTATTTATACACGCTAAAGAGTTTTTGGGCGTGAACGGTCAAATCAACGAACCGATGCAACTTCTCTCTGAACAGTCAAACTTTATATCTTTTCGTGACTCCTAAAAAGTATCGTGGCAGATTTTAATGACATCTCACACATATCGATACCCCTTTTTAATGACTAGTCGCACAGATTCAATGACAAATGTTCAGTGACAAGTCGCGCCGATTTAACAGCAGTTGTTGAATCTCGTAAATGATATTACAATTTTAGAGATTCAAAAATTCGCGAACCCTAGTTTCTCCACGTGGCATTTGAAATTCTGTTTTAACGGACACATCACCCTATGATAGTTTTAGATTAAACATTCATGAAAAAGAGTTAATATTGGTGGTACCTCTTTTTTTTTAATTCAACACGGTGAAAGAATTCAACTAAGTTGAATCCACATAAGCAAACCCAAAATTCATTCAACTACCTTATCGTAACCTTTCAACAGTTGAATTTAAAATTCAACTAGGCTATTGTGTATGGTCTAACAAGTTACCGTTAAAGAAAAAAATTATGTGGATTTACGTCTTATCAATATTTATTTTATTCATCTACTCCACTTAAATGGGCGGTTTACACGACTTTATCTTGGCGTAATAAAGACTGGCACCCTGCTTTAAGCCAGATAATTGTTAGTTGGTGGTATGTCTAGTCAAAATTTAACATATATCTTTACTAATATCTCCATTTTTAGTATTGAAATGTTATATCAATACACCTTTGACAGCTTCTTTCCACTTCTATCCATTTCAAAATGCCTTATTGAGTTATAAGATAGATGCTTCAACTACGACGCCGATAAGGTCCGTATAGGAAGTACGGGCAGGGCTTTCTTCGAAAGGTATTGATGAGTGATCTGTCAAAATTCTTCTTTACTTGATTTCTTATTAACATAATACATATGGTAGGTGCCTCGACACTGGAAATCCAACAGCCTTCGTGCTGGAAGGTATACGTGTTGCCTTATGTGGTAAAATGTATAAATCAGCAATAGTCGTGCTATGTATACACATATTATGTTAAATTATGAACGTTAATAGATAACTATAAACGTCCATATCGACATATGAAAGTACTTAGTAACACACTTAACGTACATAAACACAACATGAACGTCCAATCCGAAATACTCCGGCGAGCGTTTACACATGCATGGCAATATTTTATACATATGATGTTAAATTATGAACGTTCATAGTTTTTTTGGGTAAGTTCACAAAAGGTAAGCGTACCTAACATATGAACGTTCATAATTAACTATGAACGTCCATAGCGACATTTGCATGTACTTAATAACAACATGAACATACATTAAACACAACATGAACGTTCATTCCAAAATATTCCGCGATAAAATATAGCGTGTACATAGGCGTGGCGATATTATAATACATCCTTAGACGTCGAATGCACCGTATCAAAAAAATGCACGACCATTAAAAAAGCCCCCGAAATTCATACATAGCTATAACAGACGTACGTACGTGCATACCAAAAACGGTGAACGTGCATAACCGACTAATGTACGAACATACTAAAATCGTGAACGTTCATTCCTACTATTCCCGCGCCATATCAGATGGGGTTCTTACAATTGGTCCGGTTATGTCCGGGCTGGCGGCATCTTCCACATTTATTTGTCGTCTTTTTCTTGGTGGGCCCCGTACCACCCTGCAAAAATACACAACAACCGTCATAGTCAAAGGTTCTGGTTAGACCTATTTCAAGTAAGCATAACAACTTACAAAGAGTTCGAAGAAAGATCTCTTTCTCTTAGTTGGTGGCCTTCCAGGGGGTCTCCTCGTACGCGGTGGATGCAGGTCCATATTTTTCAGCTCCTCCGGCACATACTCATCATCTTTAGTTGAGTTTGGTACGGGTAGTACGCTACCCGCATAAGCGCGCTTCCATGCTTCTAAACCATACCATTTGTGATACAAAGACAAGGGGTTCATTCCCTGAAATTTCGCTGCGGCAATTGCGTGGCAGCAAGGTAGCTTTAGCTTGTCATAAACCTTGCATGTGCATTCACTAGTGTTGGTACTGGATTTCCCTCTAGGAAATCCGGCCCATTAACAAATAAGACAAAGGCCCATATTCATGAGCCCGTTCCAGAATCAAAGACAAAGAAGATAGCCGACTCCTTTGTTGGGCCCAAGCGAATAAACGCCCTGACAAGGCCCGGACGATGCCGAAGCCGGAGACAGTCGAGCTCGAGCTCGGCAGAAGATGACGTGGAGATAGAGCAACTCGGTCTTCGCAAGTTCAACTGATCCACGCGAATCTCGGAGATCGTTATGACGGCGAGGCCGAAATATCGGAACAGAAAAATCAGAGTCGAGACTATTAAAGAAGAAGTGGCGATCCATTCAAGATATTCCAACCCTAGCTGAGAACACTTCGAATAGATAACTCGATTTCATACTTTGTACTCTCTTTTCGATTGTGTTTGTTCTATCTCGACGATCAATCTCAATAAAGTCTTTGATTCATAGGAAACTATACCATTTCTATATCCTAAAGTCCAAATCCACGAATACAAATTCTTAGTGTGAATCCCGGATCTCACATTTGGCGCCGACTGTGGGGACTATCTATAGTTTTTCCTATCTTAAGAATCAGATCCTAAATCCGATAGATCGAGATGAATCCCGACCAAACTGGCTCTCCCAGCGCTACACCACCAGTTGACCTCCCTCAAACGGTCGACAACGTTCCTCAGAACACCACCGGGGTAAGAAATATGGGTCAGACCGACGGCGTGTTGACGAGTTCTGCCTCAGCCTCTACGACCTCGGCACCAACCGGCTCCGTCGCTCAAACAATCGCGACAAGCCAGACTCCGACAAATGTTTTGTCAGGAACTAATGATCCGAGCAGGAACTGGGTGTGGATGAGAAACGATTCGATATCCACCCCAGGAGGTGGATCTGGAATAACCAGACCTAGTTCACCACTACCTTCTGCTCCACAGAGACAAGGGCCAAATGATCTTGCCGAAATCCGTTCGATGCTAAGCCTGTTGGTAGATCGAACGAGAAATAACGAGGCAAGCGCAAGGGCTCAAGAGATCGAGAACCGTTCTCTAGCCGCGCAGCTCGACGAACAAGAGCGGCGCCTTAACGCCCGTCTTGAGGAGCTCGCCAGTCAAAGCCAAGAGGGTAGACCAATGCGAACTCCCATAAGTCCTCCACCGTGTACCCGCTTGGATTTCTCCCAGGTAGTAACTCCTCCGGGAGCGTCGGGAAATTTCGGTAATACGTCAAATAGCGGCTTCCGCCCTGCAATGACCCCTATCGCGATACCGACCCCATTTAGTTCGAGTTCAATTGTCACAGATCCAACCGGATCAAGAAACCGACCATTACCCGGGCCACCACCTTTCCCGAATAACTCTAATATCCGACCGAGGCAACTAGGAGGCTCTGCCTTCGCCTCGAGCTCGGGACTCCTTAACGGATAAAACACGGTTCAGTTCCGAACACCCCAGATCGACCAGACAAGGTCGGTACCACCGATCGATCTCCTCGACCCCGTTTTTCCGGAACAAACGTCAGGTCAGGCACAAGCCCAGTTCACACCCGCAGAGGGCGATGAACACGATATGCTTAGACAATACATCGAGCAGGCTAAGGCCCAGTTCAACAGTCTGAGCTCGAAATTTCACATGGCAACGAGCGCGGCTCCTGACATCGATCGAGTGATCGAAGAAACGCAACAAACACCGTTCACAGATCGGATCGCGTTTGCAAGGATCCGAGAAATCAAGAAAGCTAAGTTTCCAGAATTCTCTGGGAAATCAGACCCGAAAGCCCACATCAGGTAATTCCGACTAGCGATGGAAAGGGTGTACCTTACCGATGAGGAGAGAGAGCCGGCCTTCTGCAGGCTCTTTGCGGAAAACCTATCGGGCTCCGCCCTAGAATGGTTTGCCGGACTGGAAGAAGGGTCCATTGACAACTTCACCCAGTTCATGACGGCTTTCCTCAAACAATACTCCATCTTCATCGAGGAAAAGACTACTGAGGCAGCCCTATTTGGCGTCTCTCAAAAACTGATATATCATGGTTTTTACCCATTTTATACCATGATATAGATGTGTTTTTAGTGTCTTTTATGTTCGTTTAGAGTCTTTTACAGGTTTAATCAGGTTTGGAGCTAATTGGAGATATTTGGAGCATTTTGGGACTTTTGGGACGTTTTGGCCGAGAGCTTAACTCACTGTCCGATTTATTGATCAAGCATCGACCGACACACCTCGTGCATCGGTCGACACACTAGCGAGATGGGCCGTACGCGTCGGTTTAAAAAGTTATAAAGATTTGCAAAGAGGCCAGAATAGTTCCAGTATTTACACAGAAGCCCCAACCGAGATTAGGCTTATATATAGAGGATTTTGGTGTTTAATTTACTAACGCTTTCATACTTAGAGCTAAGAGATTTTTAGAGCTTTTGGGGCTGATCTATTTCCTGTATTCACTTATTTTGGAAGAAGATTTCGAACCCCTTTGATATTTTATTCTCTTAAATGCAATCTATTATTTCTATGATTATGTTTTCATCAATCATGTCTGAGTAGATCCATAGTTAAGTTTAGGGTTTCTCATTAGGGTTTGATGACTTGCTAGACTTGTTTAATTCAGTTAAGGATTCATACGATTAGAATGTTCTTCAAACTAAATTGTGCTTAATGCTAGTTCTAACCTGATCAATTAGAATCTAGATCTTAGGTTGCTAAATTCGACACGAGAGTGTGTTTTAGAATCTGAACTATTTAGGTTGAGCAATTAAATTATTCGCAAAGAGATTTGGTTTAGTTTAATTGTGAACATATCGAACTTGAACTTAATGCTAGTTTAATCTGTTAGTAATTGCAAAGAGATTTGGGTTACTGCACTTAGACTTAGAGAGTTTTCGCAAAGAGATTTGGTTAATTCTATTTCCGTGATTTGAGTTCTAGAACTGAGTTTAATTTGATCCTGACTGATTAACTTGTCTGCTTGTCTGATTTCCTGAGAATACCCTAGGCTTGACGCTTTTAGTTTATTGCTTTCACAACCAACTTGCTATTGTTTACTTTCATGCTTCGCAATTTATTTACTTCACCATCTGCTTATTTCTAGTATTAATATCTACTGTTCTGATCTATTGAGACCAAGTGTCCCTGTGGATTCGATAACCCTATATACTACTTTGACGATATTGTGCACTTGCAGTTTAGAATAGGGTAAAACTTAGAACCTATCAAGTTTTTGGCGCCGTTGCCGGGGACTCTTAGAGTCTTCGATAGGACCGAACTTAGGGTTTTTACTAGAAATTTTTCTTTTTGTTTTTGCTTTTTTCGTTTTATTTTCATAATTTGCTAACTTTTTCTCTATTTCTTTCTGTCGCAGGTACGACTTTCGCCTTGCGTCGATCGTTGCATCCCTTGCGTCGATCGTCACTAGGTGATTTGAGATTGAATCGATCGTTGCACTGATAGCATCGATCGTTGCTGGACGATTACAGACAGTTTATGCCAACGCAGAAAACTCGAAGTAATCCGAACTCGAGCTTAGTTAATCTCGGACTAGAGGAACTTGGACGTCTAGAAAGAACTATCAGAAGAGAAAAGAGAGAGAGAATGGTACGAGAACGTCTGATCTTGATACCAGATTCTGAAGGTACCCTGAGGGACCAAGATAACAACCCGTACAATGCTGCTGGGCATCGGGTTGATGCTGAAGGGAACGTGATCCCTGACCCACCTGAGCCACAACCGCATGCGCAAGCCCAAGGTCAAGCTCAAGGTAGACAGATGATTGTCCATGAAAGGACTTTGGCTGATTACAACAGATCAGATGAGTTTCATAGAAACCGAACAGCCTTAGTACTTCCTGGTTTTGAAAGGGAGGATTTTGAGATCAAGACCATCTACTACTCGCTGATGAAACATAATGCTTTCCATGGACATCCAACAGAGCAACCTATGGACCACATTGATTCGTTTGAGGACATAATCAATGGCATGAAGTATGATGGAGTTTGCCAGGATTATCTGTTCCTTAAGCTCTTTCCTTACAGTCTCGCTGGAGACGCTAGTGCATGGCTGAAGCAACTGGCACCTGGTCAGTTTACCACTTGGGCAGCACTGAAAAGTGAGTTCCTGAGACATTTCTACGATGATGCGCGTTCAGACCAGTCCAGACAGGACATTCTCACATTTTCCCAAGGAGCTGTGGAGCCTTTAAAAGCTGCCTGGATGAGATTTAGGAAGTATCAGCGTGACTGCCCACACCATGGATTCAGTGAAGTCACATTGCTAGGTATTTTCTTCAGAGGCATAGATCTGCCATATCAGTCTGCGCTGGATAACTCCAGTAATGCTAACTTCAACACCAGGACTCCTACACAAGCTAAACAGTTGATTGAGAATCTAATAAGCAGCAACAGTTGCAAGACTATGGATGAGAGGAGGAAGAAATCTGGTGGAAGTGTTGATAACTCAGAGATGGCTGAATTGAGATCCAGGATGGACAAGATCTGCAATCTTCTAGGTGAAAAGAAAGCTGTCCACTTTGCTCAAGAAGTAGAAGTAATTCAGACTGAGGAGGACACTCAGGAAGAAGATGTGAATTACATCGAAGGATCTGGTTTCCAAGGAAACAGATTTGGATATCAATCTGGGAACAGATTTTCCGGTGGAGGACAAAGGAATACCTTCACAGGAAATCAAGTAACCTATGGATCTTCATCTTATCAGCCTCCTCCTGCAGCCACTGCTCATAAGAGTAAGATAGAGATAATGCTGGAACAGGTGCTGGAGAATCAGGTTAAGAGTGCTGCAGACTTCGACAAAAAGGTAGATAATGTCTATGAGAAGCTGAATGGGAAGTTTGAATTCCTGAGCACCCACGTGAAAGAGCTTGATGCTAAGGTTGCAAGAATTGCTGGACATGCTCAGAGGGAAGATGGATATCTCCCAGGACGAACTGACGCTAATCCCAAGTACCAATGCAATGCAGTGACTTTGAGAAGTGGTAAGGAACTATTACCTAAACAAAATAGGCAGTTGAGCGTTGAAGAACTCGTGGAGATTGAAGAATTGGAAGATGAAATTCAGACATTCGCGATGCATCGGTCGATGCACCCAAGCAACGGTCGACGCAAAGCGATAACGTAGAAACTGTCGTCGCGAAGTCGCCCAGCAACGATCGACACAATTCCAGCGACGGTCGATGCAAGGCGACTGCTGAGGATTCAAAACCAGAGAAATCGAAACAGTCGACCGAAAGAGTTTACAAGCCTAAAATACCCTATCCCAAGAATCCCAGGAAGGCTAGGAACGAGAGGCAGTATGCCAAATGCAAAGAGTTCATAAAAAAGGTGAAAGTTAAAGTACCTTTGCTTGACTCCATGGATGCCTCGCTTATGATGAGGAGATGCCTTAAAGATATGATTGCTGGAAAATGGACTGATGAAGAGAGTGTGATGATGATCAGTGAGGTATGCAGTGCAGTAATTCAGGGCAGAACTCCTGAGAAGTTAAAGGATCCTGGGAGCTTTGTACTAGATTGTACTATTTACAGAGAGAGGTTCGAAAGATCCCTATGTGATCTTGGTTCTAGTGTGAATCTCATGCCACTCTCAGTTGCCAAGAGGCTCGGTATGACTGATTTCAGACCCACTAGGATATCACTGGTTCTAGCAGACAGAACGATCAGGATTCCCGAAGGAGTATTGGAGGATGTGCCTATAATGATTGGCCAATGTGCGATTCCTACTGATTTTGTGGTTCTACAGTATGGACAGGAACCAAAGGATCCACTAATTTTGGGCAGATCTTTCTTAGCTACAGCTGGTGCGATGATTGACTGTCAGAGAGGTAAAATAGTTCTGAATGTGGGTGATCTGAAGATGAGTTTTGACATGAACAAGCTGGTGAAGAGACCAACCATCGACGGACAGACTTTCTATGTGGACACACTTGGTGAATTAGCTGCAGAGTACTTTCACCAGTCCCATGCTAAAGATCCACTAGAAAGAGCCTTACTGAGCTCTATAATGGAGTTGGAGTACCTACAGGACGAGCCAGCAATGTGCTATACAAGACTGATGGATTCTGTTGAAGTTGCAATGCAGGTGGAAGTATCTGACGCGACGATGCAACGATCGACACTCACCAAGCATCGGTCGTTGCAAGGCGACGCAGACTGGGCAGAGGAAAAGGCTCCGAAAATAGAGTTGAGACAACTTCCATCCAGGCTAAGGTACGCGTTTCTTGGACCGAATTCAACTTATCCAGTGATAGTAAACGCTAGTTTAAACAACGCAGAGCTCACTTTACTGCTAAGCAAGCTGCGCAAGCATCGCAAAGCTCTTGGCTATTCTCTTGATGACATTTCAGGTATCTCACCAGAGCTGTGCATGCATCGGATACACCTTGAGGATGAGTCTAAAACATCTGTTGAGCATCAGAGAAGGCTTAATCCTAATCTGCAGGAAGTGGTTAAGAAGGAGATTATGAAACTCCTGGATGCTGGAATCATCTATCCTATTTCAGACAGTGATTGGGTAAGTCCAGTCCATGTAGTGCCTAAGAAGGGCGGAGTTACAGTTGTGAAGAATGAGAAGAACGAGCTGATACCTACTAGGACTGTAACGGGACACAGGATGTGCATAGATTACAGGAAGCTGAATGCTGCAACCAGAAAGGATCACTTTCCCTTGCCTTTCATCGATCAGATGCTGGAGAGGTTAGCCAATCACCCTTACTACTGCTTCCTCGATGGATACTCAGGTTTCTTTCAGATTCCTATCCACCCAGAAGATCAAGGAAAGACTACTTTCACTTGTCCATATGGCACATTCGCTTACCGTAGGATGCCTTTTTGACTCTGTAATGCTCCTGCCACTTTTCAGAGATGCATGATGTCCATATTTACTGATATGATTGAAGACTTTATGGAGGTATTCATGGATGATTTCTCAGTCTATGGATCATCTTACAATGAATGTCTAGATAATCTGTGCAAGGTGCTGACTAGGTGCGAAGAAAAACACTTGGTCCTTAACTGGGAAAAGTGTCACTTTATGGTCAAAGATGGCATTGTTCTTGAGCATAAAGTATCTGAAGCAGGAATCGAAGTGGACCGCGCTAAGATTGAGGTAATGACAAATCTTCAGGCGCCTAATTCTGTTAAAGCTATTAGAAGCTTTCTAGGACATGATGGTTTCTATAGGCGTTTCATCAAAGACTTCAGTAAGATTGCTAGGCCACTAACTGCTTTGATGTGTAAGGATACCAAATTTGAGTTCAATGCAGACTGTCAGACTGCATTTGAACAGATCAAGCAGGCATTAGTGAGTGCCCCAATAGTTCAGCCACCAGATTGGGATCTACCTTTTGAGGTTATGTGTGATGCGAGTGATTTTGCTGTAGGAGCTGTTCTAGGACAGAAGAAAGATAAGAAACTTCATGCTATCTATTACGCTAGTAGGACACTAGATGATGCGCAGAGAAACTATGCAACCACAGAGAAAGAGCTGTTAGCTGTTGTTTTTGCTTTCGATAAATTCCGCCCCTATCTTGTTGGCTCTAAGGTGATTGTTCATACTGATCATTCAGCCTTGAAGTATCTGATGCAAAAGAAGGATGCTAAGCCGAGATTGTTGAGATGGATTCTGTTGCTTCAGGAGTTTGATATTGAAGTGAGGGACAAGAAGGGAGTTGAGAATGGAGTCGCTGATCATCTTTCAAGGATGCTAGTTGAGGAAGACGTGCCCATAAATGATTATTTGCCCGAGGAAAACGTCAACATGATTGGTGCAGTTTTTCAGATGGATTTGGGAGGAGAGTTGCAGAACTGTCGGGAAATTCGCACTGTGTCGATCGATGCCACACTGGCAACGGTCGACACAAGTATCGGGAAAGCAACGATCAACACATGCACGCGCAACAATCGATGCATACCTGATACGAGCCGAGAGTCCTTCAAGATCAGAATTGGGAATTATGACTTCGACATCTCTGCTGTAGCAACCTCTGATCGACCATGGTATGCTGATATAGCCAACTACCTTGCTGCTGAGACTGAACCAGATGATCTGAAGGGTTATGAAAAGAAAAGGTTCTTTAGAGAGCTTAGAAGGTACTACTGGGATGAGCCTTATCTCTACAAGCACTGCTCAGATGGCCTGTACAGGAGATGCGTTGCCGAATCAGAAGTTCCAGACATCCTCTTCCACTGTCATGGATCAGATTATGCTGGACATTTTGCTACATTTAAGACTGAGTCTAAAGTTCTGCAAGCAGGTTTCTGGTGGCCTACAATGTTTAGAGACACTCATTCTTTCGTCTCTCAGTGTGATGTTTGTCAGAGAAGAGGGAGAATCAGCAAGAAGCATGAGATGCCTCAGAATTTCATTCTGGAAGTTGAGGTTTTCGATTGCTGGGGCATATATTTCATGGGTCCTTTTCCCTCATCCTATGGGAATAAATTCATCTTGGTTGCTGTGGACTATGTGTCTAAATGGGTTGAAGCAATAGCTAGTCCAACCAATGATTCTTCGGTGGTCATTAAGCTGTTTAAGACCATCATATTCCCCAGATTTGGAGTGCCTCGTATAGTGATTAGTGATGGAGGATCTCATTTTATCAACAAGGTCTTCGAGAAGCTGCTGAAAAGGCATGGAGTTCATCACCGAGTCGCTACTCCTTATCACCCTCAAACCAGTGGACAAGTTGAGGTTTCTAACAGGCAGATCAAAGAGATCCTTGAGAAGACAGTTGGAAAGACAAGGAAGGATTGGGCAGCAAAGCTAGATGATGCATTATGGGCTTACAGGACAGCATTCAAAACACCACTTGGGACCACTCCATTCCATCTGCTATATGGAAAAGCATGTCATCTTCCAGTGGAGCTTGAACACAAAGCAGCATGGGCAGTGAAACAGATGAATTTTGATCTTAAGTCTGCTGCGGAAAGGAGATTAGTGCAGCTTAATGAGTTGGATGAGATTAGACATTTTGCTTATGAGAACTCAAAGCTGTACAAGGAGAGGACTAAGGCATATCATGACAAAAAGATTGTCTCTAGAGAATTTGAGCCTAATGATCAGGTACTTTTATATAACTCTCGTCTGCATTTGTTTCCAGGAAAGCTGAAATCAAGGTGGTCTAGTCCTTTCACAATCAAAGAAGTGCGTCCGTATGGAGCTGTCGTTCTAACTGGTAAGGATGGTATTGAATTCACTGTGAATGGACAGAGGGTGAAACATTATTGGGCTAAGGCCGAAATTCCAGAAGGTCAGATTCTGCCTCTGGATGATGCACCCTCTACCTAAATCAGCTGAAGCGTCAAGCTAATGACCTTAAACAAGCGCTGAGTGGGAGGCAACCCACTGTTTTCGTTTTTGCATTTTGATTTTAGTATTTTCATAGGATTTTACGCTTGTTTCTGGTTTTGGTGAGTTTTTTTTTTGCAGGTCTCGGATGAAAACGCAGTGCGTCGATCGACACACCATTATGTCGACCGTCACAATACGAAAGAAACGCATTGCAGCGATCGTTGCGGTCCTGAGAAACGATCGATCCCCAACGAAAATCGCACAGCAACGGTCGGTGCACCTAGTGAAACGATCGATGCCTGACTGCGACAGAGGTAAAAACCCGAGAGAACTAACCATCCCATTAACAAATTTTTCTTTTCTTTCTTTTAACCAATCCCTTGCTTGACACTACTGGGGACAGTGTGTCTTAAGTGTGGGGGATGTTCTATTAATTACTTTCTTTTGTTTTCTTAGAGTCAGTTAAATTTTAAAAATTTGTTTTTTGAGTCAAAATTTGTTTAAGTAGGAAACAATGCTTTTTTGAGAAGATTAGCAGCATTTGCAGGAACTTAAGTAACCAATGGGATGAAGCTGCAGATTATCTATGACTATTAGAAAACCCAGACACAGATCAGCCTACTGAGAACACCCACATCGCTTCAGGTATCAGAGGATCTTTTACTGACTTCAATTTAATCCTGACTTTAGATTTCTCACCTAAGGGCTTGGTATACTTTATGTCGGACTCCCTTGTTGGTTCTGACACAGCCTGTAAACCTGTCCTATTTGGTTCCCTTCTCCCCTTCCATAAAGTAAAAAAAAAAAAGATAATAAACTGCGGATGAGTTAGTAACTCCGAAGTGGTCATGGGAATGGTAGCAAACACTATTTTCTCTCATGTGATCCATGGAATGTGTCCAAAGTACACCCCAAAACGGGAAGAACACTGATAAAAAAAAAATGATACCCAGTGGGGAAAAATCAGTTGTTAAGAAGGGAAAGAGAAGAAAGGGACTAGAGAAAGTCAGTTTGGTGGTCTAGAGCTGGCAAGGTAAGAATCCATGTGCCTTTAGATCGATACCCCTTAGGTGAGACCGCACTTAAATACTTGCAGAAGTCAGTAGGGAGAATTTGAATGCGTGAATGTGATTGTGGAGTTTACTTAGGACAGTTGCTAAGTGTGGAGGAAGTATATGTTGGTCTTGATTTCTGTGGATTGATTCTTTCATGTGGATTACTAAGGGGAATCTGAATGCTGCTGCTTCTACGACAAAATGAGTTTCTGAAGAGTTTTCAAACCTCTTCACTGCATTTTAGTTCTCTGTTTTGCTTGAGGGCAAGCAAAGGCTAAGTGTGGGGGAGTTGATATATCATGGTTTTTACCCATTTTATACCATGATATAGATGTGTTTTTAGTGTCTTTTGTGTTCGTTTAGAGTCTTTTACAGGTTTAATCAGGTTTGGAGCTAATTGGAGATATTTGGAGCATTTTGGGACTTTTGGGACGTTTTGGCCGAGAGCTTAACTCACTGTCCGATTTATTGATCAAGCATCGACCGACACACCTCGTGCATCGGTCGACACACTAGCGAGATGGGCCGTACGTGTCGGTTTAACAAGTTATGAAGATTTGCAAAGAGGCCAACAATAGTTCCAGTATTTACACAGAAGCCCCAGCCGAGATTAGACTTATATATAGAGAATTTTGGTGTTTAATTTACTAACGCTTTCATACTTAGAGCTAAGAGATTTTAGAGCTTTTGGGGCTGATCTATTTCATGTATTCACTTATTTTGGAAGAAGATTTCGAACCCCTTTGATATTTTATTCTCTTATATGCAATCTATTATTTCTATGATTATGTTTTCATCAATCATGTCTGAGTAGATCCATAGTTAAGTTTAGGGTTTCTCATTAGGGTTTGATGACTTGCTAGACTTGTTTAATTCAGTTAAGGATTCATACGATTAGAATGTTCTTCAAACTAAATTGTGCTTAATGCTAGTTCTAACCTGATCAATTAGAATCTAGATCTTAGGTTGCTAAATTCGACACGAGAGTGTGTTTTAGAATCTGAACTATTTAGGTTGAGCAATTAAATTATTCGCAAATAGATTTGGTTTAGTTTAATTGTGAACATATCGAACTTGAACTTAATGCTAGTTTAATCTGTTAGTAATTGCAAAGAGATTTGGGTTACTGCACTTAGACTTAGAGAGTTTTCGCAAAGAGATTTGGTTAATTCTATTTCCGTGATTTGAGTTCTAGAACTGAGTTTAATTTGATCCTGACTGATTAACTTGTCTGCTTGTCTGATTTCCTGAGAATACCCTAGGCTTGACGCTTTTAGTTTATTGCTTTCACAACCAACTTGCTATTGTTTACTTTCTTGCTTCGCAATTTATTTACTTCACCATCTGCTTATTTCTAGTATTAATCTCGACTGTTCTGATCTATTGAGACCAAGTGTCCCTGTGGATTCGATAACCCTATATACTACTTTGACGATACTGTGCACTTGCAGTTTAGAATAGGGTAAAACTTAGAACCTATCAAAAACCTGACGAAACACTTCGCTCGTACATCGACCGATTTAAGGAAATAAAATCCAAAATCGCAAACCCACGAGACGAAGTAGCTATAGAAGCATTAAGACGAGGACTATGATACTCAACCAGATTCCGCGAGGAAATAACAGTTCGCGAACCTCAAACGCTCGATGACGCCCTCCATCCCGCATCGGCCTTTGCTCGCCTCGAGGACGAAACCACGACCCTCAGAGAAAAGCACCGAAAAGAAAAGAACCCGTCGGGTTCGCAGAATTTGAACTCGAAAAAGGATTCCCGTAAATTGGGGAACGTCAACGCGGTCGAGAGCCCAAAGAGCTCGAAGAAATTCGAGTTCGATAAGGAAAAATTCTGTGATTTCCACAATAAAAGAGGACACTTGACCGAAGATTGCTATACTCGAGCTAAAGCCGAGGCTCAAAAGCGAGAGTCCGAAAGCAAACAAGACTCCGAAGTCGAGGATGAAACTCTGCCCGACAAAAAGGAAAACAAACAGACCAAGGAGTCGAACTCCAGATAGCCTTCTCAGAACAAACGGGAACGGTCAAAAGAGCCGGAATACCCCGAAACACTCCCTCGAAAGCGAGTTGAGTTCATCCTCGGCGAGCTCAACCTGAGCGGCACTCCGGGAGGTTCGGCACTATCCCCACCTCCGGCTCCTGCTAAAAGTTTACGCTCGAGAATCAATCTCCCTTGTCTCTGCCGGGGGAGGGGGGGGGGGAGGGGGGTGTACGGGCTATACCACCTAAACGAATCGACTTCATCTTTGGTGGCTCCAATCTTTGCCACGACTCGGTCAATTCGATCAAAGCTCTTCAAAGAAGAGTCGAGACCGACAGAGGGGGGAAAATCCCAATGTTGGGTCCAGACCACGAAATCATTTTCTACGAAAGCGAGACAAGTAATCTCGACAAACCACACGACGACGCCCTCCTCGTTTGTCTAGTAGTGGGAGATGTCAAACTCTCAAGGATAATGATTGACACGGGAAGCTCGGTAGATGTCCTCTTTTACGACGCGTTCAAAAATATGGACTTCAACGACTCCGAGATCGTGGAAGAAAAGACACCACTAGTAGGTTTCGCTGGCGAAACGACGTACTCGATGGGCTCTGTCTTCGCCCCAGTAACCGCTGGAGGAGTTCGAAGAATGACGGAGTTCGTCATAGTAGATCGGCCAGCTCCTTATAACGCGATCCTAGGTCGACCATGGATATACGACATGAAAGCGGTACCATCGACCTACCACCAATGCGTAAAATTCCCAACTCCCAAAGGGATCAAAACCATTTACGGAAGTCAAAAGATTTCCCGCCATTGCTACATGAACGGATACAAGCAGATCGAGAAATCCCCTGCGTAGCAATTACAGAAAGAGGAGGAGCTCGCCACCATGCAGACCAAAAGGTCGAACGACCCAAGTCAAATAGGACCCCCAAAGGACCTCACGACGCAGGTCTGCATAGACGACGCTCATCCCGAAAGACTCGTTGGCATCGAAATCGACCTATCAGAGCCAGTTAAAAATGAACTGGTCTCTTTTCTCAAACAGAACGTCGACTCCTTCGCCTGGTCTTCAGCAGACATGAAAGGGATCAACATCGACGTAACCAGCCACGAGCTGAATGTCGAGCCAACCTACAAACCGGTAAGTCAAAAACGTCGAAAACTAGGTCCTGAGCGGGCCAAAGCCGTCAATGTCGAGGTCGACCGGTTATTAAAAATTGGATCGATCAGAGAGGTCAAGTACCCCGACTGGCTTGCCAATCCCGTGGTGGTTAAGAAAAAGAACGGGAAGTGGAGAGTCTGTGTAGATTTCACGGATCTCAACAAAGCATGTCCAAAGGACAGCTTCCCACTCCCGCACATCGATCGACTGGTCGAAGCTACCGCCGGACATCAGCTACTATCTTTTATGGACGCGTTCTCGGGGTACAATCAAATATTGATGAACCCTGAAGACCAAGAAAAGACTTCGTTCATAACTGATCGAGGCACGTACTGCTAAAAAGTCATGCCCTTCGGACTAAAAAACGCAGGAGCAACTTACCAACGCCTTGTCAACAAGATGTTTTCGGGACTCCTAGGCAAAACCATGGAGGTCTACATCGACGATATGCTGGTCAAATCCTCCAGGTATGAGGATCACATCCCCCAACTAAAAGAATGTTTTACCATTCTCAATAAATACGGGATGAAACTCAACCCAGCAAAGTGTACCTTCGGGGTTCCCTCAGGAGAATTCCTTGGCCACCTAGTGACCGAAAGAGGGATCGAAGCGAACCCCCAAACAGATCGCGACGTTCATAGAGATGAAATCTCCCAGAACAACGCGAGAAGTCCAGCGCCTGACCGGAAAAATAGCTGCTCTGAATCGCTTCATCTCAAGGTCGACTGATAAATGTCTACTCTTCTATCACTTGCTCAAAGCAAACAAAAAGTTCCTCTGGGACGAAAAGTGCGAAGAAGCGTTCACTCAGCTCAAAGCTTACTTAAGCGAACCACCCATACTGGCGAAACCAGTAGAAGGAGAACCCCTTTACCTCTACCTAGCTGTCTCGACGGCAGCAGTAAGTGGAGTCCTGGTTCGCGAGGAACAAAACGAGCAACGGCCGGTGTATTACATCAGTAAGACCTTGATTGATGCTGAAACCAGATACTCCGCCATGGAAAAACTCGCCTTAGCGCTAGTAACATCGGCTCGGAAACTCCGACCGTACTTTCAATCAAACTCGATCATAGTGATGACCTCTCAGCCGTTGAGAACCATCCTTCATAGTCCAAGCCAGTCGGGTCGATTGGTCAAATGGGCTATCGAACTTAGCGAGTACGACATAGAATACAAAGCTCGAACGTTCCTAAAAGCACAAGTGCTGGCAGATTTCGTAATCGAGCTCCCTCCGACTATAGAACTCGACCCGACCTCGGCCCAAAAATGGAAACTCTACGTCGATGGAGCTTCCTCGAGGCAAGGATCCGGAGTCGGGGTAAAGCTAGTCTCCCCAACGGGCGAAGTACTAGAACAATCGTTCAGACTGGGCTTCGCCGCATCGAATAACGAAGCAGAATACGAAGCGTTAATAGCCGGGCTCAGACTCGCAATAGCCATAGGAGCCCGGGAAGTAAACGCCTTCAGCGATTCCCAACTGGTCACGAGCCAATACCATGGTGACTACGAGGCCAAAGACGAACGGATGGAAGCATACCTACGGGTAGTCCATACATTGGCCGAACAGATCAAATTCTTTGATCTAACACGAATCCCACGAGGGGAAAACACCGCAGCCGATGCGCTAGCCGCATTAGCATCGACATCAGATCCTAACCTCAAAAGGATCATACCAGTCGAAGGGATAGAAAAATCAAGCATCGACATAGCCCTCAAAGCTCTGTCCTTGAAAGAGGACGGGCCCGCTGTGAAGGACGATGTCAAGCACAAAGAATGTCCTGGGGGCACCAGTAGCGACATCATCGAGATTGATGATGACCTCGATCCTAGAAACGCCGTGTACATCGCGAACGTTCCCGACGGACCAATTCAAACCGCATCCACTAGTCAGGGACCTGAGCCTAGCAACGATGAAGATTGGAGAACTCCGATCATTCGGTACATCACAAACGGCGAAGTTCCCGATGACAAATGGGAGGCGCGGAAACTTAAAACACAAAGTGCGAGGTACTGTGTCACGCAAGGAGAGCTCTTTAAAAGGAGCCTCTCCGGACCTTATCTCAAATGCCTTGACAAAAAGCAAGCCCTAGCCGTGATTACACAAACACATGACGGATCCTGCGGAAGCCATTCCGGAGGACGAGCATTGGCCGTGCGAATCAAAAGGCAGGGTTACTATTGGCCGACAATGGCCACCGAATGCGAGTCCTTCTCCAACAAGTGCGACAAATGCCAAAAGCACGCTCCAATTATCCACCAAGCGTTGGAGAAACTCTCCTCTATCTCATCACCGTACCCATTCATGCGATGGGGAATGGACATTGTGGGACCGCTAGTCGCGTCCGGCAAAAAGAAAGCTACGCACCTATTGGTGATGACGGACTACTTCACCAAGTGGATTGAAGCAGAGTCATACCAGAAAATTAAGGACGTTCACGTTAAGGAGTTCATCTGGCGAAACATCGTTTGCCGACATGGACTACCCCAAGAAATCGTCACCGATAACGGATCTCAGTTCATATCAAACACGTTCAAAGAGTTCTGTAGAACTTGGAACATAAAGCTGACTTACTCAACACCGCGCTATCCCCAAGGAAACGGGCTAGCGGAAGCAGCTAACAAAGCGATTATGAACGGTCTCAAGAAAAGGCTCAACGAGTGCAAAACAACATGGAGCGACGAGCTCCCGGCCGTACTATGGGCTTATCGAACTAACCCCCGCAAATACACCGGCGAGACTCCATTCTCGCTGGCTTATGGGATCGAGACGGTAGTACCAGCCGAAATCCTCGTGTCAAGCATCTGTAAGGAAGAATGCCCACGACAAGAAGAACTTAACAACAAGATGATAATTGACGAGCTCGACCTCGTCGACGAAAGAAGGAACCTCGCATTAGCTCGACTCAAGAATTACCAACAAGCCGCAGCTCGCTACTATGATTCCCGAATCAAAACTCGAAGGTTTCAAGTAGGAGAGCTCGTCTTACGGAAAGTGTTCGACCATAAAAAGGAAGAATACGCTGGAAAATTAGGAGCAAAGTGGGAAGGTCCTTACCAGGTCACCGACGTTGTGAAGGACGGGGTCTACCGACTCAAGTCGGTAGAAACCCAGAAGCCTGAACTACGACCTTGGAACATCATCAACCTCAAAAATTATTTCCACTAAGAGTACATCAACATAATCGAACTACGAAATGGCATGATCCCCTTAAAAGGGTACGTAGGCAGCTCGATTTCGAGCACAGCCACCCCCCAAACACAAAGCTCTTACCGAGCTCGATAACTTCAAACGAAGTCCTACTAGCTTATCTTTGTGAAATCAAAATAAGTCTCCCAATCAAACGTCTCTTCCTGTCGCAAAAGTTAGAGCCGTTACGTTGTGCAAAGTGATATGAAATTATCTCTTCGAAAAACTAAAGAGATATGAAATTATCTCTTCAAAATTAAGCGATATGAAATTATCTCTTTTCTAAAACAAGTCATATGAAATTATCCCTTCCGAGCGAACTGAAATGGCCTCTCCCAAAATCAAGAGATATGAAAGTATCCCTTCAAATAAAGCGACCTAAAAACGGTCCCCCCAAATCGAACGAGCTGAAATGATCGTCCCAAAACAAGCGACCTAAAACGGTCTTCCCAAACTATACGAGCTGAAATGGTCGTCCCAAAAACGAGCGACCCAAAGCGGTCCCCCATATTGAACGAGCTGAAATGATCGTCCCAGTAGAGATCGACCCAAAACGGTCCTCCCGAATCGAACGAACTGAAATGATCGTCCCAAAGAAAGAGATCCAGAATGATCTTTCCAAAAAACACAATTCTTCTAAACCTTATACGGATTAAAAGAATCGGGGGGCTACCCCACCCCTCAAGCAAAATAACGAGGTCAAGACGGCTATTCAAGCATGCAATCTCTACACACTCCAAATCGGATCTTTGTAAGTTTACTTTGATTCGTTCTCATACTTAATACTTCCCTTTTCAATTCAGCGATTAAGCCTGAATCTTACATTACGAAGTAGTCGCACCTCAGACTATTCCTGGCAAAGAGCTCGAGCTCAAAAGTGATTGACTTAAAAGTTCGCAAAGAACTACCTAAGGCAACTCAAAATAAGTTATCTGCTTGATTCCTCTGGAGAAGTTCGAATCGCCACAACGGCTCGAATTTTATGTTAAGGCATAAAAACATAAAAATCTATGCTAAGGCATGAAAGATTTAAAAAAGCAGTTCATAAAAAAAAAGAGCACACGACGTCCTCGAAGTTTATAATCTAAAAACCCCCTCGGGCAACAAAATTCTGAAAAGAAATTAAAAGCCCCCTCGGGCAACGAAAAGTCTGAATTAAAAGCCCTCTTGGGCGGCAACAAATGAAAAGGACTAGAACTGCTTGGAAGGAGAGGAAGCCTCGTCTTGATTCTCCGTCTGACCATCGGTCGCCCTGTCCTCCTCGAGTTGACTCTCGACCTCATCGCTAACTCGCGAGCTAACTCCGGTCGGGAGGTTCGACCCATACTGATCAAGACGAGTAGCCGCCTGGTTTAGGGGGCGCGCAAGGATCACGGAATCGTCCGACATCACCGGCAAATTAAGCTTGCTGATACTGAAGTCCGACACCGCCGCAACGTTCATCTCCTCCATGGCCAATCTCTTCTTCTCGGCCAAGTCCATCACTTCCTTGGTCAGGTCCAGTTCGCCAGAGGCGAACTCGGCAATAAGCGCGATATTTGCCAAGGCCTCCTGGAGCCTCATCTCAGCGCTCATGGCGACTTTCCTCTGGCTCTCCTTCGCCGCGATCCCCTCTAGAATCTTGAGGTATTCACCGTTTAGCCCCTTCTTCGCCTCATGGGCCGCCACCTTAATGTCAAACTCTCGGTCAGCAAGAGCCTTGTCCAGATCGCCCCGACATTGCGTAGCCCGCACATCCGCAACCCGACCTGCCTCAATGGCGGTTCGACTCGCCTCCTCCGCGATCGAAACCTGAGCCAAGGCACCCCGCAACTGCGCATCCAGGTCGCCCACCTTCTCCCGTAACTCCTCCTCTCGGGCCAAGGCCCCCTGCAACTTGTTGGGATTATGTCCTGAAATCACATTGTACGAACTCTAGAGATAGTTGTATTGTTGAGATCGGACAATTCATGTGATACTGGGTAATCATAATGTTTTGCTAGAAACCAATTGTGACAAATGAGTTGTAACTCATTTCTAGTATCATGTGAACCTAAAGGGTCACACACCTAAGCAAGTTGGATATACTCTGCATGGGATTGATCATTGGCATATGGTCTGATCGATGTGTATTAGATATACATCGAATTGAGTTTCTAAGAGGTGTATCGATCGACACCATTGGGTGCGTCGGTCGATACAGAACGTGTGTCGATCGACACCACTGAGTGTGTCGGTCGACACAAAGGCGAAACCGAGACTGAGTTTTCGGTTCACTTTAAGGTCGATATATAAACTCGTTTTGTACATTCGACCCAACAGGTGAGAGTTCGTGTGAGCCGCCCCAGAGAGTTTTCTTGACAGAAAACAGAAGCTCTTCCTCTAGAAACAAAAGTCCCAAAGAGATCCGAGCACCGGCGCTAGCAACCCGGCGGATTCCAGCTTGTGTGCGTGTGGACTACGATAGAGGCGCAGCATCTGAGGCGCATTAGATCTCGTGTTGCCACAATCTTCCGCTGCTAAATTCCAGGTAACCACGAGGTGAGATCTGTGATTCAATTAACTAGACCCTAGATCCTAGGCTATATGGAACTCGCGAGAATTCTGAATCTGTTAGAATCTGCTCGGATTCCCCAACAGTGGTATCAGAGCCTTAGGGTTTTATCATTGAATCGCACCTGTTAATCGAATTTGATGATTTAGATTCGCAAACTAGATTGTTTGAATTAGAACAGGTGAGATCGATTTGATCGATCTGCGAATCTGTGTTTTCGCACAGTGTCGATCGACACACTGGGTGTGTCGGTCGACACAAGGTGGCGAGATCGACAGATTCGGCGGCTAGGGTTTTTCGCGAAGAAAAACCGAAAGCCTTCTGTGTCGATCGACACACTGGGTGTGTCGGTCGACACAGAGCAGATTCGATCGAGTGTCGATCGACACAGTTTGAGTGTCGGTCGACACAGATCGATATTCGGCGGCTAGGGTTTTCTCGGAGAAAACCTGAAAGGCCTACTGCGTCGATCGACATCAGTTGAGTGTCGGTCGACACAGACCGAGCGAATGGTTAATTGGTTCAATTTGATTGGACCGGTTATCATGTTTGGTTAAGTCCGAATAGATCGGTTTAAAATCAGTTTGATTGGATAAGTCAGTTCAATTGAATTGGACTGGTTATCGCAATCAGTTGAAAACTGGTTTAAACGGTTTAAATTGGATGAATTGGTTCAATTGGATTGAACTGGTTATCTCAATTAGTATAAACCGATTGGTTAAGATCAGTTTGATCAGATGAGTCGGTTCAATTGGATTGGACCGGTTATCAAAACTATCTATGGTTTAGGTCTATGTCGATCGTCGCACATGGGTTGCGTCGATCGACATGACGGGTTCGATGAACCGGGTTAATTGAATTAACCGGTTATTGAAGCCCGGTTTTAGTTTGGTGGTGTCGATCGATAGACAGATTCTGCGTCGATCGACACAGTATTCGAAATTCTGGTTATTGAACCTTGAATTTGCAGAAACCAACTGGACTTAAACATTGATCAAAGATTAGCTTCAATGTGGTCAACTGTCAAGACTCATTTCGTTGTGTGATGTCTAGCCAAGAGCTTGGTGTCCACAATTACGTGAGTAAGGCAAGTAATAATGTTGATGGACTTGCAGTGCATTAACATCAACAATTACATGACCTAAGAAATTGATTTGCTAAACTTTTGGGTTTAGTTTCCTCAACTAAATATCAAGTAACATTGATGTCTTGCCCAATCTTTTCTACTGTCAAAACTCGTGTCGTTTGTTGGATAGTCTTGGAGTCCTTGGTATCCACTGCTACATGGGTAAGGCAGGTAGTCATTGACAGACTTGCAGTGCAACTGTCAATGATCACAAGACTAAAGAGATTGGTTTACTTGACTGAGCTATCAGAAGTTCTGAGCCCAGAGACATCAAAGTGGATTATACATAGTTTGTCTCATCCACAACCAAGAGTTGTACTGAGTACAATTAGCAATGATTTGCTTACCTAGATAACTAAATTTTGAGTAACGGCGAGTCGCCCACTCGGTTTTAGTAATCTGAGGATCTTGGACCATTATATTCATCGAGGAAACATTGTTTGAATATAATGCGAGTTTTCTTATTTGATAAGATTTCTCATCATATACATAACTAAATCTTTGTTTTTCTTGGATTTCAGCTTATGTCTATGACTACTTTCTCGTTGCGATCCGTCCTTGAGAAGGACAAGTTAAATGGATCCAACTTCCTGGATTGGTATCGGAATCTGAGATTCATCCTCAAGCAGGAGAGCAAGGACTATGTCCTTGAAAAGGCTCTTCCAGAAAGGCTTGGGACCAATCGCTCGCATGCAGCATATAATGTTTGGAATAAGCATTATATTGATGTGGTAGATGTGCGTGGTCTGATGTTGGCTACCATGAGCTCTGACTTAAAAAGTCAATACGAGAACATGGAGTCGCCAATAGAGATGATCACCAGCCTGAAACTGAAGTTTCAGGATTTGGCACGAGTTGAGAGATTCCAGATGGTGAAGTCTCTCACTGAGTGCAAGCTACCAAAGGATGCTCCAGTAAGTCCTCATGTCATTAAACTGATGGGTTACATTGATAACCTGGGGAGACTGGAATATCCTGTCAGCTTAGAGTTGGCAACTGACATCATTCTGCAGTCACTTCCGTCTAGCTATGACAAGTTCGTTAAGAACTATATCAAGAAAGGCTTGACAAAGACGTTGACTGAACTGCATGGCATGCTCAAGACAGCAGAGCAAAACATCAAAAGGGGTAAAAGATTTGAGAAATCTCGTTTAGACAAGGGTGTTGGCAAGGCCGTCCAGATTTGGAATCAGGATAAGCCTGTGTCATCTTTTAAGCCCAAGTCAGGCCCATCTGATGTTAGAAAGTGCTTCTACTGCAATGAGTCAGGGCATTGGAAAAGAGATTGCATAAAATTCTTGGAAGATTCACAAGAGATGGAGAAGATGTATGGTACTTCTTCTTCAGGTATTGTGTTATTAATTCAAGTTCTACATAAGTATTGGATACTTGTTGAGGTACTGATATTTTCGAAATATGCAGGACCTAAGCGACAGTAGAACGTTGAAGAAAGCACAAGTGGAACTGCGTGTCTGGATGAAGCAATGGTTGCTGCATGAGCCGCAGATATTCTCCACTTGTAGGAGCCTTTCCTACTTGGTTTTTGAAATTAAGTAATTGCCACCATGTACTTGCTATATGCAAAATGTCTTTCATTTTCTTTTGAGAATTTGGATGTTTTTCATTTTGATAAAAGACAAGTTTTGTTCTTTTGATCTTAATGAAATATTTAATGGTAGCACCCCGTTTAGAATGGGTTTTATATCTTAAACCAACATGAGTTAAAATATAACATAAATACCAAACGGTTTAAGTCTGATGACTCGAACTCGACTTTTCTTTGGTATAGTCATTTAACCACAAGAGTGAAGCGGATTCAGTAAATCCATAGTTTTGGACTCATTTGATTTTAATCATTTGAGATATGAATTCTGTTCACTGGACCAAATGACTAAGGCCCATTTAGCAGAGCTAAAAGGAAACGGGCCAGAGGCTTATTGGGTCTTACACATACTGATGTATGCAGCCCAACAAACATAATAGCCAAAGGAAATATTTTGTACTTCGTTACCTTATTGATGGAAATCGATAAGTAAGGTTGTGTTCATTTGATGAGACACGAGCAGGAATCCCTTGAGGGAGTTCCAAGATGAAGTGTAGAACCGATTTGACATAAGTATTGAGTTCCTCGATTAAATCGCGGAGAAAAATACTAGAGTCAAGAATTGGGTGATCATCTAAAAGAATGAATCAGATCTTATTAGATACGATCTGATTAATGATGAGTCACAGGAATCTTCCATAACCATTTAAGAATACATCCTATAACGTCTGTCTTTGCGCAGAAAAAGGTTTCTATCAGAATCAGTGAAAAACACCACATTGGATGTGGACTGGGTGATTTCCAAATCTGTTTTTCTGATTAATTGGGATTGCAAGGTTTGTGTAAGACAGTAGTCAACAAACAAACTTGAATCCATATCTGATAAGTTCTACCTCGCTGGTTGTCCTGAGGAAACCAAGGCTTAGTACTTTTGATGTCCAGAATTGTGTCTTTTAAGAAAGGTGATACTTTCAAAAAGAACAGTGGGAGTAAAAGTACACATCGAGGAAATTCGATAGACACAGGAGGCTGCTCAACCTGTTGAGGGAGAGCAGTGGTGAGATCTACAAAGTGTTGTAGGATCTACACCTGTGGAGCCTGAAAATCGCAGATCTGAAAGGATCCGTCACTAACTCGAGAGTGATTTCTCGTAACCAATTGTCGTGATCTGTTGATCATTGAAAAGTGACGAACATGCGAAATTCAAAGAAGCGAGGGTGAGCCCCAACTCCGAAAATAGGCTGGGTATGCATGTTAGCTTCACTGATCCATTTCTGGATTGAAGCAAACATCTTGGAGTTGGAATCAACATTCTGATAATGTAGTCAAAAGTTTTGACTTGATCAGAAAGAAAAGAAACCATGCGTTCACAAGAAGACTAGTGGGAGCGTAATTGCAATTCTCACACTGTATGTGGATAACATACCCAATCTCAGAAATGACGTTCCGACGCTAAAGTCTTGTCAAGATTTGGGTCTGAAGTCAAATTTAAACAAAAGGACATGGGAGTAGCCGAGTGAATTCTTGAAATAAGAATCTATTGATATAGATTAAGTAAGCTAATTGGATCGTGTCAAAATCCTTATGAAGATAAGGTATTGGACAGTTCCAATGTGCTTGATTCCAAGAATGGCTTCATACCAAAGGTCTTATGGCAATAATCTAAGCAAGATGAAGTGTCTTAGACACTGGCTGAGCTAGTAACAATATTAGCAAGATGAAGTTTTTTGAACACAGTCTGAACTAGTATTAATGAATGTGATTGCTTTTGCTGCTGCAATGGAATCAATCATGAATGCCATATTTTGCGCTCGTCTAGATGCAGCTTAAGCATGACGAGAATATACCAATATATTCCGGTAATAGTCACTGAACAGTTACCAGAAATATCCCAAGTGTTGAGAAACACTAAGGATAGGTTCGTGGTGAACTGATAAAGTGACGAACCAGTTGAAAGTAGTCAAACAGACAAATACGAATATCGGTTCCCACCTGGTTGTGTCTTTTGTCTGAATAGCGGTGCTGACTGTTGGAAAAGCTCCAAGCAGCGGACCGTAGAATAACGCTGTTATCTGAATGGCGATGTGGTTTGTTGGAATTGTTCCAAACAAGAACACCACAGTATCTCCCACAACCTAAGCACCAGATTTATTTTGTTGCTGTAGGTATAAGATATCTAAAGAGATGATCTTGATTCTAGTGGGAGTTATTTTAGTTATGTTGTAAACTCTACATAGACATGCCTTGGTAGTGTTTATGTGAGTTAAAACTGACATCAGTGTTATTTAATTATTGGATAATTAAATAATAGTCCCAAAGTATTTTATGATCATCGTATAGGTCATCAAGTTGAGGACTTGATCATGAAACCCTATAAATAAAAGATGACATAAATTATGCTTGTCCCTAGTCAAGGTTGTTAAAATGGGACACTAACAACCGCGCAGACTAGTATGTGAGGTGACTGTTGGACTAAGTTTCATGGAGTCAATGATATGATTATCACAGTCAGTCACATAGATATATGTTGGTGAACATATGATCGGACATGACCCGCTTAATGAGAACTCCACAGGATATGAATTAATCAGTGTCATGGGAGGTTCTCATTACGACTATAGAGTATAGTCCTTAGACCTGAGTTCATCATGCTTTCTGGCATATGAATTGGTGCGTGTTGACCTTGTCAAACGTCGTTCCGTAACTGGCGACTATAACGGCATTGCTCGTGCGTATCTTGAAGTATGTGTAGAAACAGGGATGGAACAAGATGGGATTTGTCCCTCCTGTAATAACGGGAGATAGATATCTCAGGGCCCATCGAAGATTTGATACTGAGAAAATGCATGGCCCTGCTCAAACGAGGTGATTGTCAGTCGTTTGTTTTATCAGTATGAATCAGAAATTCGATGAACATGATGTTGGCTATAATAAGGATGACACAGCCTCTTGCCTTATGCCATATCGAGATATAGTGACGAAGGGATTATAGGAATATGTGATTCCAGTACAAGTGGGAGATTGTTGGGATTATGTCCTGAAATCACATTGTACGAACTCTAGAGATAGTTGTATTGTCGAGATCGAACAATTCATGTGATACTGGGTAATCATAATGTTTTGCTAGAAACCAATTGTGACAAATGAGTTGTAACTCATTTCTAGTATCATGTGAACCTAAAGGGTCACACACCTAAGCAAGTTGGATATACTCTGCATGGGATTGATCATTGGCATATGGTCTGATCGATGTGTATTAGATATACATCGAATTGAGTTTCTAAGAGGTGTATCGATCGACACCATTGGGTGCGTCGGTCGATACAGAACGTGTGTCGATCGACACCACTGAGTGTGTCGGTCGACACAAAGGCGAAACCGAGACTGAGTTTTCGGTTCACTTTAAGGTCGATATATAAACTCGTTTTGTACATTCGACCCAACAGGTGAGAGTTCGTGTGAGCCGCCCCAGAGAGTTTTCTTGACAGAAAACAGAAGCTCTTCCTCTAGAAACAAAAGTCCCAAAGAGATCCGAGCACCGGCGCTAGCAACCCGGCGGATTCCAGCTTGTGTGCGTGTGGACTACGATAGAGGCGCAGCATCTGAGGCGCATTAGATCTCGTGTTGCCACAATCTTCCGCTGCCAAATTCCAGGTAACCACGAGGTGAGATCTGTGATTCAATTAACTAGACCCTAGATCCTAGGCTATATGGAACTCGCGAGAATTCTGAATCTGGTAGAATTGGCTCGGATTTCCAACACAACTGCGCTCTCAGGTCCCTGACCGTCTTCTCGACGGTATCGAGCTCACTCGCCTGCAGTATCTCCCGCAGCTCTCGCTCGGCCCTAGCCGCAAACCTGTTCGCAGCCTCCAAGGCCTACGAGAAAAACGAGAATTAAGCATAAAACATACCAAAAAGCGAAGGAAGGAAATCGTTACCTTCCCAGAAGCTGCCATCATCTCGGTATAAACTTCACCAAGAGCCATATCCCCAACAGCCGGGAGCTGAACACCTGCAGGCTTAAAATGCCTCAGCAAATAGGCCACACCCTTCGGGTCATCCGCAATCGGACATTCCTTCTGGTGCCTGAAGCGCCAGTTGAAAGACCCGGAGGATCCGGAAGAAGCAGGTCTCGCCTCAGCACTCTGGTTCGATCTCCTCGAACTCACCTCCGCGTCGGTTCTTTGACGCTTCGCCGCCGGAGGAGGAGGACCACCCCGGCTTCGACCGTTCGATCCCCTCGGACCATTTGACCGGGAGTTACGCAAAGCAGGCTCTCCAGACGGGATCTGAACCGGTTCCTGACCGATCGAAAGAGGAGGTAAATTCTCCACCCCCACGTTTGCCTCTCCGGACCCTGCGACCTCGGGGAGAGATGAAGGAATTTCTAGCAGATTCCTAATCCAATTAGGCAATCCTAGTCTTAATTCCGAGCCTAGGATCTACAGGTTCATGTAATTGAATCTATCAGATCTGAAGATTACCTGGTGATTAGCAGCGGAAGATTTGCAGATAATCGAGATCTAGAGCGCCTCAAGTGCTGCGCCTCTACTGGTATCCACACGCACACAGAACTGGACAGCAGGGATGCTAGTGCCTATCAGAGATCTGATCTCCAGAGAGGTTTCTTTTCTGTTTCTGGTGGCTATCAATTAGGTTAACTTCGAGTTTAGGTCGACCATATATCTTATATATGTCGACTTAAACCGCAACGGGATTAACTAATGATTAAACCGATTTAATCTGCTAATCCGCGAGTTGTGTCGACCGACACGCTCTTTGTGTCGATCGACACAGTCGATCCGTGTCGACCGACACACATAGTGCGTCGATCGACACTGCCCAGAAAAGATGACATCGAATGCATATCAAATATGCATTCATCCGATCATTACATTAATGATCAAACTCACATTCAATGTCCAGTTTGCTTAGGTGTGTGACCCTGTAGGATCATATAACACTAGCAATGAGTTCTAAACTCATTGATCATAAGTGGCTTCTAGCAAAGCATTACGAGTACCTAGTGTCATATGATTGTCTCATCTCGACAACACGACTCTCTCTCAGAGTAAGTACAAATAGATTTCAGGACATTCCCAACAATCTCCCACTTGTACTGGAATCATCTATTCCTATAATCCCTTCGTCACTATATCTCGATCCGGCATAAGGCAAGATCCGTGTCATCCTTATTAAGCCAAAATCATGTTCATCGAATTCCGATTTATACTGACAAGACAAACGACTGACAATCACCTCGTTTGAGTGTGGCCACACATTTTCTCAGTATCAAATCTTCGATGGGCCCTGAGATATTTATCACCTGTTATATAGGAGGGACAATTCCCATCTTGTTCCTTCACACGCTACATGATACGCCCAATCAATGTCTTTATGATCACCAGTTACGGCTGACGTTTGACAAGGTCAAAGCGGACCAATTCACATGTAAGAAATCATGATGAACTCAGGTCTAAGGACTATACTCTATAGTCGTAATGAAAACTCTCATGACACTTATATAACTATCCCGTAGAGTTCTCATCAGTGGGTCATGTCCGATCATGTGTTCTCTAACACATACCTATGTGATTGACTTTAATACTCTTATTAATGACTCCATGAAACTTAGTCATCAGTCACCTCACATACTAGTCTCACGTGGTTGTTAATGTCCCACTTTAACAACCTCGACCAGGGACAAACATAATTTATGTCATTTATTATTTATAGGGTTTCATGATCAAGTCACATACTTGATGACCTATAAAATGTCATAAATTACTTTGGGACTATTATTTAATAACCATTATTAAATAACATAGATGTCAGATTTCAATAACATAATCGAATTATGTTTATACTAACATCATATCATAACTAAAAATTAACAACAATGACTCCCACTAAAATTAAGATCACATCTTAAGACATCTAATGCCTTTAGCAGTAGTCTGACCCTCACATGCTCTTGCTCAGCGTGTGTCAAAGAACACTGCGTCTTGCTAAGAGTAATACCAAGAGTCATTTGCACAAAGCCCTTCTTGGAATCATGCATACTGGATCTGTGCAAGGCCTTATCACATAAGTATCTTGACACAATCCACTTAGCTTATCCAATCTATCTCTATAGATTCTTATTCCAAGAATGTATATGGTTTCTCCCATATTTCTCATCGAAAAAAACAACTTTCGAGTCAAGTCTTAACAGACTTATACAATGGAACTTCATTTCCGAGAAGTAGTATGTTATCAACATACAATACTAGAAATGCAACTGCGCTCCCACTAGTCTTCTTGTAAACACATGTTTCCACTTCATTCATGACGAAATCAAACCTTTTGACTTCTTCATCAAAACGAAGGTTCCAACTCCGAGATGCTTGCTTCAATCCATAAATGGATCGATGAAGCTTGCATATCTTCCTAGCTTCATTAGGATCAATGAAAAACTTCAGGTTGTGTCATGTACACATCCCTTTCCAGAATTCCATTAAGGAAAGCTGTTTTTCACATCCATCTGCCAGATCTCATAACCATTATGAGTAGCGGTTGCTAGGAGAATCCGAATGGACATAAGCATGGTGTCTGGGATTAGGTTTCTTCACAGTTAATACCATGAATTTACTTGAAACCTTTTCCACCAATCCAGCTTTGGACATCGCCATTCCGGATTCAGCGGCTTTTAGCCACTTTCGGAGTCAAGGCCCATCATTGCTTCTTAAAATTTCGCAGGCCCGTCACTTTCAATGATCAGTAGATCACGGCAATTGGTTACGAGAAATCCCCATTTCTCGGGTTCGTGACGGATCTTATTGGATCTACGAGCTTCAGTCTTGTGTTAAAAGTCACGCACATATCTCATATGTAGACTTTTACCACGATCTAATTAACCAAGATTTAAACCGTAGTTAATTAAATCATAAACCAAAATATTTTGGTTCGCGACCTGTGTCGATCGATGCAACTTTTGCGTCGATCGACACATCTTTAAAACTCGCTTTTGAATGTATATCTAATATTCATTCATCAGATCCTTGCAAACCTCAGGCACCACAGTTGCAGGTTCTACAATTCTTTGTAGATCCAACTGCTGCTCTTCCTCATCGGGTTGAACAGTCTCCTGTGATTCTCGAATTTCTTCGAGTTGTACTTTTACTCCCACTGTTCTTCTTGGAAAGAAAATCTTTCTCAAGAAAAAGAGCAACAAACAATTTGTTCTCGAACTGGTTGTAAAAGTAGCACGCCTTGGTTTCGTCAGGACAACCAATGAGGCAGTACTTACCGGATTTGGGTGTGAGCTTATCAGAGATTAAACGTTTTATATAAGCCTCACAACTCCAAATCTCCATGATGGATAAATCAGTAACATTTTTCCATTCCACATCTCATGTGAAATCTCTGTAACTGATTTTGATGGAACACTATTTAATATAAACTCAGACAATTTTAGAGTGTATTCTTAGAAGGATATTGGAAGATCTAAGTGACTCATCATTGATCGAACCATATCTAATAAAGTCCGATTCAGGAGGAGTGACTTGTGAAACACTTTCACAATCTCTCAGATGATCACTACATTCTTGACTTAAGTATTCACCTCCATGATCTCATCGTAGAGCTTTTATACCTTTGCCAAATTAATTAAGTACTTCACTTTTTGGAACTCTTTGAACTTTTCAAAGATTCTGACTTATGTCTTATAAATAAGATATAACTGTACCTACTGAAATATCAGTAAAGGTAATGAAGTACTGTAATTTTCCTCTAGCATTTTCGCTCATCGGGCCATGTGCATCCGTATGTATAAAGCCCAATAAGCCTCTTGCCCTTTCATTTTATCCGTTCGCAACTTGTGTCGACCGACACACCGTTTGTGTCGATCGACACTACCATTTCGAAAGGGGCCTCTGTCGTTTTCCAACAAACAAGATTCACTTTACCCATTATGATTCATAATCAGATGAGCCCAAAAGTCCATCACTATGGAGCTTCTGAATCTGTTTCTCATTTATGTGGCCCAAAACGACAATGCTAGAGAGAAGTTTGATTCGTATCATTTGACTTGAATCTCTTGGTATTAATGTTATAGTTATGCACATTCTGGTTTAGAACATAAAGTCCATTCTCTAATGGATTGCTACTATAAAATATATCACTGTAATCAAATGAATAACACTTATTCTTAATTTGAAAACTGATATCCTTTCATATCCAAACAAGGATTAGAAATAATCTTTCTGCTCATAGCAGATACATAGTAGCAGTTTTAAGTTCAAAACATGCCATAAAAGAAAACAATTGAAATACTCCTACGGCTAATGCAGCAACTCTTGCTCCATTTCCACGCGTAGATCCACTTGTCCTTTCTCCATAGTCCTACTTTTGCTCAGGCCCTGCACATTTTCACAAAATATGAGAACCACAGCTGGTATCAAATACCCAATAAGTAGGACTGTAAGAAGTAACATTTACTTCTATAACATAATACCTGAAGAAGAAGTCTCGTACGTCTTCTTCAGCTTCTCATAATCTTCCAAGAATTTATCGCAGTTTCTTTTCAAATGCCCATAACCGTTACAATAACGGCACTTAACATCTTCAGAAGGACTGGTTTTAACCTTAGGAGCATGGCCAGACTCGCTTGGATTCACAATCGAGCTCGTCTTGCCATCACCTTTGTTCTTACCAAGTTTCTTAAACTTTTTACCCTTTTGTACCATAAGGACATCTGGGGTGTCCTTCTTGATGTTAGGTTCAGCAGTCTTAAGCATCCCATGCAATTCAGTCAATGTCTTCGTCAAGTTGTTCATGTTATAGTTCATAACAAATTGATCATAGCTTGACGGCAGTGACTGTAGAATGTTGTCAGTAGCCAACTCTTGGCTAATGGGACAATCCAGTTTCCCCAGGTTATCAATATAACCCATCATCTTAATGACATGAGGACTAACTGGTTCGCCCATTGGTAGCTTGCACTCAATCAGAGACCTAACCGTCTGGTATCTCTGAGTTCGTGCCTGCTCCTGAAACATACTTTTCAGGCCAGTGATCATCTCTTTTGGCGACTCCACGTACTCATATTGCTTCTGCAATTCTGAGTTCATGGTAGCCAACATGAGACAACTCACATCCACCGCATCATTAGAATGCTTATCCCAAGCATCCTTATCTGACTGCCAGGCATTGGCTCGGTACTTCTTAGGGAGAACTTTCTCAAGGACATAGTCCTTTTTCTCCTGTTTGAGAACAATTCTCAAGTTCCGATACCATTCAAGAAAGTTTGATCCATTTAACTTGTCCTTCTCAAGGACGGATCGCAGGGAGAAATTGTTACGATGGTTTGTGCTAGACATAGCTGAATAACAAGGGAGTTTTAGTTATGATGTTCAAGAAATAAGAAGTCTTAACATTTAAGAAAACTCGCATTATACTCAAACAATGTTTCCTCACATGAATATAATTATCCAAGACCCATACTTCACTAAACTTGAGTAAGCCACTGGCTGTCACCCAAATTTAGCTATCTAGGTAAGCAACAACCTTGCTAGTTGTATCCAATACAACTCTTGGTTGTGGACTGACATCTTATGTCAAATCCACCTGATGTCTCTGAGCCCAAAACGATTTTGATGGCCCAGTCAAGTAAACCAATCTTTTCAGTCATGTAATTGTTGACGCCTTGCACTGCAAGCCCATCAACACGATTACTTCCTGCCTTACTCATGTAATTGTGGACACCTTGCACTGCAAGCCTATCACTCAATGAAACGAGTCTTGACAGTCGACAAGATTGGAAAGACATCAAGTATCACTTGATATTTGATTGAGGAACGGAATCATTAAAACGTTCAGTTTTATTATGTTCTAATTCTTATAATTAATAGATTTATCATGCTTTGGTTCTGTGATTGCAGGTTCCAAAACCCAATCATCGAATCTGATGTCGACCGACACTACTATAGTGTCGATCGATACAGAGTAACCAAAAGCAATCCGCGATAACCGATCAATCCAATTGATCCGGTTTTGAATACCGGTCAGTGTCGATCGATGCTACACTAGCATCGGTCGACACCAACCTAATCAAACCAATCGCAGTTAAACCATCATTAACCAAGCTCGATAACCGGTCCAATCCAATTGAACCGATTCATCATTCTAGCGAGGTCTGTGTCGACCGACACAACTCTTGTGTCGATCGACACCAGGTGAATAAGTTCTATTCGGGTTATCCTTCTGTGTCGACCGATACCGGATTGGTGTCGATCGACACAGTGCGATAAGCCCTAATCGTTTTTCAATCAAAAAACCTAAAAACTAGATTTTCATAAAAACGAATTTCAGCATGCTTGTATCAACTATACAGAGATTCAGATTCAACTAATCTAATCAACATGCTACAGATTCAATGGAACCCTAAAGCTCTGATACCACTGAAGGAATTTCTAGCAGATTCCTAATCCAATTAGGCAATCCTAGTCTTAATTCCGAGCCTAGGATCTACAGGTTCATGTAATTGAATCTATCAGATCTGAAGATTACCTGGTGATTAGCAGCGGAAGATTTGCAGATAATCGAGATCTAGAGCGCCTCAAGTGATGCGCCTCTACTGGTATCCACACGCACACAGAACTGGACAGCAGGGATGCTAGTGCCTATCAGAGATCTGATCTCCAGAGAGGTTTCTTTTCTGTTTCTGGTGGCTATCAATTAGGTTAACTTCGAGTTTAGGTCGACCATATATCTTATATATGTCGACTTAAACCGCAACGGGATTAACTAATGATTAAACCGATTTAATCTGCTAATCCGCGAGTTGTGTCGACCGACACGCTCTTTGTGTCGATCGACACAGTCGATCCGTGTCGACCGACACACATAGTGCGTCGATCGACACTGCCCAGAAAAGATGACATCGAATGCATATCAAATATGCATTCATCCGATCATTACATTAATGATCAACCTCACATTCAATGTCCAGTTTGCTTAGGTGTGTGACCCTGTAGGATCATATAACACTAGCAATGAGTTCTAAACTCATTGATCATAAGTGGCTTCTAGCAAAGCATTACGAGTACCTAGTGTCATATGATTGTCTCATCTCGACAACACGACTCTCTCTCAGAGTAAGTACAAATAGATTTCAGGACATTCCCAACAAGAGAAACCTGAACAGGGTTTGGAGGAGGGATCGAGGGAGGAGGAGGAGGCCCCTCGTCCATGGCAAAAAGAAGGGTGTGGCTCAAGTCGCCAGCCTTCATTTTCTTCGCCAGATCAACGGGATCCTTCCCGTTCCGACGATTGCTGGATCTTTGCGACATCTTTCCGAGAGAAGGGGTGCTTGCGGTAGAACTATCGTCCGAAACAGGTCGATCTGCAAACAAAACAGATTCGGGTCAGCCCAGCAAACGAAGGGCATATGGCGCGACGACCCTCAGACAGACTAACCAGAACACTTACTCTCTCCGGTCCGCTCGACAATCTGAAGCGGAGCCTGAACGATTCGAGTCGAAGTGGGCTGGCAAGGGAGGCGTGATTTGTCTCGTGAAAGACGAGGTTGGTATGAAGGAGGTTGTCGGGCCGCAGGACCTAAAGCAGCTCGGATTCGCTGGTCCGTAAAGTTACACCAGCGGATATCTCCTCTCCGAAGGCGAGCTATCAAACTCGATGTATTTGGGTTCAAAGGTAATAACTCAGGAGCCTCTGCAAAGAAACCAAAAAGGTTATTAGCAAACAGCTCGATGTCAATGAAGGACACCGTAGCAACCAGAGAAACTAGTAAACCCTATAAGCTAACCAACGCTGGCCGCCCATCTTGTCGGGATAACTGAATAATCAAAATCCTCGACCGAGTGGTGATTGATCCTGAAGTAGAAGTATTTACTCTTCCACACATCCCTCGTCGGGATCTCATCAAGGATCTTCCCATGGCGAGGAGAGAGGTAGTAGGTTCCGGGAAAACGAGTGTTATGTTTTACCGAACAAACCCTCATCAGCTCCTCGACCCCGAAGTCGATGCCCTCCTCGACGGCTCTGACCCCGAGCCCGATGACATACCGAACGAAATTCGGAGTCATCTGATGAAAGGCCAGTTGGAGCTGAGCTAAAACCCATGAGATAATGCGAGGGATTGGAAAAAACAATCCGCATTTATCGAAATAGGTATAAGAAGCACAGCAATGACCCTCGACGACAGTTTCTGGGGACATGTTCGGTGATGGGATAAGTATCTCCACCTCCGACGGAATCCGGCACTTCGCCCGCAACTTCCGTATTTGATCGACAGTCAGACTGGACGGTGGATGAGGACCGACCGGTCCCGCCGCCACAGTAGGACTTGCCATGGCCGTACTCTTTCGAACCATGATAGTTCGGTATATCGGAAATTTCTTTTGAGAAAAGAAGAAAAACGAAATCTATGGAGGAGAAAGTCTCAGAGCAACGGCAAAGGAATAAGAGCGAGAGGCAAACAAAAAAAAGGGGATATAATGAGGGAGAAGAAGTTACCTTGACGATTTGTAGTACGAGCAGTAATGGGAATCGTGCTAGGTAACTTCCCCTTTTAAACTATCTCGTGCTCGAGATCCGTGGGATCTTTCGTATCCCACAATCCCAACCGCTCAATTCGAAATTTGTAAATGATTACGAAAAAGATTGAGACAGTTAGGATCCTTCAGTTCCTCGCGATCTCGACCGTCGAAACAAGATCTACGGACGAGGCGAGAATAATCATTAGATTTTTCGACGCCCGAGACACGCGCGCGTCTTCCCAAGAACGTCCACCGCCCATTAACCTCGACTTCTCGAAATCAATGGGCTGGAGGGGCTATTGTTGGTACTGGATTTCCCTCTAGGAAATCCGTCCCATTAACAGATAAGACAAAGGCCCATATTCATGAGCCCGTTCCAGAATCAAAGACAAAGAAGAGAGCCGACTCCTTTGTTGGGCCCAAGCGAATAAACGCCCTGACAAGGCCCGGACGATGCCGAAGCCGGAGACAGTTGAGCTCGAGCTCGGCAGAAGATGACGTGGAGATAGAGAAACTCGGTCTTCGCCAGTTCAACTGATCCACGCGAATCTCGGAGATCGTTATGACGGCGAGGCCGAAATATCGGAACAGAAAGATCAGAGTCGAGACTATTTAAAGAAGAAGTGGCGATCCATTCAAGATATTCCAACCCTAGCTAAGAACACTTCGACTAGATAGCTCGATTTCATACTTTGTTCTCTCTTTTCGATTGTGTTTGTTCTATCTCGACGATCAATCTCAATAAAGTCTTTGATTCATAGGAAACTATACCATTTCTATATCCTAAAGTCCAAATCCACGAATACAAATTCTTAGTGTGAATCCCGGATCTCACAACCAGTGTTAAAGGCAACATGGTACCGCCGATCGGTGAGGGAGGTAACTTGCACACTCCACGGTGACGCTTGAGTAACTACCAATTTTATAGAATCCTCTGCCAACGTAAGCAGCAACTTATCCACCGCCGGGGTCACTATCGACTGACTCTTCGCAGCCACATTTTGTCTGAGACAAAACCACCGCATCAGCATGGTCCGTATTAACTCAACGGTGGAAGTAATCGGAAAATATTTGCCTTTCGCGAGTACAGCATTCAAGGACTCGGCAATGTTGCTACTCATCAGATTATACCGTTCTCCCTTACCATGGACCCGGGTCCAGTGCTCAAACCCTATACCCTCTAACCATTCCACACACTTAGCACTGCATAGTCTTATCTCATTCATAGCACCGAGGAAGTGTCCGTTCCTATATGCCCGAGCAGCATTCGAAACTAGATCCCCTAAACCCTCTACCTTGAACTTTTGGCCTACATTGCGTTCCAAGTGTACAGCGCAAGCTCCGTGGTTGGCCAGGGGGTAGACATGCTCAATTGCATTGAAAATACCTGAATGACGGTCAGAGATAATGACCAGATCGGTGGAATCAGGGACAATTTCTACCAAGTTGCGCATGAACCACTCCCAAGATTCATGGTTCTCACCGTCAACAATGGCAAAGGCAATGGGAAAAATATGAAAGTTCCCGTCTTGGAAACTCGCGGTTATCATGCACCCTCTGTATTTACCCCACAGTTGGGTCCTGTCTACAACTATAATGTTCCGTAGCCATAGAATACCTTCAATGGAGGCACCAAACGAGAAAACAGACTTTCAAACCGCTTCACCATCTTACCCTTTTCTTCGTAGTCAACGCAATGCAGATTGTAAACAGCCCCTGGATTTGCTTTGCGCATCAGATACAAATACGTCGGAAGTAACCTGTAGCTGCCCTCTGTTGATCCGTGAACTGCCTCAATAGCCAACTCTCGGGCTCTCCACGCTTTCCAGTACGACACAGCTATTGACAACTCATCCATCAGCATTAAAGGCAAGTCTCTCGGCCTAGGTCCAGTTTTTCCATTCCCATACTTTTTCTTCAACAGCTCTGCTATAACCCGTGCAGTAGCATGCTTGTTGTTCTCGGTTCTCGAGTTAATGTCGCAAGAGTGGTGCAATGCTACTTTCCTTATATCAAAATAAGAAGAATAGGGCACAACTCTAGCATAAACCCTCCAATCACATCGAGGGTCGACGCATTGCATTACTATCTTCTGTGGTGTGGACCGCGGAGTACGGAAGTGAAACAGCCTCTTAATAGCATAAACACACATGGTTACCTGTAAATCCTTCTTGGTTTTGAACAACCGCCCCACGTATATACCATCATCTTCCGCTATTATATCAATTTCACCGAGGTCTTTCCCACCTTTTATCGCGTAGTCAAACATATGTGGAGCATCTTGCGCAAAAATGGTAGCTTGATCGCGGATATCCTCATATATGTTCTGCAGGCTCAACAGCATACCACTTGAAGGTGTGGGCTCCATTGTGTTCTGAGTTAAAGAAGACACCAATTCATGTTGCTCGTTACTCGGTTCTTCAACATCTTCGAACGCCCTGTTAAGCTGCTTTGTCCACTGAGTTAGATCGAAACAATCATACTCTCCTCCAGTATCTGCATCAGCAGTTGTCTGTTCAGCAGTTGTCTGTTCAGTAGATGTCTGCTCAGTAGATGTCTGTCCAGTAGGTGTCAGTTCAGCAGATGTCTGTCCACTCAGATTCTGTGCAGCAGATGTTTGTCCAAAAAGGTGTCTGTTCAGCAGATTTCTCTTCATGATCATCGTCGCTGTCTGACCCATCTTCGTTACCCGACGACTCCTCGCTTACCGTTGGCTTAATGGTATCCAAATCCTGGTCCACACCATTCAAAGATATAGTGGCTTCGTTTTCTTCGTCTTCGCCATTAGAATCAAGGCCATCAAAGTTTTGCGTTTCTCTCACAAATGTATCGACAGTCGGAAAGACAACATCCTCCGCGGCTTCAAAAGCTTCAGCAATCGAATTTGCCTCTCTCGCAAAAAATGCCCCAATGCTTCCTGAAATTGCTCCACCGCCGTCTGAGCAATCTGCTCCAAACACACTACGCGCGCTTTGGCTTAAAAGCAAGTCCTGGAAAGAACTCCCGCCAGAGCTTTGACGAGCTTTCAACGATTCATCATCAACTCTTTTCTCTGCCTTTTTACTCCTCTTCAACACCACGCTACCACCACTTTGACTTAGTTTCGGAGGTATGTCCAAACCACATTGTTTTGCTTCTTTAAACATACTGCTTCTACCACCCTCACCAAACTCAGCATATAAACTAACCCCCTCGTTTTTTCTTCTAATCACTTTGAAAGTCTCCAGTCCATCTCCGCTCCCAATACATATTGGCGGCATCTTCGACGATGCAATTAAACACATCGTCGCCGGCGCCACATACGTCAGCTTGCAGCTTGTTCCATGTTCAGCCTCGAACTCCTTCAACACCCTAGACTTGTATGATTCAGGTGTATCATCGCTGTGTAAGGTTATGCACCTCCCGTAAGCCCGGTAATCAATGCTGAATTCCCATTCTCCGTTGTTGGCACGATTCCACCTCCCGGCCACCACGTAAACAGGATCGCGGTGCACCTGATCAAAATATATAAAACATGTCTTGTTGTAAGCAAAAACACATGTCTTACTAGCAAAAAAACATGTCTTAACACTAATGAACGTTCATTAAAAATGAAATTTGTGAACCTCTATAAAATTCAATCTCAGAGTAAAAACGAAATCTGGTCAGAACTCTGTTCCAGACCGTATCATATGTGAAGGATCTTTCGGTGTTAATCCTGATTCAATTCATCAGATTACTTGATCCTAAACATGCCAGATCTAGGTTCTCTTGATTAGAAACATAAGTAGATCTCACCTTTTACCTGTTTTGCAGCGGAAAGAGAGAACAGGTCAGAGATCAGAGAGCCACCGAGTGATAACTCCTCCAGAGGTTCACACACGCACACCAATCAGGAAGCAGGCTGCTAGGCCACTGGGAGAAACCGGCGCAGGGGAGAGAGAGAGTTGACGGCTCAAGTGTTAGGGTTAATCAGTCTGAAACTCGAGTTTTATGACACAAAACTCGTCCTGTTCCGTTTGGGCCATTTGGCCCAAATACCAATTAACTCGTCGGTGTTTGCGCATTGCATCGATCGTTGCACCTCATGCATCGATCGATGCACAATGGCTAAACCCTCTTATTCTCTCTAAGTATAGTAAATGCCTAGCACTTTTACCATACTCCTGCTAAACCGTTCCTACACGATTTCCTGTTAGCTTAGGCGTGTGACCCATATGGGATCATATAATAAAGGCAATAAGTCCAAGACTTATAGATCATGAGCGGACTCTAGCAAGCCATCATGACCCCCAGTATTATATGACTTATGTCTGATCTTTGACATACTCTTACTTTCTAGAGACAGTACCGAGATTACTGGACACAATTCCAACAATCTCCCACTTGTACTGGAATCTCTATATTCATAATCCTTTTGTCACAATATCTCGATTAGTCATAAGGCAAGATTAGTGTCATCCTTATAAAGCCTAATCTTGTTCATCGGACTCTGATTTGATACTGTCAATCCAAACGACTCGGGACAGTCCGTTTGAGCATGGCCATGCATTTTCCAGTATTCAAATCTCCGATTGGCCTAGAGATATTCACTCCATTTATATTGGAGGGACAAATCCCGTCTTGTTCCATCACTGTAAACTACTCATTTCATAATGTACCCAAACAAGGTCCTTATAACTATCGCAGAACGATAGCGTTAGACAATGATCAAAGTGCATCAGTCCATGTGCAGTCACATGCATGCGAACTCAGGTCTAAGGACTATACTCTATAGTCGTAGTAAGAATCTCTTATGACACAGATATAAATATCCTGAAGAGTTCTTATAAGCGGGTCTTGTCCGGTCGTATGTTCCCCAACATACACCTATGTACTGACTTTGATGCCGAGCATCTATGACACACTGAGACTTTGTCATAAGTCACGTACCAATCCAGTCTCACACGGTTGTTGGTGTTCCAATTTCAACAACCTTTGACTAGGGACAGGATGATATAAAACATCTATCAAATATAGGGTCTCATGATCAAGCTAAATGACTTCGATGACTCAAGATCAAGTCATTTACTTCGATGACCTATAAAATGGTTCATATCATTTTGGAACGATTATTTCATCACAGTTAAAATAATCTTGAAATAATAATTTCATTATCAAACAGAACATATCAATAACTAAATAAAGCCCTTTACTAACTCCCACTGAAATTAAGACTACATCTTAACTTCACTTATCCTACAGCTACAGTCCGTGACTCGTGCTTAGGGCTAAGGAGTGGCTTCGTTAATAGATTAGCAACGTTCTCATTTGTTGAAACTTGCTGATCTACTTAACATCTCTGTCATTTATCTCAAGGTGTTTGGACCTCTGATGTGCAGCTAGTCTCATCTATGCTGGGAATCACATCAAGTTCATTGACGAACTCTTCTTTCCAAACAACCTCTTTCGCCGCTTTCCAAGCTGCGACATGTTCAGTTTAAGTCATGGAGTCAGCAACAGTGCCGTGCACCGCCAAATAAACACAAGATATAACCGGACTGTGACCGGAAATCATCTTTGTCTGTTGGAAACTTGCCTTTCAGACTCTATCGACTTATAGCACCTTACTTTCTCCGTTAATCAAGAACTTATCCTTAGTATTCCTCAAATACTTTAGGACATACTTTAGGAAACTTGATTCGTTGCTGGATTTGACTGGTCTTTATTTGTCTTGCTTAACATTAAAGCAACATCAAACAAGTATGTTTCATGGCATATATGATAGATCCAATTGCCGACGCATATGGAATCTCATCCATGCATTTAAGCTCAGCAGTTATCGTAGGATACTGTATCTTGCTTAACTTAATGCCATGTGACATTGGCATAAAACCCTTCTTGGATTGCTCAAAATGTGTAGGACTTTGTCAATTTTAAGAATCCTGACTTTGTCCTACCAGCTCTTTTGGATCTCTATCTTTAAATCCAAAATCCAAGACTTTCGTGGCTATACCCATGTCATTCACAAAACCAACTCCCAAGCCAGTCCTTTACCGACTGCAGCATTGGGACGTTATATCCGAGAATCAGTATGTCATCGACATACACTATGAGAAATGCAATATCGCTCCCACTTATCTATTAGTAAACACACAGTTCCGCTTCGTTCCTGTTCAAGTCAAAACCTTGACTACTTCAACAGAACGAAGATTCCAACTCCGATATGTTTGCTTCCATCCATGAATGGATCGATGAAGCTAACTTACATAAAATGTAATTTTTCGGAGTCCGGGCTCACTTTCGCTTCTTTGAATTTCGCAGATTCATCGCTTTCAATGATCATCAGATCATGCGAACTTTCAATGATTATCAGTTTCAACTAATTACGAGAAATCACTCTCGGATTAGTAACTGATTCATTCATATCTGCGAACTTCAGGCTCCACAGGTGTAGATTCTACAGAAATCTGTAAATCCTTCCGCTGCTCTCCCTCAATAGGTAAAGCAGCCTCCTGTATTTCTCGAATTTCTTCGAGTTGTACTTTTACTCCCACTGTTCTTCTTGGAAAGTAACTTCCCTTCTTAGAAAACAGATTGGTCGTAAAAATATTTTTTTTACTCCCACTGTTGGTCGTAAAAGTACCGAGCCTTGGTTTCCCTTTGAAAACTTCGAGTTATGCTTTTACTCCCACTGTTCTTCTTGGAAAATAACTTCCCTTCTTAGAAAACAGATTGGACGTAAAAGTAACAAGCCTTAGTTTCTCTAGGACAACCAGCGAAGTAGCACAACTACAAATACTCAGTAAAGACAAATTTGGATCGATTCCAATCCACATTAACGTGGTGTCTTTCAACCGATATTTGTGGAACTATTTCAGCGTAAACTTAGATATTTTAGAGCGTTATTCTTAAATAATATCATGGAAGATTCGTGTGACTCATCTTTAATCATTTCTAATAAGATCTGATTCTTTCTCACAGAAACACCTTCAGGTTTTCAGGAGAAATGAGCTGTGAAACGATTTCACACTCATTAAGATGATCACACAATCAATGACTTAAGTATTCTCACTCGTGATTTAATCCAGAGTCTTAATACTTTTGTCATTCAGATCCTATACTTCATTCTGGAACTCTTTCGACCATGTCAAAGAATTCCGACTTGTGTCTCATCAAATGAACACAGTCTTACTCACTGAAAAATCAGTAGAGATAATGAAGTGCAGGAAATTTTTCTCTGGCATTACTGCTCATTGGGCCACATACATGAGTATGTTCCAGGTCCAATAAGCCTTTGGGCTTTTCTCTAGCTCGGCTAAGATAGGCCCTTTGCCTTTTGGTCTAGTAAACAGAATTCAAGTCTCATAAGATATTTTTATCAAATGAGCCCAATAGTCCATGACTATGGGATTTCCGAATCCGACTTACTCTATGTGACCAAGACTTTATGCCAAGAAAAATCAGGTTTAATTCATCAGATTTAAACCAATTCGGTATTTATGTTACATTTAGGCACTCTTTGGTTTAAGATATAAAACCCATTCCATGAATAGGGTGCTACAATTAATATATTATTAAGATCAAAAGAACAAAACTTGTCTTTTATCAAAATGAAAAACATTCAAATTCTTACAAGAAAATGAAAGACAACTCTGCTTAAAGCAGGTACATTGTAGCAATTACTTAATACAAAACCAAGCCTCAAAGGGATCTATAAGTGAAAACCCTACGGCTGAGGCAGCATCCCAAGCTCCTTCCAGACATGTAGTTTCACTTGCCCTTCCTTCAAAGTTCTACTGTTGCCCAGGCTCTGCATATTATAACAAATATCAGTGCCACAACCAGTATCCAATACCTTTAAGGTAGAACTTGAAGTAATAACATGAATACCTGAGGAAGTAGTCGCATACATCGACTTTAACTCCTCATCATCTTCCATGAATTTAATGCAATCTCTCTTCCAATGCCCTGTCTCCTTACAGTAGCAGCACTTACCAACGTAAGAGGTATCTGACTCGGGCTCAGAAGACACATGCTTGCCATGATTCAAAATCTGGACAACTTTGTCGTCACCCTTGTCAGCATTAGGTTTAGTAAACCTACCCTTCTCATTCATGAGATTGTACAGGGTACTCTTCACGTTTGGCTCAACTGTCTTGAGCATATCATGCAGTTCAGTCAGCGTCTTCGTTAAGCCTTTCTTGATATAGTTCTTTCTGAACTTATCATAGCTTGACGGCAGTGACTGCAGAATGATTTCAGTTTCCATCTCTTGGCTAACTGGATAATCCAGTTTCCTCAGGTTATCGATGTAACCCATCATTTTACTGACATGAGGACTCACTGGATTATCATTTGGTAGCTTGCAGCTAGTGAGAGACTTAACCAACTGGTATCTCTCCACCCTTATCTGCTCCTGAAATTTCAATTTCAGGCTGCTGATCATCTCTATTGGCGACTCCATGTTCTCATATTGCTTCCGCAAGTCTGAGTCCATGGTAGCCAATATCAGACCACGCACATCTACCGCATCATTATAATGCTTATTCCAAGCATCATATACTGCATGAGAAGCATTGGACCCGATCCTCACGGGGAGAGCTCTCTCAAGGACATAGTCCTTTCTCTCCTGTCTGAGGACTAGCCTCAGGTTCCGCGACCAAGTCAAGAAATTTGATCCGTTCAGCTTGTCCATCTTAAGGACAGACCGGATCGAGAAAGCGTTTTGATTGTTTGTGCTAGTCATAACTGAAAATTAAGATAAAAGGATTTTAGTTAATATGTTCAATATGATTAATCCCGTATTAAATTAATATGATTAATCACGCATTATATTCAATAACATAAGTTACCCTCAATAGAATATAATGATTCCAAGATCCACATATAACTAAGATTAAAGTGGGCCACTGGCCGTCACCCAACCCTAGCTTATATCGGTAAGCCCTGAATCGGCTAATTATATCCGTGATATAACTCTTGGTTGTGAATCTGGGCCCGAGGCCCAATCCACTCTGATGTCTCAAGGCCCGGGACTCCCGATGGCCTAGTCAAGAAAACCAGACTATACAGTCATGTAATCATTAATGTCTGGGACTCCCAATGACATTTATGAATCACAAACTGTCTTACCCACGCAAAAGCAGACATCCTCACACTGTAAGGCCATGAATGCAATTGAATGGGCTTTGACAGCTGACATAGCCTGGACAAGACATCCAACGCTTGATATTATTTGAGGTTCGTAGGTTTATTAAAATTTCATTCCCAAAATAGAAGATTACTATTTCGGGAAACTTTTCTATTTTAGGAAACCTACTATTTTTAGAAACTTTCTAAAATTGGAAACTTTCTAAAGCCGGAAACTTTCTAACTTTAGAAATTTCTTAAAATCCAAAACCCGCAAATCCAGAAACTTCTATTTTTTTTTAGAAACTTTCTAATTTCAAAATTTCGGAAACTTTAATTTAAAATCGACTTTATAATTTTATAAAATAAATTTTAAATTGATCTGAAGAAAGACTCAAATAATTGGCCCAATTGTTTTAACTTCTTGGCCCGAGGCCCAAGAATTGGTCCATGTCCAAGACATGACCCAATTGTCCAATTAAATGACATAACCGGTCTGGTTCATTAAAATTGGTCTAACCAAAATTAATTACTACGACGACCACAATTGTCAACCGGTTATTCACTAAACCGGATTTTCTCAATTTATTTGGTCCAACCAAATCAAATTAGAAAATCCTGGTTTAGGCACTAAATCCAATAATTCTTTCGACATTGGATTTCTTATCCCGGTTTAACCAGACTTAATAAAATTATTAAATCTGTTTATTAAACCGAGACGTTTAATTTTAATAAGATTATTAAACCGAGCCTTAAACCAACCATGTCGATTGATGAAACAAACGCATCGATCGATCCATCAACCACATCGGTCGATGCTCTTAGTATCGTTCCTGCATCGATCGTGCATCGATCCTGCATCGATCGATGCTCTCACGCATGCACGGAACCGAGCCAAAAACCTAACCGTGTCGATCGATGCACCAACCGCATCGGTCGATGCACCAACATCGAACCTGCATCGTTCGTGCATCGATCCTGCATCGATCGATGCTCTCACGCGTGCACGAAATCAGATTTGGCCGAGAGATTCTCGCGAGATCCATGCGATCGTTCGAACGATCCATGCGATCGCGGTCAATCTCTCGCGACTGCAACGATCGATCCTTGCATTGCATCGATCGATGCAATGCGATCTCAGTCGATGCAAAATCAGTTTCGATCGCATACCAAATCAATATAGCTTGGTCATGCGATTTTACAACTGTTTGTTTAGGATTCAATTCTTGTTTCTTAAGTGTTTTAATCTTATCAGTAGATTGATTCAAAAACACCTCTTTAAACAATCCTAAAACATGAATCTAAACAAGAAGAACCAGAACCAATGGCTCTGATACCACTGAAGGATCTTTCGGTGTTAATCCTGATTCAATTCATCAGATTACTTGATCCTAAACATGCCAGATCTAGGTTCTCTTGATTAGAAACATAAGTAGATCTCACCTTTTACCTGTTTTGCAGCGGAAAGAGAGAACAGGTCAGAGATCAGAGAGCCACCGAGTGAAAAACTCCTCCAGAGGTTCACACACGCACACCAATCAGGAAGCAGGCTGCTAGGCCACTGGGAGAAACCGGCGCAGGGGAGAGAGAGAGTTGACGGCTCAAGTGTTAGGGTTAATCAGTCTGAAACTCGAGTTTTATGACACAAAACTCGTCCTGTTCCGTTTGGGCCATTTGGCCCAAATACCAATTAACTCGTCGGTGTTTGCGCATTGCATCGATCGTTGCACCTCATGCATCGATCGATGCACAATGGCTAAACCCTCTTATTCTCTCTAAGTATAGTAAATGCCTAGCACTTTTACCATACTCCTGCTAAACCGTTCCTACACGATTTCCTGTTAGCTTAGGCGTGTGACCCATATGGGATCATATAATAAAGGCAATAAGTCCAAGACTTATAGATCATGAGCGGACTCTAGCAAGCCATCATGACCCCCAGTATTATATGACTTATGTCTGATCTTTGACATACTCTTACTTTCTAGAGACAGTACCGAGATTACTGGACACAATTCCAACAATATGTTCATAAGAACAAAGCATAACTAAGATACAGAGAGGTCATAAACCCAAAATAGCGAATAACGAGTCAGAGACAGATCCAAAGTTTGGAAGTAACGCAAAATTTCCGGTTCACGTCGTTGACGACGTTCATATGAACAGTAAACCACAGATATACGTTCATACTTTCAATCCGACAGATTCACCGAGGAATTTATTTGTTTCATAGACATAAAGATTTACAGACGGTAAAATCAGAAAAAATTAATTCTTACCTCCGCCATTAATGCAGATCTCAAACGAAAATAAACCACAAAACCATTGAATTTAATTCAACACTACTGTCTTCAACAACAACCAATCGGATTTATGACCAAGATCTGTGGTGAAGTGAGATAAGTTCTGAAAGTTAACTCAGGTTCTATTAATTAAATAGACTAAGTAAACCTAATTAGCATTAAATGCTAAGTGATTGGCGGAAAATAATAATATAAATAAAATCAACATCATGTCAGTTGCTATTGCCTCACGCGCCACACTTAGAGGTGATAGTCACATGATTGCCCTTCCACCATACGACACACGCGCTGAATGGGCTGTGTCTCACACTCCTAGGGGCAAAATCGCGTTTCACTTTTTCTAATAGTGAATAAGTGTCACCGGATTAAATTCAAACACAAAAGTGTTACTTTTGTAAATGCTACGCAAAAAAGTGTTACTTTTGCCATAAATAGGTAACTACAAATTATGAGTACATATCATATTTTAACCATTTTACATTTTATTCAAAGTACTAATTAATTAATACCCATATTACAAATGATCGAACCTATTATGTAGCCTATATGACCTGAAGGCATACCTTAGAAACATTGTTGGCATGTTGGGTTGGGTGCATACCGGGCATTCGCTCAACCTAACCCACCGTCCACTTGATACAGGAGGAATGGAGGACTCAG